>VCMS01000186.1:0-111258 GCA_022539475.1 Gracilaria domingensis | reverse complement strand
TCCAAGTAACCAAGAGCCTCAGAGCGTGCAGTACGTTCATATGCCAGCGTACATTCCATGCCAAAAGAGGTAAGCAACATTCCTCGAAATAGAAGCAGGAACTATCCTAGAATGCTCAGTGGAGAGACCGCGCGGTTTGAATGAAACTATAAGTGCAACAGATAGTAGCTTCAACCGCCCGGACCGGCGCGGATGTGGCCCCTGCTGGGGGTACCATGTGGCGTCATTTTTGAACGGAATGACGCGGGGTGATGACAAACAACAGGGCAGTAAAACAGAAAAGCCAGGGGGTACCGAGCCAAAGAGTTGAATGTGGCCGCGTAATGGTGCAGGATTTCTTTTTTGGTGCACAAGAAACAATCAAAGTAGGCGTATAAAGATGAAAACGGGCAGGAAAGCCCACCGCCAAGCTCCCACACGACCGAAGGCTCGAATAATAATTAAATAATATAAACAACGGCTAAAAGTCTGCGTCAAATCAGACAACAGACTCGATCACAACCACGGCTTAACCTCGGTGCCACACTTCAGACACAAAGCTCACCGAGGGCCCACGACGAAACGGCTAAGCCAACCGCCAAACAAACTTTCAAGACGAGGACTCGGAATCAAATACGGCAAAGCTTGTGTCAACTCAGACACAAGCTTGAAAAGACTTAAAAGAAAAGTGGGAGCCAATCCCAAGACGTAGGGCAAAAGGTTTGATAGAAGAAAGAAAAAAGGGGGGAAGGCCAGAACCACCAAGTGGCCAAAGAGGTAATAGTAACGGAAAGCCACCACACTAAAGGGAGAGAAAGGAAAAGGTTGAAGGCAAGGTTGACAAGCAGGTGTTGCTGTTTATATGGGGGGTGTGGTGGGTGGTGGGTGGTTGGGGCGAGACAAAGAAGGGTCAACTCCGACCCCACCCAGATTATATAGACGATTGCCACCCTCGATTCTAGCTTTTCTTTGAGGGTAGCAAATCGTAGAAACCATTTCTACTCATTTCTAATTTCTACTCTATCGCAAGATTAATTCTAAACATTTTGTCGCCTTACTATTGCCTTACTAGTTCCTCCTCTGAAGCCCCATCCATTGAACCATTTCTAACATTTTGTTAGGGAGCTTCTAGAACTTCTAGATTAGTCTAAAGACTTCTAAAGAAGTCTTTCAGAAACATCTAGAAGCGCCCGTGCTTCTTAAATGTAGAAATCTAACATCACTGATAAGAAGTAAATAGTAACTTCCAGTGCCTTCTGGAACTTTTCAGAATTTTCTAGAATTTTCTAGAAATTTCTAGGTCACTCCAGAAGGTTCCAGAATTTTCCTGTAATGGGGAGCACATGCGCTTTTCTCACTCGCGACCTTTCGTGGCGCGCGTGATGGGTTGTCACTCCAAGCAGTACTGCAGATTTTGCATAACATATTCTGCTTTCTTACTTCGCCCGCGCCCTTCTGTCCTTGCTACTACCATGCTTCCTCCTAGTCCTGCCTTCGCTGCCGCTCCTGCCGTTGAATCAGATGACCTTGACGAGCCCGACTCGATCGAGTTCGTCGGCGAGCTCCGTGCTTCTCCTATCGCGCAGCCTCCCGCTCCACCACCTTCCGTCGCGCCGCCTCCAGCTGCACTTTCTGGTTCTCCGTTGGCGCCTCCGTTCGTTTCGCTCACCAACCCGACTTCTTCAAGCTCTGTATCCACCTTCCACCTATCGCGAGCCTATTTGGCTGGGTGGCAGGATGCGTACAGATGCGTGGAGGAGACGATGAACCGTCATCGTCCCTCAGGAATCACGTATGGGGTCCTCTATAGAACCCTACGGAGCATGCGCCGCTTTCTGATGGCCATCAAGGCCCGCTTGCTAGACTCGTAACCGCTCCTGCCTCCCCGTAGATTAGCTTCAAGTAAATGTATGCTTTTCTTTTTTTTTTTTTCGTTTGTGCCTCTTTCGCTCTTCACACTTTGCTTGGGATTATGGTACATAAGAGGTAGAAACTTCAGGTAGTCGCCGTGTCCAATCTTTAGTTTTGCTACAACGACGAGGTGCGATTGCCTTAACCTTCCGTTGAGCATTCTTTACAAGGTAGTTTATTTCTATACAATTTCTGATGCGCGAAGTGAGTGGCCTTCTCCAACGGAAATGTAAACCTCCGTAGCATTTCGGGTATACGCTCGACCGTTGACTGCGCAGTTTCTTGAGAGCTATTTTGCCGGAACCGATGGCGCTCTAATTGAATGCTTCGCATCTGAGGAAAGCCGAATGCAACTTGCCTTTTATAATGGCTTCCTTAGCATGATTGGGGTGGCAAAGTTGTTCGTGGGAAGTTCTCCGGCGAAATCATTCATGCTGCGTTGAACTATCCAAGCGAGTCGCATGATTTCAGCCCCATTCCAACATGGTGAGATTTTTCCCTCACCTAATGTTTTGGGTGAGGCAGGATGCGCTAGTTCTCACTCACGCAGCCTGGGAGCAGTAGTCCCGTCGTAAGATGAAATGCGCCCTGGCAAGGTGAACTCACCGTACGAAGACTTAACAAGAGGTGGCTTCTTTCTTAATCAACTTGGCCTTTTAAAACAGTAATACATATACCGATGCTTCTCCGGCAAAAAATGCCGTCCACCTCTGCGATGGGGCCATGGCGGTCAAGGCATGTTCCGATAATCACCAAAGAGCTGGTTTTCTCACAATCTTGGGACAAGACACTAATCCAAAGGCTCAATCCTGTATGGATAAGAATGCCACTCTTGTTTCTGGAATTTTGAAAACATCGACGCTTTGGCCACAAATGTGAGCACTCTGATTATTGCCACGACTTGTGTGTATTTCACAAGAGATTGAAAAGATCTGGTGTGCTGTAGAAAAATATATGGGTCTTCATTGCCAAATTTGAATTGGTATTATCTTGTTCACTGATGACATTAAAACGTACGAAACTAATAAGCGTCATGTGTTCGTTGTCAAAGTTACTTACATCGAGTGACCTGTAAAAGAAAGTGACGGTTGTTAAGGCCATAATCTACAGCAGAATACGACACAAATTAGAGCGGCAGATTGAATGCTCGACACATGCGTATTGATACCAACGTCGTTGAGGATAATAATTCGCCAATCGGGCTCCCTACTGATAGAAAAGCAAGATATTGTGCGTTTCCGTGCTTTCTGACTATCAGAAACTGACATGGGCTACGCATTGATAATTTTTTGCTTCTTCTCCTTGACCATTTCCTTGCAAGGTGTTCCCCACCACGATTTCTAAGTTCCTGCAGTTCCTCAGAGGAGATTTATGCTCTCACTAGTATTCTGTTTCTGTTTCACGGATCCTAACACCGGGGAGCAAATTGCCTGTTTGCAGAGAGAACACCATTGCTTTTGTAGCGCTCTTCCATTTTTTTTGAAATTCTTTCCCTTTTGCTTTATAGTGTGGCTGTAGGAAAATAAAGATCCGTACGATTCCTTTCATTTCGAGTTCCTGGGAAGCGATGATTGACAATCTTCTTGTTTTGTCTTCAGCTCGATTGTACTTTTCGACAACAAATCGCTTGGACAAGGGATCTATCTGCAACACTGGAGAGAATCGCCTTCCATATTGTAGCCAAAGTTCATATATTCCCGAGTCTTCTCTTCCAAGTTCTCTATCTGCAGCATCCTTCTGTACTCCTTCGCCAGTTTTCGAGCATAATGCGCAAGTTTAGCACACCAAGACACATCATGGCCTAGCTCACGGTACCCCTCTCTATTCCTGACATCGTTCCACGTCTCTGGTAGAGATTCCCTGTTATTTGCCTTTTGATAATCAATATAAGACAGCCGCATTGTTAACTTGGGCACATAATAGACTTCCAGCGATGCTTACGATGGGATTGTCGGAGGTGTTCGTATTGTTGTGCAAAACCCAGCGATGGGGAAAGACACGCAAAGGCGGTTCAGACCCTCTCTCAAGAGGCGAGCACAGCAGTAGAGCGCTCCGACAGGTACGACACGGCAATGCCGGGTGTAAGACCGGGGTCGACCCTTCCCAAGTAATGGAGGGAGCGAAGCGGCGAAGAAGACGCGTCCAGCGGTAGAGAACACACGACACAAGTCGGCAGTAGCGTTACGTGCGTAGCACGCTGTACTCACGAGTGTGGCGATGACACGCGAGAGCGGTAATAGCCCACGCGAGTGTGTTGAGCCACGAACGGTATGCACCGGTACACCAAGCAGTGCTACCTGTATAACAGAGACAGAAATAAAGAAAACACACACAAAGTAAACACGCGAAAGCGGTAATGGTGTTGATGATGCCGCGAGGCGGATAACGTACCCGACACACGGTGGCGACTCCCCGCAAGGAGGCTATCACACACCGGGGGTGGTAAGTTAGAGCCGAACACTCGGTTGGGTTCGTTTACTTCCCCAGCAATGGGTGCGACTCAACCTACTAAGTACTGCAGTAGGTTGGCCCACTGTCAGTGTGGTACAGCAGATATGCTACAAATACCTACTTCAAATACCCCAATGAATGGGTGCAAACCTCCCACACGTGTGTGACTCACCGCCCATGCCGTGCACCTCATAACACTAATTCTAATATTATAAGTATACCCAAGAATGGGCTGATCCCACCAGTTACTCATACTGTGTGCCACCACCTCCCGGCATCGCCGTGCATGTTATGAATCGCATCAGCGAAGGAGTCCCGCAATCGCGTTGCACTACATTTCCCCCTCCTTAGGGTGCGAGACGACCCCGCGAGAGGTTTCGATTTCCTCCTCTGGAGTGTATTTAAGCACGTTGGCATGACGGTCTCCAATCTGGCCTCCCCGGTCTCTTCTAACGGCGACTCCGGTCAACCCCTCTCCACGCGTACTGCAGTAGTGTCTCCTCCGATACCTCGGCGCGCTCTCCCTTCTCTCTCGCTTCCAGCGCTTTCGTCTCTTCCTCGCGCGCTTCCTGCGATGCCGAACCCGAATCAGGGTAGCAACCAACCGCCTGGCAGGTCTCAGAACCAATACGTTGGTGGTTTCGCTGGGCCTTCACACCCTTCCTTCTCTGGAGTGCCTCTCTCACAGCCGTCTTCCACTGGCGTTCGGTTTCCGCAACCGGTCAATCCGGGATTTCACACGGCGCCTCTTCCCCAAACGGGTGGTCAACTTCCGCCCCCGGCGTCTGTACCGCAGTGGAACTGGATCGCTCCTGCTGTCCCGGTCCAACCGGTAGTCAACCCGCATGCGGGCGCGTGGGCGTCGTATGAAGAACTCGACAACGTCGAGCCTCGCAGCAATCCCACACCCTTCTTACGGGCTCCGTGGTTTCATCCGCAAGGCGTGACCAATCGTTCCCTCGTCGAGGCGTATGCCGATGGCAGTGGTCACCTCCCAGGAGGCGTGCACGTCTGGATGACGGTGACGTTCGACTGGCATTACCGGATTACCGTGCCTACCAACGCGCTCGTCCACCATCGTGGTTAGTCGCACAACTCCGCCCGGGCGGCCATGGTTCGCGTAGCGCACATGCGAATGTTTTGCACGTACTCAGAGCGCCCGATTCCGGCGAACTTCCGTTTCGACGTGGCCTTCTTCCGAACACTCGGCGAAATCCAATATGGAGAGAATCTGGCCCGGCTCGCCGGTGTGGTGGAGCGTTACCAGAACGTCCCCGTTCACCAGGATCTCCTGTGCTGGACCCGTCCGTGTCTGCGTGCAGAATTTCGATATCTCCCACGCGTGCCGCGGTCCAACTACCTTCAAACAATGATCCGTCCCGAACGACGTGTCCGCTCCCGATGGGGTTACCTTATCCCGTACCAAAACACAGAGTCAAACCGGATTCGTCTGCGCCACATGCGTGGGAGATATGTTCCTCTCCCCTTTTTGTGGGCGTCCGTGGAGGTCTGCCGTGGCTGCTACGTGGAACTCCCCCCTGTCTCACGTATGTGGTTAGTAGGCTCGTGACAAACCCGTTTACGGGATGGTGGAGCGTTGTCCTCACGGAGTGGGCGGCGCGAACAGCGGTGTATCTCCTCAACAAGGTATATGACCAGTATCGACTGTGGTTCATTCCCCCGCGCTTGCGGCAACTCATCCGAGCCTTGGATCTCACCATCCCGCTTGGCGGTAATGGAAACTTCTCGGAAGTCATATGCCTCTTGCGAGTGGTCGATGGCGTCGACTGGAGTCAGGTTCCTCTTTCGCAGAGCGCGCGGGACCAAGGCGATTCCGCTATTGATCGGTCTCTGGGTCGCCGGTCCCCACTGTCGGGTGATTACATCTAATACGACCCCTGGACACGTGCCGACTACCAACGCCGAGGCGGAGCTCCTTCGGAACGCCGAGCGAATCATCCCTCCGGGGCACCCTACGGGCTTCATCATAACTGATGAGTTCTTCCACCCTGTTGGGGACCAGAACATCATGGTTGACGACACTCCCGATGACGGTGACGAGTACGGCGACGACGACTTCGCGGCAGCTCCGGTGGAGGGAACAGTGCCTGCTTCAGCAGTGCCAGGTCCCCAAGCGGGTGCTAACGCGGCCTTGTCGAGCCCAGTGAATGTTCCTTCTGCGCCTCAAGCGGTTCCTGTACCCACACCAGTGGTTGTCTCGACTCTAGAGGAGAGTGCTGCCCATTCTGCGATGGCGGCGTCGGCTGCGCCGAACGAAGCCGCGAACGCGGGTATCTCTGATGAAGTACGGGCTGCCGTGATTGCTCAGTTCCTCAGCGAGGCTGGTGCTCCGACGCGGCTTTGGGGGACGTTTCGCAAATGCGCGATGCTCTCCTCGCGCAGCTCGCGATTGCGAACAATCAGCCTGGTTCCCAGTAACTCGTGCAACTTCTCCTCCATGGAGTCCCCCCTGGGTAATACCCATTAGCTAGGCAGTGCCGGGCTCGAGTAGCGAGCCGCAACATAGTTACGATAACCAATAAAACTGTGACTTCTCTTAACTTCAAGGCTTCTTTCCTTTCTCAAGGTACATACTTCATAACTTCTCCCTTTCGGGGTAATCTTCCTCTTACGAGTTTCCATTTCCTCTTCATAGAGTTCTTCTTTCTCTTCTGAGCTTCATTTCCTCTTCATAGAGTCTTCTTCCTCTTTCGAGTGTATCTATCTTCTCCTCTTCCTGAGGGCATGACTGTTCGAACTTCAACTGTCCTCTCCATAGAGTGTCTCCTCACCACGCGAGTAGCGGTACAGTACTTCTCTGGAGGTTGTCGCAGTGTTCCTCGATTGATTGTTGTGGTTCGTAGGACCGTTCGTGCGCGGTACGCGATAAGCCTCCGTCTCCAACGACGTGTGTTATCCGACTATCGCTTGATGTAGGTTAGCCGGCAACGCCGTGTTAGTTCGACGATGGTACTGCACGATCTTCGATCGGGGTCAGTGCTCCACGGGTTCGTCCGAATCCCGCGACGGCGGATAGCCATACCAGCGTACCTGGTACTGAACATACCCCTTCGAGTTCCACCTGTGTCCCACGATGTGGTCTACGACGAACTCTTTCGAGTATACGCCCCGCTCGAGCTCTTCCTGCGAAGGGTCGTCAGCGCGCTGCGGCGGTGCCGTAACTTCGTCATCAGCAGTGCTGTGAGTCTCGACTGACGCCTTCGGCGGTGAACTTGTCCTCTGTTGAGTGTTCGCTTCCCGTTTCCGGGTTTCTTCAAGCAGCTTCGTCGTTTCGGCGGTTCCGCGAACGGCTAGTTCACGCGGTAGTTCCCGTCTTGACAGTGAAGGCGGACGCGGAGGCGGATTGTTCACCACGGCACGTGCCGGTTCACGTGACGACACGCGACGGTTCGCGCTGGTGGCACTGACACGAGCTGTGATTGGCCCACTGTGTGGCGCGCGTTGCGCGCCCCAAGATTTGTGGTGCGCAAGCGCTCCTGCAGCTGCAGTGTGCGTTTTCCCTAAATCAGGGCTGTAATCCATATCTCCAACGAGCGGTGCGCCGTCATGACTTATCGAAACGTCATGACGTGCGACTTGCGACTTCCCCACGGCTGGGTGCAACGGTGCACTACCATTACCCGAACCGGGGTGTGTGATCTTCGCTTCAGCGAGCGTCTTCTCTTCCTCCTGCTCTGCAGTGTCTAAGGTACCGGGATCTGCCGTGACTTCCTTAGCGCGCGCCCGTGAAAGCGGTATGTGGCGGTCGTCAGCGACGGTTTGCGGCGATTGCGCCTCCGGAATACTCCGTGGTACAGTATCCAGCTTTGCTGTAGCCTCACTCTGCCGAGCATTGGAGTGTTCTTGATCAACTTCCGGCCTTGCCGTGGTAACGTCGCGAACGAGAGCATGCTCCGCGTCCTGCGCCGACGAGGCGATGGGCGCGTGTTCTGGCGACAATTCCCCAAGCGGGTGAGCGATACCAGTATCCTGGGACAACCTCGAGTGCGTTCGTTGCGTGCGGTATCCTTCAGAGAGGTCGCGATCCTCCTTAAAAGGTTGTGTATCCTCCGCGGAGTTCTGCGCGACAGCGGCCGACTGCAGCGCGTCCTTCGCGGCCTCAACACGCGACAGCCGGTGATCCTTCCCACTGACAGTGGTGTCCGTAGCAACCACGTCTTCGACGGTGTCCTGAGGCGACTCCGCCTCCTCTTCATTATCTTCCCGTGAATCACGGTGCTGCGACGGTAGCGACACCGGTGACTCACTCTCCGCGACGACGCGTGAATCCTCCTCCCCCTCCTTAGGTGGAGCGTTACGGGGAGCGGTCATCACGTCTGTTGACGGTGTAATAGACGCTGTGAAACGCGATTTCACCAGCGGTGTATGTTCCGATATCTCGGCTTGCGACGATATAATCGGTACCTCTGCGAGACCCCTTGCAGGGTGGCGAAGCCCCAGAGTAGGTTTAGTGTTCTGCGACGAGATTTCTCGGTTCTGTGTCTGTCCAGCTTCTTGCTGTGATTCCGAAACTACTTCCGTGTGCACGGTTGGGCCCTGCACAACGCGATCGCGGGAGAAACGCTCATGAGCGTCGCCAACTTCCAGTACGACTGTGTCCGTATTCACGCTAATAACGCGGTATGGACCATCAGCGATGGGTGAAAGCTTGTGGCGCCGCTCCTTTTCAGGGTTGTAGTACTCCTTCCTGACAAAGGCGAGGTTTCCCACTTTCAGTGGCGGTAGTGGTCTCCGTACCCGGGCATCAAAGTTCCGCTTGTAAGCGTGTTGTGCTTTCGCCATTGACGACCTGGCGACAGGTACCATGGCAGATGACCACTGCTTCCATTGCAAGTAGTGATCCCGTATTGACGGTGACGTATCCAGCTTTGCTGATCGTTCAACCGCAACTGGCGGTGGTGTCCGTGAGAGCACGAGCTCAAAGGGCGATAAACCAGTTACTCTGTGAACTTGCGTATTATACGCATACGTCACGGTATCCGTGTAGAGATCCCAAGTTTTCGGGTGTTCAACAGTATAAGCCCGCAACGCGGAGAGCATTGTCCGGTTAAACCGTTCGACTTGCCCATTGCATTGGGGATGATACGTCGTCGTGAAGAGATTTTTCACGTCGAGTATCCGACAGACATCCTGGAAGAAACGTGCGGTAAACTGCGGACCATTATCCGAGAGAAAATTGACCGGGGGACCGTAGACCATAACCCAATGGCGAACGAATGCCTCCGCAACACTGCGTGCTGTAATCGACTTCAACGGAACTGTCCGGACTAGATTACTGAATCTATCCGTAATAACGAGTAGGAACCGATTCTCTCGGGAAGTACGCAAGAACTAACCGAGTATATCGATGGCAATAAACTCCAACGGCGCCCTTGCGGGGAAAACTGTTAGGTTCTTCGCATTGCGACGCTGTTTAACTCGCTCGCGAGCACAATGTGTACACGCCTTCACGGTGGTGTAGCAGTCCAACGCTAACGCGGGCCAGTAGAAATCCCGACGCAGTGTCGTGTATAACCGCTTAGCACCCGGATGGGAAGCCATCCGCGAGTGATGCGAGAGATGCAGTACCCTTGTTTGTAAGGAGTGAGGAACCACAATCTGTGGGGTAGAACGAACCACTCTGACGAGGTTACCTTGTGTGTTGACCCCGAACGGGATGTTAGCACCACCATTAATTTGGGCGCGTATTCTCGTACAGAACGGGTCAGATTGCTGTTCCCGCACGAGCTCTTCTGGACTAATGGGGACGAATGTACCGGATTCCGGGTCTTCACCGTCTGGGACGAGCAAATCATCACAGATGTCGTCCGACACGATGTCGTAGTCTTCATCACCCTCCTCCATGAGGAAACAGGGGATGTCTTCATCCTCGTCATCGACGGGTAAAGCTTCAACTTCCGTTCCTAAACGTGAAAGAGCATCCGCTTGCGCGTTCAAACAACCCTTCTTATAGGTGACCTCGTAGTCAAACTCGGCAAGCGGAAGACGCCAGCGCATTAGGCGTCCGGAAGGCTCCGTGACTGAAATTAACCAACGCAAAGCGGAATGATCCGTATTGACGGTAAAGTGGACCCTCATAAGATATGGTCGTAGAGTCTGCAAAGCCCATACCATGGCGAGACACTCCTTCTCGGATACCGAGTAATTACGCTCGTGCACGTTAAGTGTACGAGACCAATATCCAATTGGTTTGCGTTCCCCTTCGGGTGTAGTATGAAAAAGAGCACAGCCAATCTGGTAATCGCTCGAATCCGTATCCACGGTGTACGGCAACTCGTTCTTCGGCAACGCTAACACGGGTGCCGTAGTAACAGCCTGTTTAAGAGAGTTGAAAGCCTCCACTTGCGTGGGGGTAAGTGGTCCCAATTTGGGCGGTTGTCCCTTCCTCAGGAGTTCGTTGAGCGGTCCCGCGATCTACGCGAAGCGGGAAATGAACCGTGTATAAACGTTTCATAGCCCCAGAAAGGAGCGTAGCTCTGTCTGTGTAGTGGGGTGCTTCGCCTTTTTGAGGGACTTCACGCGAGCTTCCTCGATCAGTACCCGTCCTGGACGTATGACATGGCCCAGATACTTCATTGAGTCAGTGAAAAACTCACACTTCCTCAATTTGAGAGTAGTTCCAGCATCCCGCAAAGCGGTCATTATCTCCCGAACATGTTCGAGGTGATCGTCCAAACTGTTGGAAAACAAGATGATGTCATCGAGGTATACCAAGCAACTCCGCCATTTGAAGCGAGCTAACAAAATGTCCAGAGCACGCTGAAACGTAGCGGGGGCGTTCTTTAACCCGAACGGCCTACGCTTAAAGCGGTATAATCCTGAATGACAGGTAAACGCGGTCTTGTCATGGTCTTCCGGTCTAACGGGTACTTGCCAGTAACCCCAGTTTGCATCCGAAGTGGAGAACACAGTAGCATCGCCAAGCGAGTCGATATACTCGTCCATACGAGGTATAGGGTACACGTCTTTGACGGTGACATCGTTCAAGCGACGATAGTCGATACAAAAGCGCCAGGACCCATCGGGTTTCGGAGCCAGTACAACTGGAGATGCCCACGGCGACTGAGCCGGTTCTATCACGCCAGCGCGGAGCATTTTGTTGATCTGAAACTCTTCCTCTTCCCGTGCTTTCGGGCCTGCCCTGTAAGGGTGCTGAGCAATCGGCTTGGTCTCCGGCAGGAGGTCAATCCCGTGTTTCGTAGTTGGAACCTCTCCGAGGGAACCATCCCACATTGGTGTAAACTCTCGCAACATGTTGCGCAACTTCTCACGGTGTGAAACCGGTACATGACCGAGATTCAATTCTTCTAACCCCTTGATAGGTTCAATCTTGTCATAACTCGTAGGAACGGTCCTAACTTCCGAGTCATTCGTGTGTTCAACCGTCTGAGACCGGTCCGGTGCAGACGAGCGAGACGATTCTCCCTCCCCCTCCTTAGGTGGAAGCACACCAGTGCGTTCTTCAGCAATCCCGAGCATCTCGGTGGCAGTCACCTTTGTAGGGATAAGCGGCGTAGGGTGGGGTAAGACAGTACCAATTACTTGGTTCTTCACCAGATACTGGGGCTTCTTGCCAAAGTTGGCCAACATAACCCGAGAGGTGTGTTCGCTGTTGATTTGAACAACTCCATTCGCCAACGCGACCTGATACTTCTCGTATAACGAGTTCAATGGTTGAACAACCCGCAAACCACGCGGTGCGGCAGTAACATCAACCCAAACCTGCGATTCTGGCGGAATAGAAATTGAACGCGCTACGCGGAGCTTCGGCGACTCCTTCGGAGGCGAGGAATCCTGTAGAGGAGCGGGTATTGGTACCAGCTTAGCTGACGCTCGGCGTAATGAGCGACGAACAATCGGTACAACCCAACCATCTTCCATTTCCACTTCACGCGCACGCGGTCGGATGGCTTCGACATATCTGTTGCAAAAGTCGCACCCTAGAATGACAGGGGCAACGAGCGTCTTGCAGAAGATGAATTCTACCTGCTCGATGCAGTTACCAATCCTGACAATCAGTGAAACCATTCCAGCCGTTTTTAACGGGTTATGTTAGCATCTGCCACGTCCATGACGGGTCCATGGCGGATTCGACAACGGACTTCCGGCGGTAGTAACGACTCAATAATGAAGTTGGGGCCAGCACCTGTATCCAAGACAGAGAGATGACGCACCCTATACCGGGTGGATAGGCCAAGGTCAGCAAATATCTTGTAGTTTCGCTTGGCCATTACCATGACTCGATCCGGGATCCGGTTGTTCCTAAACCGTATCCACGGGCGACGTAACACACCGATGGTGGTAGAGTCCACGTCTAAGACGGTCTGTTTCCTCGAAAGGATTTTGACCTGGGAGCGAGGCAGTGACGCCTTGAGCGCCGTAGACCTCGACTCGGGCGCCTCTCAATTGGAGACTCCCATACTCAGTTTAACTGAGTTCCATCCGTTCTAACGGGAACGGCGTCCTGTGCAGCAGGCATCTTCACAGATTCCTGTGGAACGGCGACAGAACTACCCCCTGCAGCGGTTGCCGCCACGGCTTGAGCCGGTGAAACATTGACCTGGGTCGAACCAGAGTGCAGTAACGCAACCAATTCTGCGGCAGACACCCTACGGGGGTAATCAGCCTTCGCACGCAGATATGCGGTTACCGGCACTGACGCCTGTTCGGCGGGGGTCAGCGCTTCAAAATTCGCCACAACCGTGGGCATTTCCCTCATCGAGAGGTTGCAGTTCGGAGCTGCATGACCGTAGTTGTAACACGTGAAACAGATCAGGGGTGGTCTTCCGGAACTCCGTGGGTCTTGGAACTTCACCGTTCGCGAGTCTGCCCAACCAGGTCGCTGGTAACGAGTCCCTAAATAGGGAACTTGAGGACCGCGAACGCGTGGACGGTCTGCGTAAAGCAGTGCATCTTCCGTCTTCGACGAGGCTTCTGAAGTAGAAGGCAACTTCGTAGTCGGGATAGAATCCAGGTCCACCTGTGCGAGATGTAAGTTATCCACATCGTGGCCAGAAAAGTGCTGCGGTAGCATTGAAGCTGATGACGACCCTCCGTCGAGGTGCAACGCTTTGGTTGATAAACAGCGTACAGCGCTCGTTTGACGAGTAAACATTGCCACAACGGTGAAATGCCTTATTCAGGCCTACCGAGTACTCGGTTTCCGACTCCCTCGGGCGTTGTTTCGTCTCCCGCAACGCGGTGATTGCCTCCTAGATAGAAATATTTGTCGCATACGAGCGCAACAAATACTGCACTGCTTCGGGCCAGCAGGTGACCCCTCCTTCAGAGGCGCGAGATGAACCTCTTACAGAGTTATACTGATCTTCAGCGAGTCCACGTAGAAAATACGGTAAGGCAACATAAGCTTGCCCCTCACTCATGCCGAGGATGTCAGCTTCCGCTACAAAGCGTGAAAGAAAGTCAAGCACCAGAATGGGATCCTCCCCAGTGAACAACTGGTTTCGAAAGGTTAAGGAAATGCGTTTGATGCAGTCCTTCACCTTACCCGTGCCACGGGGCGTCCGATTCAGACTTGAATCTTCCAAACGGTAATACCGGTAAGATAACAACCTTTTGAACTAGGGATTCGTCGGCTCCAGTTCCCTCAAACCTGAGTGCTTTCGCCCCCGTTTCCGGCTACCAACAACACCATATGTGGACGTAGAACTCCGCGAATGCGTAGGACGAGCGCGACGTTCACCGTCACTTGACGAGCTCGATGATAAGGAACCCGCCGAGCGGTTTGAAATACCAGAAGACTGTGACGAATCCGAGTCATACTCGTCGACATTCCTCTTCTTAAAGCGACCCTTCCCGGACTTCTGGTCACGTGTACCACGAGACACTCCGGCAGAAGCGGCAGCGGGGCCGTCATCCTCACGGATGATGTCCTCTAACGTCTCAAGACGGCCAAGGATCCGAATGAACTTCCTGTCAACCTCCCCGGTGAAACTGGGATATCCTTGAAGAACCTCCAGGAAGGCATTAACTGCGTCAACCTTCAAACGAAGTGTGTCGACCTCGGAAACGAGTGCTTCATGAGAACTCCGCATGACAGCAGTCTGAGCCTCAAGCACACGAACTTGAGTCTCCAACTCGTTTACGAGCGCATCCTTCGCCGCGACAACGGGTATAAGAACCTCCAAAGGAGCAGATGAGGGCCCAGCCACTGGGGCGTCAGACAACTTGACAGGCTGTTTCCGGTTTCCGGGTTTCTTTCCATCACCCTGTAGGGGTTCAGGAACAGACCGCAGACGCGGGGCCAAGCCAGAGCCAACGGAGCGAGACTTTGTACGGCTCGAGCGCTTGCCCGACACCATCGTCCACGACGAGAAACAACCAGAAAACTGGGAACAGGAAAGCAAACAACAAATTAACCTCGAATGAGTGTAGCGTCCTCACACGAGTGACGTTAACCGACAAATCGGACGAACCAACCGTACCAACGGGAACAGCCGTATACGGAATTAAGGCTGACTCGACCAGATTGCTGGGAACAGTAGACAACCCAAACGGGGTGACAACAGCCGTACCGACGGGAATCACACACTACGGAAATAGGTAGTGCCACCGGTAGTAAACCGTGTCCAAACAACAACCCAAAATGAGGAAAGCAGTACCAACACGACGTCTGTCGGCAAAGCCCTCCAGTACAAACTGTGTAGTGTATCTCCACGACCAGGAACGAATCGGCAAACCGGAAATTGATCAGAAAACCAACTTGCTGGATCAAGGCGACTTCTAAGTCGGGAGACCAATTGTTGTGCAAAACCCAGCGATGGGGAAAGACACGCAAAGGCGGTTCAGACCCTCTCTCAAGAGGCGAGCACAGCAGTAGAGCCCTCACACAGGTACGACACGGCAATGCCGGGTGTAAGACCGGGGTCGACCCTTCCCAAGTAATGGAGGGAGCGAAGCGGCGAAGAAGACGCGTCCAGCGGTAGAGAACACACGACACAAGTCGGCAGTAGCGTCAAGTGCGTAGCACGCGGTACCCACGAGTGTGGCGATGACACGCGAGAGCGGTAATAGCCCACGCGAGTGTGTTGAGCCACGAACGGTATGCACCGGTACACCAAGCAGTGCTACCTGTATAACGGAGACAGAAATAAAGAAAACACACACAAAGTAAACACGCGAAAGCGGTAATGGTGTTGATGATGCCGCGAGGCGGATAACGTACCCGACACACGGTGGCGACTCCCCGCAAGGAGGCTATCACACACCGGGGGTGGTAAGTTAGAGCCGAACACTCGGTTGGGTTCGTTTACTTCCCCAGCAATGGGTGCGACTCAACCTACTAAGTACTGCAGTAGGTTGGCCCACTGTCAGTGTGGTACAGCAGATATGCTACAAATACCTACTTCAAATACCCCAATGAATGGGTGCAAACCTCCCACACGTGTGTGACTCACCGCCTAGGCCGTGCACCTCATAACACTAATTCTAATATTAAGTATACCCAAGAATGGGCTGGTCTCACCAGTTACTCATACTGTGTGCCACCACCTCCCGGCATCGCCGTGCATGTTATGAATCGCATCAGCGAAGGAGTCCCGCAATCGCGTTGCACTACACGTATAACCCAAACCTTTCAATGCCCGGCTAAACTCATCTACATCACCCTTAAGTTGATTCCAATAAACAAGAAGAGCCGGTCCAATCATTCAGGCGGGTGGTAAAGTTCCTTTTTTGACTAATATCTGTTTGTAAGCACAGCTTAAATTGCAATACGTGGCATATGAATGCAGGTCTATTGCATTTGTCTGTTGGATCATGTGATCGTACTCTTTAGAAATATGATTTGCACTCCTGTCAACCCATCCAAAGCATCCAACTCGTAAATCAGCCAGCAACTAATTGTATTGGTACAGAATCAACTTCATGAACTGAATAATGGTACACTAGTCACTGCAACTAGTGTGGGTGCTAAAATAGTGTGGTAACACTTATTAGTGTGGCCCACACTATTTGAGGTTGCGCGACTGATCACTTCAGGCAAATGGTGTGGGTTTGAACATCATCATTTCCTGCGCACTAGATTCAAACCTTTTGCGCGCGCACCAAGAGACGTAGGTCTTTATTCATGCTGTGCTCAACAAACAAGAGGTCACCACGGCATCTTAAACACAGCAGTTTGACAAAATGTCCCTTCAAGCCTCCCCGATACTGAGCGCATTTGCTCGAATGGCGTCACAGCCTGCTCCACGATCGGAGAATTCAACAAACGTAGAACCTGCCTCAAACCCTGCAGCACCTGCCCCTCAAACCACTTTTACTGACTCGGAGTCACAGGACCAATCGGTTAAACGCCGCAATGCACAAACAGTGCTTACAAAATCCCACCGTGCCACTATAGCGCAATGGATGATTAATGATGCTGCTAGTAACGGATCAAAGCACGTTATTTCACCTGCCGTGAAACGGTTTCCTGCTTTCTTTCGTAGCACAGTGAAAGCAAACTTGCAAAAGGCAAGTAGATACTGGAAACAGCTAGAAATTTTCGTCGTCGGGCACAACAGGATTTCAAAGAACAACAACTTTTCCTTTGTGAAGCATACCAAAGAAGGCCTTAAACGACATGAGGTAAAGGCAAAAGCGGGTAGGGGTCGAAAAGTAACAGCATGGGTAGCAGCGCTACAACACGATCTTCTGTATGAGTTCCTCAGGATGGGAAGAGCTGGCGTAAAGTTCAATGCTAGGCTGCTTCGCAAACTGAGCCTCCAACGTATTGGAAAGTCTACGAGGCAATCATACCATGCTGCGATGAATGATCCGCAAAGCGGTAAGCCTATCAAAGATCACATAACAAGCAGATGGATCCAATCATTTATGGAGCGCTCGAACATCGTAAGTCGTGCACAATGCGGAAAACTTATGGTTTCTCCCACAAAGAAAGAGCAGATAGAGCGCGAAGTCGCATATCATCTCGGCCAGCTTGCACGGGATTTTCGATCAAATAGACCTGCATTCATATGCCACGTATTGCAATTTAAGCTGTGCTTACAAACAGATATTAGTCAAAAAAGGAACTTTACCACCCGCCTGAATGATTGGACCGGCTCTTCTTGTTTATTGGAATCAACTTAAGGGTGATGTAGATGAGTTTAGCCGGGCATTGAAAGGTTTGGGTTATACGTGTAGTGCAACGCGATTGCGGGACTCCTTCGCTGATGCGATTCATAACATGCACGGCGATGCCGGGAGGTGGTGGCACACAGTATGAGTAACTGGTGAGACCAGCCCATTCTTGGGTATACTTAATATTAGAATTAGTGTTATGAGGTGCACGGCCTAGGCGGTGAGTCACACACGTGTGGGAGGTTTGCACCCATTCATTGGGGTATTTGAAGTAGGTATTTGTAGCATATCTGCTGTACCACACTGACAGTGGGCCAACCTACTGCAGTACTTAGTAGGTTGAGTCGCACCCATTGCTGGGGAAGTAAACGAACCCAACCGAGTGTTCGGCTCTAACTTACCACCCCCGGTGTGTGATAGCCTCCTTGCGGGGAGTCGCCACCGTGTGTCGGGTACGTTATCCGCCTCGCGGCATCATCAACACCATTACCGCTTTCGCGTGTTTACTTTGTGTGTGTTTTCTTTATTTCTGTCTCCGTTATACAGGTAGCACTGCTTGGTGTACCGGTGCATACCGTTCGTGGCTCAACACACTCGCGTGGGCTATTACCGCTCTCGCGTGTCATCGCCACACTCGTAGGTACCGCGTGCTACGCACTTGACGCTACTGCCGACTTGTGTCGTGTGTTCTCTACCGCTGGACGCGTCTTCTTCGCCGCTTCGCTCCCTCCATTACTTGGGAAGGGTCGACCCCGGTCTTACACCCGGCATTGCCGTGTCGTACCTGTGTGAGGGCTCTACTGCTGTGCTCGCCTCTTGAGAGAGGGTCTGAACCGCCTTTGCGTGTCTTTCCCCATCGCTGGGTTTTGCACAACAATTGGTCTCCCGACTTAGAAGTCGCCTTGATCCAGCAAGTTGGTTTTCTGATCAATTTCCGGTTTGCCGATTCGTTCCTGGTCGTGGAGATACACTACACAGTTTGTACTGGAGGGCTTTGCCGACAGACGTCGTGTTGGTACTGCTTTCCTCATTTTGTTTTGTTGTTTGGACACGGTTTACTACCGGTAGCACTACCTATTTCCGTAGTGTGTGATTCCCGTCGGTACGGTTGTTGGCACCCCGTTTGGGTTGTCTACTGTTCCCAGCAATCTGGTCGAGTCAGCCTTAATTCCGTATACGGCTGTTCCCGTTGGTACGGTTGGTTTGTCCGATTTTTCGGTTATCGTCACTCGTGTGAGGACGCTACACTCATTCGAGGTTAATTTGTTGCTTGCTTTCCTGTTCCCAGTTTTCTGGTTGTTTCTCGTCGTGGACGATGGTGTCGGGCAAGCGCTCGAGCCGTACGAAGTCTCGCTCCGTTGGCTCTGGCTTGCCCCCGCGTGCCCCCGCGTCTGCGGTCTGTTCCTGAACCCCTACAGGGTGATGGAAAGAAACCCGGAAACCGGAAACAGCCTGTCAAGTTGTCTGACGCCCCAGTGGCTGGGCTCTCATCTGCTCCTTTGGAGGGTCTTATACCCGCTGTCGCGGCGAAGAACGCGCTCTTAAACGAGTTGGAGACTCAAGTTCGTGTGCTTGAGGCTCAGACTGCTGTCATGAGGAGTTCTCATGAAGCACTCGTTTCCGAGGTCGACAAACTTCGTTTGAAGGTTGACGCAGCCCTCAACGGAGGTGTATCAGATGATCTACGTATTTTACGGAAGGATGTTAATGCCCTCTTGGAGGTTCTTCAAGGATATCCCAGTTTCACCGGGGATGTTGACACGAAGTTCATTCGGATCCTTGGCCGTCTTGAGACGTTAGAGGCCACCATCCGTGAGAATGACGGCCCTGCTGCCGCTTCTGCGGGAGTGTCTCGTGGTACACGTGACCGGAAGTCCGGGAAGGGTCGCTCTAAGAAGAGGAATGTCGACGAGTATGACTATGGTACTGTCTTACCCCACCCTACGGCGCTTATCCCTACAAAGGTGACTGCCACCGAGATGCTCGGGATTGCTGAAGAACGCACTGGTGTGCTTCCACCTAAGGAGGGGGAGGGAGAATCGTCTCGCTCGTCTGCACCGGACCCGTCTCAGACGGTTGAACACACGAATGACTCGGAAGTTAGGACCGTTCCTACGAGTTATGACAAGATTGAACCTATCAAGGTTAGAAGAATTGAATCTCGGTCATGTACCGGTTTCACACCGTGAGAAGTTGCGCAACATGTTGCGAGAGTTTACACCAATGTGGGATGGTTCCCTCGGAGAGGTTCCAACTACGAAACACGGGATTGACCTCCTGCCGGAGACCAAGCCGATTGCTCAGCACCCTTACAGGGCAGACCCGAAAGCACGGGAAGAGGAAGAGTTTCAGATCAACAAAATGCTCCGCGCTGGCGTGATAGAACCGGCTCAGTCGCCGTGGGCATCTCCAGTTGTACTGGCTCCGAAACCCGATGGGTCCTGGCGCTTTTGTATCGACTATCGTCGCTTGAACGATGTCACCGTCAAAGACGTGTACCCTATACCTCGTATGGACGAGTATATCGACTCGCTTGGCGATGCTACTGTGTTCTCCACTTTGGATGCAAACTGGGGTTACTGGCAAGTACCCGTTAGACCGGAAGACCGTGACAAGACCGCGTTTACCTGTCATTCAGGATTATACCGCTTTAAGCGTAGGCCGTTCGGGTTAAAGAACGCCCCCGCTACGTTTCAGCGTGCTCTGGACATTTTGTTAGCTCGCTTCAAATGGCGGAGTTGCTTGGTATACCTCGATGACATCATCTTGGTTTCCAACAGTTTGGACGATCACCTCGAACATGTTCGGGAGATAATGACCGCTTTGCGGGATGCTGGAACTACTCTCAAATTGAGGAAGTGTGAGTTTTTCACTGACTCAGTGAAGTATCTGGGCCATGTCATACGTCCAGGACGGGTACTGATCGAGGAAGCTCGCGTGAAGTCCCTCGAAAAGGCGAAGCACCCCACTACACAGACAGAGCTACGCTCCTTTCTGGGGCTATGAAACGTTTATACACGGTTCATTTCCCGCTTCGCGTAGATCGCGGGACCGCTCAACGAACTCCTGAAGAAGGGACAACCGCCCAAATTGGGACCACTTACCCCCACGCAAGTGGAGGCTTTCAACTCTCTTAAACAGGCTGTTACTACGGCACCCGTGTTAGCGTTGCCGAAGAACGAGTTGCCGTACACCGTGGATACGGATTCGAGCGATTACCAGATTGGCTGTGCTCTTTTCCAGACTACACCCGAAGGGGAACGCAAACCAATTGGATATTGGTCTCGTACACTCAACGTGCACGAGCGCAATTACTCGGTATCCGAGAAGGAGTGTCTCGCCATGGTATGGGCTTTGCAGACTCTACGACCATATCTTATGAGGGTCCACTTTACCGTCAATACGGATCATTCCGCTTTGCGTTGGTTAATTTCAGTCACGGAGCCTTCCGGACGCCTAATGCGCTGGCGTCTTCCGCTTGCCGAGTTTGACTACGAGGTCACCTATAAGAAGGGTTGTTTGAACGCGCAAGCGGATGCTCTTTCACGTTTAGGAACGGAAGGTGAAGCTTTACCCGTCGATGACGAGGATGAAGATATCCCCTGTTTCCTCATGGAGGAGGGTGATGAAGACTACGACATTGTATCGGACGACATCTGTGATGATTTGCTCGTCCCAGACGGTGAAGACCCGGAATCCGGTACATTCGTTCACATTAATCCAGAAGAGCTCGTGCGGGAACAGCAATCTGACCCGTTCTGTACGAGGATACGCGCCCAAATTAATGGTGGTGCTAACATCCCGTTCGGGGTCAACAAACAAGGTAACCTCGTCAGAGTGGTTCGTTCTACCCCACAAATTGTGGTTCCTCACTCCTTACAAACAAGGGTATTGCTTCTCCCGCATCACTCGCGGATGGCTTCCCATCCGGGTGCTAAGCGGTTGTACACGACACTGCGTCGGGATTTCTACTGGCCCGCGTTAGCGTTGGACTGCTACACCACCGTGAAGGCGTGTACACATTGTGCTCGCGAGCGAGTTAAACAGCGTCGCAATGCGAAGAACCTAACAGTCTTCCCCGCAAGGGCGCCGTTGGAGTTTATTGCCATCGATATACTCGGTTAGTTCTTGCGTACTTCCCGAGAGAATCGGTTCTTACTCGTTATTACGGATAGATTCAGTAATCTGGTCCGGACAGTTCCGTTGAAGTCGATTACAACACGCAGTGTTGCGGAGGCATTCGTTCGCCATTGGGTTATGGTCTACGGTCCCCCGGTCAATTTTCTCTCGGATAATGGTCCGCAGTTTACCGCACGTTTCTTCCAGGATGTCTGTCGGATACTCGACGTGAAAAATCTCTTCACGACGACGTATCATCCCCAATGCAATGGGCAAGTCGAACGGTTTAACCGGACAATGCTCTCCGCGTTGCGGGCTTATACTGTTGAACACCCGAAAACTTGGGATCTCTACACGGATACCGTGACGTATGCGTATAATACGCAAGTTCACAGAGTAACTGGTTTATCGCCCTTTGAGCTCGTGCTCTCACGGACACCACCGCCAGTTGCGGTTGAACGATCAGCAAAGCTGGATACGTCACCGTCAATACGGGATCACTACTTGCAATGGAAGCAGTGGTCATCTGCCATGGTACCTGTCGCCAGGTCGTCAATGGCGAAAGCACAACACGCTTACAAGCGGAACTTTGATGCCCGGGTACGGAGACCACTACCGCCACTGAAAGTAGGAAACCTCGCCTTTGTCAGGAAGGAGTACTACAACCCTGAAAAGGAGCGGCGCCACAAGCTTTCACCCATCGCTGATGGTCCATACCGCGTTATTAGCGTGAATACGGACACAGTCGTACTGGAAGTTGGCGACGCTCATGAGCGTTTCTCCCGCGATCGCGTTGTGCAGGGCCCAACCGTGCACACGGAAATAGTTTCGGATTCACAGCAAGAAGCTGGACAGACACAGAACCGAGAAATCTCGTCGCAGAACACTAAACCTACTCTGGGGCTTCGCCACCCTGCAAAGGGTCTCGCAGAGGTACCGATTATATCGTCGCAAGCCGAGATATCGGAACATACATCGCTGGTGAAATCGCGTTTCACAGCGTCTATTACACCGTCAACAGACGTGATGACCGCTCCCCGTAACGCTCCACCTAAGGAGGGGGAGGAGGATTCACGCGTCGTCGCGGAGAGTGAGTCACCGGTGTCGCTACCGTCGCAGCACCGTGATTCACGGGAAGATAATGAAGAGGAGGCGGAGTCGCCTCAGGACACCGTCGAAGACGTAGTTGCTACGGACACCACTGTCAGTGGGGAGGATTACCCGCTATCGCGTGTTGAGGCCGCGAAGAACGCGCTGCAGTCGGCCGCTGTCGCGCAGAACTCCGCGGAGGATGCAAAACCTTCTACGAAGGATCGCGACCTTTCGGAAGGATAGCGCACGCAACGAACGGAATCGAGGTTGTCCCAGGATACTGGTATCGCTCACCGGCTTGGGGAATTGTCGCCAGAACACGCGCCCATCGCCTCGTCGGCGCAGGACGCGGAGCATGCTCTCGTTCGCGACGTTACCACGGCAAGGCCGGAAGTTGATCAAGAACACTCGACTTCTCGGCAGAGTGAGGTTACTGCAAAGCTGGATACTGTATCGCGGAGTATTCCGGACGCGCAGTCGCCGCAAACCGTCGTTGACGACCGCCACATACCGCCTTCGCGGGCGCGCGCTAAGGAAGTCACGGCAGATCCAGGTACCTTAGACACTGCAGAGCAGGAAGAAGAGAAGACGCTCGCTGAAGCGAAGATCACACACCCCGGTTCGGGTAATGGTAGTGCACCGTTGCACCCAGCCGTGGAGAAGTCGCAATTCGCACGTCATGACGTTTCGATAAGTCATGACGGCGCACCGCTCGTTGGAGATACGGATTACAGCCCTGATTTAGGGAAAACGCACACTGCAGCTGCAGGAGCGCTTGCGCACCACAAATCTTGGGGCGCGCAGCGCGCGCCACACAGTGGGCCAATCACAGCTCGTGGCAGTGCCACCAGCGCGAACCGTCGCGTGTCGTCACGTGAACCGGCCTGTGCCGTGGTGAACAATCCGCCTCCGCGTCCGCCTTCACTGTCAAGACGGGAACTACCGAGTGAACTAGCCGTTCGCGGAACCGCCGAAACGGCGAAGGTGCTTGAAGAAACCCGGAAACGGGAAGCGAACACTCAACAGAGGACAAGTTCACCGCAGAAGGCGTCAGTCGAGACTCACAGCACTGCTGATGACGAAGTTACGGCACCGCCGCAGCGCGCTGACGACCCTTCGCAGGAAAAGCTCGAGCGGGGCGTATACTCGAAAGAGTTCGTCGTAGACCACATCGTGGGACACAGGTGGAACTCGAAGGGGTATGTTCAGTACCAGGTACGCTGGTATGGCTATCCGCCGTCGCGGGATTCGGACGAACCCGTGGAGCACTGACCCCGATCGAAGATCGTGCAGTACCATCGTCGAACTAACACGGCGTTGCCGGCTAACCTACATCAAGCGATAGTCGGATAACACACGTCGTTGGAGACGGAGGCTTATCGCGTACCGCGCACGAACGGTCCTACGAACCACAACAATCAATCGAGGAACACTGCGACAACCTCCAGAGGAGTACTGTACCGCTACTCGCGTGGTGAGGAGACACTCTATGGAGAGGACAGTTGAAGTTCGAACAGTCATGCCCTCAGGAAGAGGAGAAGATAGATACACTCGAAAGAGAAAGAAGACTCTATGAAGAGGAAATGAAGCTCAGAAGAGAAAGAAGAACTCTATGAAGAGGAAATGGAAACTCGTAAGAGGAAGATTACCCCGAAAGGGAGAAGTTATGAATTATGTACCTTGAGAAAGGAAAGAAGCCTTGAAGTTAAGAGAAGTCACAGTTTTATTGGTTATCGTAACTATGTTGCGGCTCGCTACTCGAGCCCGGCACTGCCTAGCTAATGGGTATTACCCAGGGGGGACTCCATGGAGGAGAAGTTGCACGAGTTACTGGGAACCAGGCTGATTGTTCGCAATCGCGAGCTGCGCGAGGAGAGCATCGCGCATTTGCGAAACGTCCCCCAAAGCCGCGTCGGAGCACCAGCCTCGCTGAGGAACTGAGCAATCACGGCAGCCCGTACTTCATCAGAGATACCCGCGTTCGCGGCTTCGTTCGGCGCAGCCGACGCCGCCATCGCAGAATGGGCAGCACTCTCCTCTGGAGTCGAGACAACCACTGGTGTGGGTACAGGAACCGCTTGAGGCGCAGAAGGAACATTCACCGGGCTCGACAAGGCCGCGTTAGCACCCGCTTGGAGACCTGGCACTACTGAAGCAGGCACTGTCCCCTCCACCGGAGCTGCCGCGAAGTCGTCGTCGCCGTACTCGTCACCGTCATCGGGAGCGTCGTCAACCATGATGTTCTGGTCCCCAACAGGGTGGAAGAACTCATCAGTTATGATGAAGCCCGTAGGGTGCCCCGGAGGGATGATTCGCTCGGCGTTCCGAAGGAGCTCCGCCTCGGCGTTGGTAATCGGCACCCGTGTCCAGGGGTCGTAATAGATGTAATCACCCGACAGTGGGGACCGGCGACCCGGAGACCGATCAATAGCGGAATCGCCTTGGTCCCGCGCGCTCTGCGAAAGAGGAACCTGACTCCAGTCGACGCCATCGACCACTCGCAAGAGGCACATGACTTCCGAGAAGTTTCCATTACCGCCAAGCGGGATGGTGAGATCCAAGGCTCGGATGAGTTGCCGCAAGCGCGGGGGAATGAACCGCAGTCGATACTGGTCATATACCTCGTTGAGGAGATACACCGCTGTTCGCGCCGCCCACTCCGTGAGGACAACGCTCCACCATCCCGTAAACGGGTTTGTCACGAGCCTACTAACCACATACGTGAGACAGGGGGGGAGTTCCACGTAGCAGCCACGGCAGACCTCCACGGACGCCCACACAAAGGGGAGAGGAACATATCTCCCACGCATGTGGCGCAGACGAATCCGGTTTGACTCTGTGTTTTGATACGGGATAAGGTAACCCCATCGGGAGCGGACACGTCGTTCGGGACGGATCATTGTTTGAAGGTAGTTGGACCGCGGCACGCGTGGGAGATATCGAAATTCTGCACGCAGACGCGGACGGGTCCAGCACAGGAGATCCTGGTGAACGGGGACGTTCTGGTAACGCTCCACCACACCGGCGAGCCGGGCCAGATTCTTTCCATATTGGATTTCGCCGAGTGTTCGGAAGAAGGCCACGTCGAGTCGGAAGTTCGCCGGAATCGGGCGCTCTGAATACGTGCAAAACATTCGCATGTGCGCTACGCGAACCATGGCCGCCCGGGCGGAGTTGTGCGACTGACCACGATGGTGGACGAGCGCGTTGGTAGGCACGGTAATCCGGTAATGCCAGTCGAACGTCACCGTCATTCAGACGTGCACGCTTCCTGGGAGGTGACCACTGCCATCGGCATACGCCTCGACGAGGGAACGATTAGTCACGCCTTGCGGATGAAACCACGGAGCCTGTAAGAAGGGTGTGGGATTGCTGCGAGGCTCGACGTTGTCGAGTTCGTCATACGACGCCCACGCGCCCGCATGCGGGTTGACTACCGGTTGGACCGGGACAGCAGGAGCGATCCAGTTCCACTGCGGTACAGACGCCGGGGGCGGAAGTTGACCACCCGTTTGGGGAAGAGAGGCCGTGTGAAATCCCGGATTGACCGGTCGCGGAAACGGAACGCCAGTGGAAGACGGCTGTGAGAGAGGCACTCCAGAGAAGGAAGGGTGTGAAGGCCCAGCGAAACCACCAACGTATTGGTTCTGAGACCTGCCAGGCGGTTGGTTGCTACCCTGATTCGGGTTCGGCATCGCAGGAAGCGCACGAGGAAGAGACGAAAGCGCTGGAAGCGAGAGAGAAGGGAGAGCGCGGCGAGGTATCGGAGGAGACACTACCGCAGTACGCGTGGAGAGGGGTTGACCGGAGTCGCCGTTAGAAGAGACCGGGGAGGCCGGATTGGAGACCGTCATGCCAACGTGCTTAAATACACTCCAGAGGAGGAAAGCGAAACCGCTCGCGGGGTCGTCTCGCACCCTAAGGAGGGGGAAATGTAGTGCAACGCGATTGCGGGACTCCTTCGCTGATGCGATTCATAACATGCACGGCGATGCCGGGAGGTGGTGGCACACAGTATGAGTAACTGGTGAGATCAGCCCATTCTTGGGTATACTTAATATTAGAATTAGTGTTATGAGGTGCACGGCCTAGGCGGTGAGTCACACACGTGTGGGAGGTTTGCACCCATTCATTGGGGTATTTGAAGTAGGTATTTGTAGCATATCTGCTGTACTACACTGACAGTGGGCCAACCTACTGCAGTACTTAGTAGGTTGAGCCGCACCCATTGCTGGGGAAGTAAACGAACCGAACCGAGTGTTCGGCTCTAACGTACCACCCTCGGTGTGTGATAGCCTCCTTGCAGAGAGTCGCTACCGTGTGTCGGGTACGTTATCCGCCTCGCGGCATCATCAACACCATTACCGCTTTCGCGTGTTTACTTTGTGTGTGTTTTCTTTATTTCTGTCCCTGTTATACAGGTAGCACTGCTTGGTGTACCGGTGCATACCGTTCGTGGCTCGACACACTCGCGTGGGCTATTACCGCTCTCGCGTGTCATCGCCACACTCGTGGGTACCGCGTGCTACGCACTTGACGCTACTGCCGACTTGTGTCGTGTGTTCTCTACCGCTGGACGCGTCTTCTTCGCCGCTTCGCTCCCTCCATTACTTGGGAAGGGTCGACCCCGGTCTTACACCCGGCATTGCCGTGTCGTACCTGTGTGAGGGCTCTACTGCTGTGCTCGCCTCTTGAGAGAGGGCCTGAACCGCCTTTGCGTGTCTTTCCCCATCGCTGGGTTTTGCACAACATCAACCATCGGGTCAAATCATTCCAGCCGTTGGGACACCTTGAAGCAGTCTATTGGGCCCTTCTTACCCATCCAAAGACTGCTCTTCTGTCCTAGAGAAGTGACTCGCCAGAAGAACAGGATTCATAGCCGAATAAATGGGACCGAAAACCTTTTTCAGATTATTGACGTAGCTCAAGGATGTTAACTGTGCAAGAGCTCGAGAACGAAGCCTTCTATGATCTTCTTCAAGACTGAGGATACTTCGCCCAGGAACCAACACAAAATAATATGTTCACTGATGGCAGTTCATCTTCAAGTTCAGTGATTAGTTTGTTAGTCCCCTTTGCTGGATTTGACCATCCATCTCCATACTTCTCTACACGTTGCCTGTGCTCTGCCGCTCAATATAAGGGCGACCGAACCTCACTGTATCGCGCTGCAGATATTCCAATCTGGAAAAAAACTCTCGATTCTCCGGTTTACTCATTGTCTCAACAAATGCGGAGCATGAGGCAGCCAGGACGTGTTGAGTGAGTATACTCTTGCTTTCAAAAGAAGACGTGAACGATTTTTGCGTGCACGGACCACACGAATCACATTGACAGCTACTTTTGATACCACGTAAGTCGGAAGAAAACCGTTGAATGTAAAAAGACCAGAGAGATTTGATCCACATGCATGGGTCGCGTTACATCTTGTAGCCTACCGAATTTCCTTGGTGAACTTGACAAGAATAACGTTTGTTTCATGCACCAATCGCCTGCGCAACTCGGAAATGAGCTCATCCAAGGTTAAATGTACCTCTTTAAACGGAGAAGAATATTTCCAATTGCTTAGTCCGCCTCCAAGGTTTTCTCTGGCAGTACTGGAGAGAGAGTTTTCATCGCCAGTTTCATACGCATGTCCTGATCCAATGCTTTCTTCAAGCGTACAATGCATTTCGTTATAAAACAAAGAGGCGCAAACATCCTCTACAGCGATTTTTAGAGCTTAAATTGCGTTTGTGGCGCCGGTCTCAAGTCTTCCTTGTGCAACGAGCGACCATTTGTCCAGGTGTAAAATTCGTACTTCTTCTTCAGAGATTGTCTTCTCAATGACATGTGATTCATCTATGAGATCAATGGTGCAACATGTTGTTATACTTTCATATTGACTAGAGATCTGGACGGCAAAAGTGGGATCCATATCACTGTTGTCATCATCAGATGCTGTTTGTATTTAGGTGATTTATGCATCCAAAGATTAGTCTTCTTGCAAGAATTTGTGATCTAGCTTCGATTGGTGTAGCTCGATTAGTCTTGTGTCAGTATTTGTACCGTATACCTTTGCGTTTCCGTTTCGTTAGGATTAGATGTGGTTCTTACCGGGACAAATTTATCTGGGAGGTTTGGAATTGACTTAGTATCACTGTGATCTTGCTTGTGGTTTACTGCACTCAAAAGAAATGTATCAACCTAACGGAAAGAAATCTCTCTGTGGAGAGTTTTTTGATGCCATTGCTGCGAAGAGGATGGCTTAAGGGAGTTGTAAGGATCGGCTACCAATACCTGAGTGAGTTCAAGTCTTCGTAAGGCCAGTGCGCCCGGCAACAAGGTGATTAATCTCTTGGATAAGGTTAGTTCACCTTACCAGAGTGCATTTCACCTTACGACGAGACTATTGTACTCCGACTGCGTGAGTGGGACCAGTGCATCCAGCCTCACACAAAAAATTGGGTGAGGAAAATTCCTCACCCTGATGGCATGCGTTTAGACTTGCTGGAAAACAGCAAGGGTATTGGGATAGATTTTCGAAAGCCATGACCCCAAAGCCATATCGATTTCTCCGGGGTTCTATGATTTCTAAAACTGTGAGCGCTACAGCCGGTAAGTTGTTCGAGTGGGAAAAAAAGAGAAATATATTCGAAAGTCCGCAGAAGAACACACGATTGGTAGAGAGGTTCAAGGAATTTACCGGCTACGAAGACATACTGCAAACTAGATAGTGCAAGCTTTGCGAACGTCGTTTTATCCTGTTTTAGGTAAGATATCAAACAATGCTTGTCGAAAGATTAAGGATTTATTAAAATATGCTGCCACCCGACGAACTATCGAACCAGAATAATGAACAATAATCAAATCGGAGCCACATATGAGTAGCACAAGACTTCGTACGTTGTCTTAAAGCAGAAAACTGATTGCCATATGAGACTGGTTGTTACGATGGAATTTTTCTTCGCCTTGGATATTGGGTGTGGGCAACGACGGAACTTCGAAGTGTAGTTCGTTTTTGAACACGGCTGCTGGTTCTTTGCAGATCATTTACCGATATGTGCTTCTGGAGGTCTGTTGGCTCGTTTTCGTTTTTGATCCCCCGACAGCCACTAAATTTAAACTTATCGTTTGTATATGCCGCAGATTATCCAAATAATGTCGGTGCTAAAACGGTAAACGAGATAAGAACGCCCCTTTTTGGACTTTTGGGCGATTTTTGAGCATTTTGAATATTATTCTCTTTTTTTCGTTGGTTTTAGCCTTACATTTGCGGCGCACACATATTACGCGATTTGGTTGATTTGCGTTGTTGTGATTATTATCTATGGGGTTTACATTATCATTGCACTTTTAGGCTTTGAAAATTGCTTTTTCTGAATGTCTCCATATATATCCTTGACACATTGCAAATGAAGATGAATGGTAGGTTCTCCTGTTTTTTGGCAAACATACGTAAGTTTGCCAAAATTGTCCTTGAAATGTACAGCACTTCAAATGGGATTTAATCTATACTTTTAAATCGCTATGAACCAGTTGCAAGTCTCAAGTTGAAGGAGGCTCCATGTGAACTACAATTGCAAAGAAAATATCAATATGTTCTTGCCAGTAATTACTGAAGTCAATACAAGAAGGTGAATTTGGTTGCTGTGTGGTTGGAGATTCGTTCATGGCAAGATTGCGTACTATCTCCAATGCAGGTCAACCTAAGAGAAGCTGGTACACATTAGAGAACGTAAAACATAGTTCAATAGAGAAAGTGGCTTGTTGATGGTGTTCTGAACAGAAATGGCATAAAACTCTCATGAAATATTTTGATTGTAACGTGCGTAAATCTAAAGATCATACGAACAAGTTTTTACGCAGTTGAGTTGGGATCGTTTATGGATTTTGATTGTAATTGTGTGTGATTGTTTAGGTCTGTTCCCGGGTTCGAACCCCCGGCTCTGCTTTGCTCCCCTCTCGGTACACCACATGTCCTCTCTTTGTCTGCCTCTTGCTTCCAATTTTTTTTGGCAGATCATAATAGTGACAAATAAAAGATGTAAAGCTTTGGAATCCTTAGAAAAATATTTCAGAGATGGACGTTCTGAGAAATTGGAACTTAAGTTTCTGGGCAATGTACAATGGCAATTTCGAGTTATTAAACTTGGGTTTTCAGCAAACTATTTGATGAGCGTAGAGACCGAAGACAAATCATACATTTATGAAATTATATGGGAGTGAGACTGTCAACAACACTGAACTTGTTTTCATTGAAGGAGACTAAACGTCTTTGGTTGGTGCGAAAAGGCTCTTTCTGCTACTTCGGTTAAAGCATAACTGATTACTTGTGAGCCTTCTCGCAACCGCAGTGTTTCAAACTAAAATTAAATTTGTTGCTCAGAAGTATACGAAAGTAGGACAGAAAAAACTTAAAGTAGAATTGATGCGATTTTAAGTTAATGAACAGTCTTTAAATGTATCAAATTTGTTTCAGTTTTAGTATGACTTTAGTACACAACGAAAGTTTGATGTGAGAGGTTTTTGTAAAATAAAAAGGTTTTTTGCTACTATTAGGTTGGAAATGTTAAACAATACAACTTGCTGAGGGTGGTTCGGTGGCCTTGCCTCCTTGTTGTGGCCTACTGGGGGTGTGACTATCTATATAGAACTATGTTCGAGCCTCAGAGTTACAGACTTTGATGTCTGCCCTCACGGTTTGTGCTTGCTTGTAATTCCTGTTACGAGCACCGCAATGCACGAGTGGAACCCTAACCGTCCGCCCGTGTGTACACCGCACCATTGGGAGCCGGCTGCATCGGGCTACACGGTGGAATTCAGTCTGGCAACATCACTCTCGTTGCAATCGCTGCAGCCGGAAGGCGAGCTTTGCGCATAGACGCCTGTGCTGCTCGATGCGATGCTGCTTAGTAAACAAGTCCGCCCAAAGATCACTTCCTTTGCGATAACCTATCTTCACTAAACCTCGCTCTACTGAATGCGTTACCAAGTGATACTTCACCTATATGTGCTTGTGCGCTCGTTGAGCACCTCATCATGACTCAGAAAAATCGTACCCTGACTTTTACCCAAGATATCAACTCTCTTTTCTTCTATGCCAAGCAGTTCGTTCACAAGCCTGCTCAACCACATTCTCTCTCGGACTGCGAAGGACATGGCTACATATTCGGACTCCAGCCTAGACTGTGCTACAACACTTTGCTTCTTGCTACGCCATGATATCGGTGCTCCGCTATAGGTCAAGACAAAGCCACTCGTAGACTTCCTACCTTCGCGGTCACCACTAAAGTTGGCGTCAGAGGTCCCTTCCAGGTTGCTGCGTCGTCCATGTGGTAGATAATGGCGGTCTTTTCTGTCATATGCAGATACTTCAGGATACGTTTCGCCGCCTGCTAGTGCTCACCAGTGTAATGTTGCATGAACCTCACTATTAACGAGATAGAGAAAGCAATTTCCGGTTGGAGAGTGTTGCAAAAATGAATGAGGGATCCTACCAAGACTCGAAATGGTAGTTCTTTGGAGTTTTCTTCTTCTGCGTCTACTTCCTAAAACACTGTGCTTGCAGAGGGGTATGAACATCAACCCTGAACTGTTTATCAACACGACATATCATCGGTTCGTCTTGCAGTCGTAACGTCTTACGGTCGTCACTTCGTTCAATGATCATCCGCAAGAACTTTCTCGGTTCATCGTCGATACGGAGTTCAACGTGTTCCTGTAGCTTGTTTGTTCATTCATACAGTTGCTCTTTGTAGCGACCCATGAAAATCCCATCATCAACGTACACTAACACCATGGAGCGGTGTTGCGCTTTACGTTCGAGGAACAAACCCGGGTCGCTAGCATATATCTGACAGCCGATCTTCCTAATGATCAACTTGAACCTCTTCCTCCAAGCTCGTGGATCCTGCTTGAGAGAGTAGATAGCTTTGTGTAATTTGTAGACGTGCTGACTGTTCACCATGTCCACAAAATCTTCTGGTTGCCTCATCTAGAGCTCTTCCGACCGATCGCCATACAGAAAAGCAGTGCGCAGATCAAACTGGATAGCTTCCATGTTTTGTGCTGCCATGATGGACAACACATTTCGAACAGTGCTGTGCTTTAACATCGGGAGAGAACAGCTCCTTGTAGTCCACTCCAGGCCTCTGCGTGAAGCTAGGGTTACAAGTCGTTGGCGATATCATTCAACGTTAGCAGTTCGCCACGTTTCTTGAGATATTTCAAAGGTTACTGATATGTCTGCAGTGGCGTGGGCGCGGTGTGGATCGATAAGCTATCGGGGGGAAATGGGAGATATGGCGGGAGATTGTAGAGGGTTCTGTTTGGTCCCTTTTCAGAGTGGTATTTATTTTGCGACGGGTTGAGTCACGACGGCTGTTGATGGTCAGAGTTTCAGAAGGTCGTTATTACCATCGTGCTCTCATTCTGCAGTGAACGCCTCTCGTGATGCCGTTCGGCGCCTGTGCGCCGTTCTAACTGCCACCCCTCGACATGGGTGCTGTTCTACGACGCTGACGACTCCGCCAGGGCCGTCAGCGCCCGCCTACCGCGGGAGCTAGAGCCACTACTCTACGCAATAAACACCGTCTCTTGCTCGCGTCTCTACACGCGGAACGAGTTCCCAAACGGATCGCTTCTTCATATGACCAATCTCTTTGCGCATGGAATCCTTCCGCTCCTCTGCTTCATCGCCCTGCAAAGCATCTCTGACAGTGAGCAGGCTGTCTTCATCATCGTTTCCCCTAAAATCCATGGTCAACATAGCAAGACAGCATCAGGGGAGAACCGCTGTTTTGCCTGACGTGCCCTAGTCAATCGACTTAGTTCCGGAGGATTGTTTGTTACCAGTTCTGAGTCGAAGGGGTATTTACCATATGAGTCTACGTAAGCAAGCTCCTCTTCTTCTTCTTCCAGTTCCTGATCCTGCTCGACAATTCCCCTCTTCACGTTCTCCACTTCTTCGTCCACATCTATATCTTCATTCTTCATGTCGTTCTCCAGTACATCTTCTTCAACTTCATCTGCATTCGAGAGCTCGGAGAGGTGCACCTCTTCATCATTATGGGAACTCGCGGGTGGGGTCCGACCAATGACGGCTTCATTGAAGGTGATATCCTTCGATACGATCATCTTGTTCTCGTCTGGGATGTAGACCTTGTAGCACTTTACTTTCCAGTATCGTACAAGAACTCCTTTCACAGTGCGGTTTTTATAATGAGAACTCTGCCTGCGGCGCTGTTTTGGAATATGCACGTAGCACTGTGATCCAAACGCAGGAAGGTGTGAGATATTTGGACTCTTTCCGGAAAAGGGCTCAAACGCCGCCATATCTTGTTCGCTCTCTATTTGGACAAACGTTGTGTTTCGCACGTATTTTGCCGCGTTTACTACCTCCGTCCAAAGCTGACTGCTCCTTGGTGTGCCTTCGATCACTCGTAGCATAGTGCGCGCCTTGTCATTCGAAGTACCTTTGAGTCGCTCAACCTTTCCCTTCGATTTTGCGCTGTAGTTCGGAGTGGGTTCTATTTTGATACCTCTTCTCCTCAAACAGTCTCAGAAATCATCAGCCATGTACTCAACTTCACTGTCAAATCTAATGCGCTTCAGCTTCCGTCCTGCCTGTTTTTCAAACAAAGCGAGCATATCCTTCACGCGGTCTTCGACTTGATTCTTGTCTCTGAGAAACCTAGTGGCTGACACCTTGCTTTTGTTATCGTAGAATGGGACACAGTACTTTGACCTAGAGAGGGTCTTTACATCGACAGGTCCAAGTACATCAGAATGGACCAAGTCAAGGACGTTCGTTACTTCCGACTCAATGATCTGTAGCCGCGGGACGCGCTGTGACTTGCCGTCTGCACATGGCTTACAGTGACCAAGGCTGCTCAACGTGTTCTTAGGTACACCGGTCACAATGCGCAATGTCTTTCGGAGATAGTCCAGACTGGAATGACCAAGTCGTCGGTGCCACACCTTGGTAAACTTTTCGTTCCTTCGAGCGATCAGAGAAGTCGCTGTCTTCTCAACAGTCCAATACAGCTGCGTCTTGTACAATCCTTCTCCCAACTCTCTTCCATATGTGAGAACCTCCATGATATTCTGCTTCAGGATTACTGCAAGTACACATTTCCTTCGTCATCAGTAATGGAGACTGTCATGTATCCCTTCTGTCGAATTGCACTCACCGACATGAGGTTGCAAATTATTCCGTGGACGTAAAGTACACCATGCAGGCATATCCGGGTACTTTGACCTTTCTCGTTACATACCCAGTACCTTTACCTTGCCCTCACCAGTGACGGAGATCTTCGAGTCATCGCCAACAGAGATAGTCTTCTTCCGTGACGATTGAACGTCATAGAAAAACTATTCACTGCTGTTTGTCATGTTCTTGGACGCTCCTGAGTCCAGATACCAGGATTTTACTTGTCCGTCACGACTCCTATGATTCGCGACAAACGTAGTTTCCTGTAAGGTCGCAAGTTTGCACTGGTCTGATTGAGTGATGTCAAGAACCTCCACGTAAGATTCAATATGGTCCTCAAACCCCAATTCCAACAGACCTGCTACATCTTCCGATTTTTCGTCATTATCACGATCCTTATTCTCGTTGCGATGCTTCCTATTTCCCTTGAATTTCTTGCTCTCGGGATGGTCCTACCAATTGCGCTTGATATGCTCTTTCTTCTTACAGAAGAAGCGTTTGCGCTCACGCGAGCCACGCTTCGTTTGAGCTTGCAAAGCTTTAGCGTAGCCATTACCACCAGCGGATTCTCTGTCCAGCTTCTCCAGCTGCCTTTCTTTCGCAATCAACCTGGGAATAGCATCCTTCAGTGTGGCCCCTGTCTGATTGATGACCTCTGCGGTCACTTCAAAGTCCTTCGTCAATCCTCTAACGATTGTCTTCAGCCTTTCCTCATCAGTAACATTGTGTCCAATACGGCGGAGCTGAAGCTCTTCATATCGATTACTGCAAAGCGATTAACGTAGTCCAAGACATTTCCAGATGCGTCCATTTGCATGGCTTTCTATCGTTCGAGCAGTGCATCGATACTAGCCTGTGAAAACATTTCGAAGTTTGCTTTCGACTTGTCCCAAACTTCCGCAGCATCACGCATTTTCATTACTGGAGCGACATATGACTCGTGTACCGAAAGTAATATGCACATGAGTGCAGTATCACAAAGAGTTTCATACTTCGTTCTAGCCCCTTCTTACTCGGGCTTGATCTCGGCACCAGTGAGAATCTGCCAAACGCCTTTTGAGCGAAGAACCAGTTCCATCTTGTGCGACCACAAGAAATAATTGTCGACTTTCAACAACGGGATCCGCAGTCTCGCGACGTCAAACAGCTTGTCAAACATCGTACATAAACGCAGATGAAGCAATGCAGATCGGTAGCCGTCTTTCTTATATGCAAAAGAAGATCTGTAGGCCCAATAACCACTTGAAACAATACAACTTGCTGAGATTTGCTGGGTGGCCTCGCCTCTTTGTTGTCGTTTACTAGGGGTACGAGTATTTATTTACAACTGGCTTCCAGCATCAGAGTCACATGTTTTGATGTCTGCGCTCACAGTTTGTGCTTGCTCGAAACTCGCCCGTGTGCACATCACATCACTGGGAGCCGGCAGTACTGCGCTAATGAGGCTTGTACTGTCTTTCGCGCTACACGTCGGACTTCAATCTCGCAAAAAGAAAATGGTTTAAAATGTTTTTAGAACGTGGAAGCTTGGGCACGTGCTACTCGCCTCCCCGCGTTGTGCCTAGGTCGAAAGCTTTAGAAATCGGATCGAGATATGTCGGCAGATGGAACTCTAACGGAGGCCAACAACCAAAACGTCATTGTCAAAATCAAGAAAGGAGACGACGATACAGATCATGTAGACCAATTTAAGGGGTCTTCTCGGCGGAGCGAAGCGCACCGAGCTCGCGTGCATTGCTCATCGCGACAATATAGACCTTATCTGCTTGCAGGAAGCTTTTTCAAAGCAAAGGACAGAACTTCTACACTACAAGGATACGGAATGCTAGGATGCTGCGACAGACACCCCGGGTTCACAATGTAAGGAGGTCGTGGCGGAGGGGTCGCAGTTTACCAACGGGAGGGATTCAACGCTGTCCTTGTCTACGAAAAAGATGTCCTGCCGGCTATCGACACAGTCACAGTCTCAGTAAGAACTACAAAAGGGCCGTTGACAATTGCAAACATATATGTCTCTCCAAGACTAAGACATTCAAATTGGTGTGCACAGATGCCGAGTGAGCACATAATCGTTGCAGGCTGCAATGTGTGCGAAACGTGGTAACCTCAACGCACAGAACTCTCTAACATCGACCTTGAAGAATACATGAAAACTACGGACCAGAGTATTATGTACATTGAGGGAATTGCAACCCCAAGAGTGCCATCAACGAGAACCCAAAGCGGTATTTACATAGCTGCTCTACCATCAAAATGGGTTGCTCATACAACCTAGTATGCCTCTGAGATGCCATTCTCACAACACCATATATGCACTCTGTCCATCGATATAACTCCAACAGATATTCGGAAAGAACCTCGATAGTGTCTCATGAACGCCGACTGGGATCTTTACAGGAAAGACGTAGAGGACGAGCTCAAGCGAAGAACAGAACAACCCAAGTGGACAGTTGAGGAACGAAACAGAGCATTCCTTAATTCGGTTTTGGCAGCAGCTAAAACAGCCATTCCCAAAGGAAGGAAAACACGAAGAGCACCGTGATGGTGTCAGGGTGCCTCAGAAGCTATCAAGCGTCGGGCAGAAGCATGGAAAGAGTGGAAACGAGAACCATGTGCACAAAAGAACGCGACACTTCAAGAAGCTAAGGTGGAAACACGAAGGGTCATCGATCTACTCAAACGAGAGTCATGGCGTGAGTTAGTATCGAAGATGAAAGCAGAGACCGACGACCGGAAACTGTAAAGGATTCTCCGTGCTATGGGCGACAACAAAAAGACGACCTCATCGATGTGCCCAACGAATGGTGAGTCATGGTCAGACCTCAAAAGAGGTTACTGGTTCATGGACACTGAGCTGAAGAAAGTCCGAAAGTTGGGAAGGCAAACGGAGAGAACGAAGAAATATAGAACACACCTAAACAGTTACAAAAACAAGATAGAGAACGCATAGCCATTTAAATTTCTTGATACTCACCTATCAAACGCCTTTGGCGAAATGGACGAAAACAAGGCGACTGGACTAGATGAGGTTGAAATAGCATTCATGAAACGACTACCTCCGTATGCGATACAAGGCCTCCTAGCTTTGATCAATTACTCGCTATGTTGCGGTGAAAGCCCCACAAAGTGGCGGCTCTCTACGCTCGTCCCTATTCCCAAACCGGTTCAACCGGCAAGTTGCCCGCGCGCGGTTCAGACCAATATCGCTCACACCAGTGATATCACGAATAGCTGAGCGTATGTTGAACCGCGTTTTCATGGATCGCTCAAACACAAACTCCCGCCAAACCAAGCCGGTTTCAAAATGGGAAGGAATTGTGAAGAGCAAGTGGCAGCTATCTCGGAATGCATTAGAAGCGCTTGGGACATGAAAATGCAAACGCTTTCGGCGTTCTGCGACTTCTCCAAAGCGTACGATTGTGTCTCTCATTACCTGTTACTAACAAAGTTGGAAGCCATGAAATGTCCCTCTCAGCTGTGGCATTGGATACGATAGTTTGTTATCGACAGACAATGGAGGTGCCGATCGAGATCGAACACGACTAGAAACTGACTCGTACCACAAGGACTCCGACAAGGAAGAACTTCATCACCAGGGCTATGGCTTGCTTACATCTATGACCTCCTGGCATGGATCCAAGCGAAGGAACACTCCACGCAACTGAACTTGTTTGCTGATTACAACGCAAGGTGGGTATCAGAAACTTCAGCGGTGGAGTGCAAGCAGAAGCTTCAACGCGAAATGGACGAAATCAGCCACTACTGCCGAAAGAACGACGTAACAATGAACTCCAACAAAACAGTTATTGTGCGGTTCACATTTAAGCGCTGAAAAGCAGATGAAAGCACAATATCACTGGACAAAGACGGCCATAAATTGACACCTAGCAACTGTGCGAAGTTTCTCGGCGTCATACTAGACACACGCCTAAGCTTCAAACACCACATAGACGAAATAGTGCTGAAGCATAGACAAAGATATCGAATAATGCGTTCAGTATCAAGTAAAACCTGGCGTGTGGACTGAGAAAAATTGACGCAGTGGGAAAAGAATTTGCAGAGCACATAGCAGCATATGTAGCGGCGAAAATAATCTCCAAGGCAACACAAACAGGAATACGGGCCCTGCAGAGAATTCGGAACGAAGCCATATGTATTCTAACACGGTGAATCGCATTCACACCAATTGAATCTCCAAGAGACCTAGTCCCAATCCAGCCAATGAAAGGAATCGCATCACAAAAAGCCCCCCTCATGTTCGAGAAAGCAACCCGCAACACCGCCGGAGCGCCACTGAAAGGAGCCCGGCCCACTACGATAACGAAAAGACTTCGAAAAACGCGACCAAAACTCAAACGACTCCAGCAGAAGTACCTTGCAAAATCCAGCATATTATGTCTGCCCAAGGCATCTCTACGATGCACAACAGGCCTCTTACTCCTCTACAATATTTACTTCCACTCTGCCGATTGCTCAAAGAAAGACCCGAGTCATTTCCGAAAGCGCTAGAAAGAAACGATCATCAGAACCCTTCCTATGGGAGACCTGGATATCTATTGTGATGGATTGGTCGGACAAAACTCCGGAGAAAACACAAGAAGCCCAAGAGCGGCTGTAGAATGGAACCCTGAACGGTAGTGTGGCAACGTCTAGTATTTCAATGAGGACAGCAACGACGACTTATCCAGAAAGTCAATAGGAAATCAAGGCAGGCCTTCGCTCTTCTGAATCAAATACGATGAAGGCTTCCAGATGGCGTAAAACGTTAAAAAAGAAGCTCAAACGGCTGTCAAGAATGAAAACGATGAATTGAACATTCGATTCCTTGAGCCCAATACAGTGGGTGCAAGAGCTTTCAAGATATGGACTAAAAACGGAACTTTTTAAAAACAAGGAAAGTTTCTGGCTGGCATTAATGCTTGCTTCCCGAAGGCCGATATTCGTGCCATGATCACTGCTATCAGCAGAATACCGCCAGACTTTAAGGGCTTAATAAGCATCTTCACGAACTTCGAGTCGCTGATACTCGCGCTACAGAGCAACTGGGAAAAGCAACTATACCACCTACAACACATTGAAAAGAAGTCTTACCAGGTAAGTACGCAGTGCCTTGTTTAAATGGTTTAGAAGCCAGTACAGTGCGGAGTACTGAGACATGAACATGTGAACACTCTCGCAAAAACTGGTCTTCGCATTCAACTAGAAAGTAGTTTACGATCGATATACATCTCTTTGACGGGAAATCACAAATAATGGAAAAAGATTAAATACAAACCACTGGTATCTAAACCAAGTATCTTTATCAAAGGTACACTTCCGGCGCGCAAAGATGACGTTTTACGAATTCAGACTTTGACTGGACAAGTTAAACTTCTACATCTAGTTGCCTCCTAAATCAACGAAAAAACTGATTATTGTGGTTGTGGTGCAACCATCAAAAAGGATTCAGACCATATGGTACTGAGATGCACTCAGACGAACGATTTTCACCCAGAAACGTTCTTTCGTTTATCTGCAAGACAGAATTAGAGTCTTAAAGAATTGAGTAGAAAACACTTGCAAAGTTTGTTGGCCTTTCGGACGAGAGAAAACCATCGGCAGAGGAAATGTTCTCCTTTGAAAAAGGAATTAGAGGTCAGTTTTTTAAATAAAAAGAAGGCAAAATGTGAAAGCTCCCAAAAAACATTAGAGGTATTACGCAAAGACAGAATTCGTATGTTCTTCACAAAAATATGACACAGTAAGAATAAAAGCGATTCTCAAATTTAATTTACTATATCCCAGAGAACTGAACATACGCTTTAGCCGACGTGAGTAGTCAAAACGTTGTATCTTGATCGTTCCTCAGAACGCCGTTAGCAATACACAGGAACCAGACGTACAGAGTCCAACGCCGTGCTCTCTGAAGGTGGCGTTGCATCTTTCACGGTCTTTATCGCTACGGAGTTTTACAGTCAGGATCAATCTCACTTCTTAACATGTCATTTGTAAAGTACAAACCTCTTTCTCAAAACGTCAAGGAGCAAGCTCCACTGTCTTCTAGCTTTACTCGCTTTCGGTAGGCTCGTAGTAGTCGATTTTGGTGCATACTGCGAGTCTAAGGGCTGGGAAGGCGCTGTAGCGTTGGTCTATTTGGTGACGAAAGATGTGGAAAGTGGAATCGATGACGATTTCATGATGAAAAGCGTTGGAATCAGGTGATTTTTCCTTCAAGTGGCGTGTGCGAGGTACTTTTGATGCCACATTAGCAAATCAACGCAGAATGTCATTGCTCATACCGCTTCTTTAATATTTCCTTTTTCAGCAATGTTTGTCATGGCGTCTGCAACTATTCCGCAATACGTTTCACATCTGCAATACGTGTATCAATTTTGTTTCTCACAAATTGCAGAATTTGACGTTCATAAACTGTCTATTACTTTCTATCACGTTACCTGAACGTAAAATGCCTTTTACATGTTAAAGTACGAAAGTATTATATATAAAATTTAATATGTTCTCCACCACATGTTTCGTTATTCGCCTGCCTTTCGTTTTAGCCTGTTTCCCGGATTAGCATACTCAATATAGAAATGTTCAAAAAACCAATTGAATAAAATCGAACGTTTTAAACCAGTTTTGAACGTAATTAGAAAGAGGACACGTTCAGAAAATCGTTCAAAACGCTTACAGTTAAGCGATATTACTGCAATTAAGCTACTCTTTCAGACCTCTTTTTTCGACCATCAGATGATTACTCGACTTACCAGTCTGCGACCCCAATCTCTAACGTACGGTCCCAGGCGACTTCGTCGCAGCCCCACGCAAATCCAGCTATGCGCAGCTCGCAACCGGAGCAGCCTCGCTCCGGCGCGCCCGTGCGCGACAGCGTAAAGACCGTCCAAGGCGTTCCGCGGGCGCAGCGTCGCGCAGGCGCGCCGGCGCCCGAGGCGTGGCGCGCGCCCAGGGTTTTGCCCGCACACCAGCGCGGAACAGAGTACTGCGTACGTATGAACATACGCTTCGCGCCCGCAGTGTCACTCGCACGCCAACGCGAATGGCAGATACCACGCATGCGAAGCGTGCTACGCACGCAGCGCATTGGAAGAGCCTGTATGGAAAAGGAAAATCGCTCTGCGTACTGGAACTGCTGTCGCTCTGGTGTTCTTTATTTGATGAATACACTCTTCTCCTCAATGCGCGCATGAGCTACAGGCCGAGGGAGGAAACGACTCAGATCTACGATAGTCTAACTCGAGCGAATCTGTTCCAGAGTTGTGTACATACCTGGGTTACATAGGACATCTACAAGTTGGGGTACAAAAGCCGGTTTACCTCTGTTGTCGTGACCATGCGTTAATGCGACATCAGGACCTGTGTTGTTCACTCAAGATCTCATGGAGGCTACACTAATTGGCCGATAAGGAGATACTTTCTTCAACTTCCGTCGCCTTCGAAAGAAACCTTGTACGCCTGACGCAGACTTCTGTGTCGATTTCTTCAAGCACCCTGAAACTCTGATTTTGTCTTGAGCAGCAGTGAACATCCGAACAATTTCACAGGCCTGTCGTTAATACGCACAGTACGATCCTTGCGGCAGTCAAAGCGCAGTGTCCCGGACTACGATCTTATCCTCGTCTCTCCACGTCACATAATTTACGGAGACGAAGTGAAGCGGAGCTTGGCTGAATTGATCTAATGTTGCCAGTGTAAAGTATTGATTCGTTCGAGTGGAACGATTTTACTATGAATAAGGTGGCGAGGAAAGAATATCGGAGGGAACAGCAAGTAGTTGTTTTATTGACTGCGTTGTTGTGAAGAAAAGAGAGAAGATCGTGCGACGCAGATCCGTGATATGGTCCGAACTTGGCAGGCATAGAAACGCTTTCGCACTCACAGGGGGTTTGTACACTCTGCGAGATGCGTCGGGAAGAGCAGTCCCTTTACCGTTAATTGTCGGACTGGTCCTTTTCTTCAAACATGGCGAAATCTGGAATGGATGAGGGGTATTCGATGTCCGCTAGGATGGTTTCAAGCAAAACCAAGTCATCGTCTCACTCGTCGTCGGAAGTTTTCTGCATGCCATCAACGTTAAGTTCTACAGGGCTCTGCGCAAGTTCCACCAGTTCCATGCAGATCACCAGAAGGCGCTCAAATCCAGGATGGCGTTTGTGTGAACGTGGAATTCGGAGCATGGCCGTATTGTGCGCAATAGCGATCTGACGTTCAACGTTCATGTCATTCATTCGACATCGGCGCTTTGACAGCACTAGTTTGGATATCTTGTGATTTCGCTCCACAGCTGCAGTAGAGGCGGGAGCGCGGTATATCTGGTCCAGAGCCGTGGACAAACTGGGAAGGCACTCACGCATTTGTCCCCAAATAAAGCGCTTCTGTGCGTGTTTAAGCTTTGTGAGTAATGAGCTTGGTGTGACACAAAGTTAGAGATAGTCCGAAAGAAGTATTTAGGCGTGTGCATCATCAACCGCAAAATTTTCAATCGCTTTGTGGCACTGATCTGTGAGAGACGCTTTGTCTAACTCGAGGACAGCGGAACCAGAATGAGAGGTAAAGTAGTTTCTGAACTCTTCATAGAAGGGATCGCAACGAAAAGCAAGTGCATAGACAGCACTTTGAATCCTACTTCATCGACGTAATAAAGACACTTCCAATCCTGTCCTTTTGCTTACGCTTGTAACATGTGAAGACCGTAGTCCAAGCAACGTAGCTACGAACGTAGCACAAACATCAGCCATAGTGGCAGAGGTGCTCTCCAGAAGACCGATAAAGGTAGATAGAGGGTTGAATGGAAAGTAAGCGTCACAAACTTGTGACCAAAATGACTGGGCAGAAATTAGAACTGCCAGAGCCTCAGGCATCTCAAAGCTTTCATCAATATTCCGTTGAGTTCGCTCATTCACCAGTTCGTAAGGTAAATATGTCAACACACTCTGTACCTTGAGAAAACGCGAGAGCATCAAGTTCAAAGTAGTACACCGCGTAGGAGAAAACAATAACATGGTGTAAAAATTTTGTAGCTTCTCTAAGCAAAATTGATTCGTAAATCTTTCGCACCAACTTCACGTTCTTAACCGTCTTTGAAAAATAAAGTGCATCTTTGATACTCTGGAAAAGTGCAGTTATTTTGTCAATGTCCATGCTGACGTTGTGCGGACAGTGCGTAGCACAACCATAGCTCTACTTTAACGTATTCTGTTTGACTAGAATGTTTCTTAATAGCCTCATGCTACTGCATGAATCAGATATAAACGCAAAACAAGTAGAAATACCCGTTTTTTGATCCATACGTTGAAAACAATTCTGGAGCTTTGCTGCCAAGTGTTGAGATGTCTCACGGTGTAGGTCGGTCTTCATGTTTGCAATAAAAGTCGTTAGCGGAGTGTGAAGAATGACGTTGCTCACAGACTTGGATAACTCATTAGTGGCGCCATCAATTGAAAGAACTCCACCACTGCTCTCTCTGATAACGTTAAGACATGTTTCCATACAATTTTTGTACACGTTTTCGAGGGGTTCACCATCAGTCCTTTGGATCAAAAGCACTTTCCAATTTGGGGCTAACTTTTGAAAAAACGTAAATCATGTCTTATGGTCAAAAGGCCAAAAGGTGAAGCAGTTTCATGTATTTCTTTTGATAAACTACGTCATATATGGCTCATTGGTTCTCTGCCAAAAACGCGAGAGGCGTTAGATGTCACCGCACCCTGCATGCTACTATGTGAATAGATGAAAATATTGCCTTGAGGCTGTGCAAAAGTTGGTTTTGAAGTGTTCTAATCAATTATAGCTCCTAAGGGCCTTTTGATTTCTGTGCAATTTCGAGAATGTGTGTCTATGTGTACAGAACTTACTGATACCGATTTCGAGCAGTATTTGTATGGGGCTCTCAAAGTTTTATAGCCCGTGGTTGGTGCTATTTTATTGAAGAATGCCCTACGATTGGCTTTGGGACGTCCTATGATTGGTAAACGAATGCGTTTGAGGTGTTATTCGCAGTAGATTTGCCAGAGATGGTCTACAGGTGAGCACTGTTTGCTTCCTGAATGCTTGGGACAGGGATTCAAGTTCAAATTTTGAATATGAAATCTGTAATGTATTGTAGGATTTTTTGAACGTGATGTGAACGTTTAATACGTTTGCAAAACGTTTAAAACGTTCGCGAAAAGAATTGAAGGTTTTAAATGTTTCTATAATACTCAAACGCAAACATTCCACTTTTTTCCACGTTCTATTAAGGACTTGATTATGCATTTCTAGTATATAAAATTGCCATTTCTCACCTTAAATTCTTATCGTCGAGCTAGAGTAGAAAGCGCCGAGCGAGCCATTCAAATACATACACGTGTAGATGAAGATAAAATTTATATTTAATTTACCTTCGTAGCGAGCTACCTGAAAGCTGCACGATTAAACCGGGGCCAGCTACCCCCTTTCACTTTACTTGTTGTCTGTCTTCCCCCTCTTCGTCGTCGCACTCGCGACAACAAGAGGGGTTTTTGTGAGCTTCGCACACTTGTGGCGCAGCGTGCACCACACGTGTGCGACACGCTCCCCCGCCTACCCCGTGCCACCGTGGCACGGGCCTGGCATCGTGTGGCCGTTTGGCTTCCAGCCGACGGCGCGCTGCGCTGGAACACCGACAGTAACCAACGCAGCAGCGCTGGCCGCCGCCTGCAACAGCACCATAGGTTATTTGATAGGAAGCCTTGCACGATCGTTTTTCCTTGTCCCTTGCACACCGGACCCGTCGCCGCCGAATCTTTCCTTCCGCCTAGCGTTCGGCGCCTTCTTGAGCTCCGCGACAGCCATAATCAAGCTACAACTGTTGCTGCCCCTTTAAGCTTGTCTCCGCCGTCGCGTCTGCCCTTGCGTCTTTCCCTGCGCCCCTGCCGTGGTTGTTGTACATCACCACGGCCCGCATCCGTGGACTCTACCGCTGCGCTCCCTCCGCTCCTGCTCTGGGGTAACTCCGGTGATCCGCCTAACAGACTTGCCAGCGCAACTGCAGGCGGAGGTTCAACACCAGAGTATCGACGACCACGGCTCTGCACTTTGGCTGTGTGTTAGTGGACAACGTCGGCCCTCAGTATCGGGCGTCGTATCGCAAATACGTCTACGATGGCCAACCGCAATAACTCCTTAGCGCGTCTGCGACATAAGCGCAGCCAGAACAGGTCTGCCGGAAGTCCGTCTAACCGAGGTTCTCGGCCAGCCTGCGACTTTGTCTCGCGCCATCATACTTCTTCTCGTTCTCGGTCTTCGCATCACCCTGAGTCCGTCGAAGCGGGAGTGCCTCGAATTGCGGTGCCGGCACTCTCTTCCGACGAAAATGGGGATGTCGCCGTAACGATTTCGGCAGCCATGATGGCGCCTCTTGCCGTGCATTCGGATACCGACGACGAGATCTTCATGACGCGCGTTCATCGTTCACGTGGTTCTCATCAAAGGGGCTCACGATGGCGGGACCCCTCGTTTACCGTTCAGGAAGAGGTTATCGACCTCGTCTCGCCTTCTCAGTCCTCGGCGAGCTGCGTCACAGAGTCCGATCTCTCCTTTGAGGACGCCCTAGAAGGGCCGGAGGTGCCGGAGTCCCAGCATGCGGTCGCTCAGTGGCGCCTCAAGTGCATCCTATTAGGTGACGGGTCATGCCTTGGCAGCCTGGAGGTCGAAGAAGAGAGGCTGTATGGGTCCGCCCGTCGCAATGGAGGCCCTGGGCATTTCTATCCCATTCATGGTAGTTGGTTCAAAATGGAACCTCTTACGAATGACCGTCCCGTCATGTCCATCGGCCATGCCACCGAGAAGAGTAAAAAGTTCGATTTTTCTAAAGTCAGCACGGACGTAGACGTCTTCGCCGTCCCTAGCCGTAGGCTCCGCAGCTCCACCCGCAACACCGGGCTTGCTTCCCGTGCTGTGGGCATCTCCCGCCTTTTATCCGGGTGCAGGTTGGAGTTCGGAGGGCCGGGTTCAAGAGCCCCGACTTCCGCGTCTAGGGACTACCTCGTCCGTCGGGCTCGTCCCCTTTTCCTTACCTCGGACGGCGGCCGTAGTTGCATTGTGACCTCTCTCGCGAACGTTCTTGATGGCTTGGCCGGCAGTTCGGCTGCCAGACCTTTTCTCGAGCAACTCTCGGCGTCGTCCGTGGCTTTCCGCTACGTATCCTCAGCCACTTGCATCGTGGAGAACCTTGGTCTTGGCCTCTCTCTGCGCAAGGTCCGAGCGAGGCTTAGGACCTTCGATGCGATAGCGCAAGCCTATGGCCGCGATCTGTTCCGGATCGTTCGCCTTGAGAAGGGAGATGAAGTGGACCATGTCGTCGGCGTCGATTCGTCGAAGCGACTCATCCTCGATGGAGTGGAAGAGTGCGCTCTGCGACTCTGTCCGGGGAGCCTCGCCCTCTGCGGTGGGGGCGGGAACCCCACGGTGACTGAGGTCCGCGAAGTGTTTCTTGCTTCCCACCGCTAGGTCCTTGATCGCTAGAATACGTAAGTAGACATCCCCAATGCGTAAACTTGGGGATACTCTTTTATGCTTCAACGTTCAGTTCTTTTCCTCTTTCCCCAAATCTTCCAACTTCGTCATGATTCCTCCGTCCCAGGGCGTAGAAGCCTTCGCCGCTTAAGCCACAGGGAACATAACTTCTGGTGCGCCCCCGCTCTGCGACGAGGAAACCTGTCATTGGTCCTGCAGCTGGTTCTGTTTCTCGATCTCAAGCCTGAAGATGGATAGGGCGACGCTTGTAAAACACCAACTTACTGGCGTGCACTGCGCTCTTCGTCACCCTTCCGTGCTGGGATACCAGCTCGTAGCGTGGGTGTTGAACTCTCGTCACTTTGCACGGCCCGTAGAAAAAGGACTCAAAGGCGGGCCACTTCTTGCGAGGATTCAGGGCCTGGCCATGAGCGACTAACACCTCATCGCCCACGACGAAAGTCTTCACCTCTTTCTTCACTTCTCGCGGGATGAACCCGCGAGCTACCCGCATCGCGCGCTTCCCTGCTTCACCTAACAATTCCAAGGTCCTCTGTTTGGGCGTCGTATCCGAGAGCAACGCTACGGTATCGTTTGCAAGCATGCGAGGCTTCACTCCGTACATCAGCTCTAACGGCGAAGCCACCATGCCCCGGGGAAGACGACGGTATCCGTACACCACCTTCGGCAGAGCTTCTTCCCAGTCCATCCAAGGCCGTATCACTATCTTCTTAAACGCCCTCTTGATCGAACCCACCATCCGTTCGGCCGTCACATTCGACATAAGGGCGTATGGCAACACGGGCTTCCACGCTATTCCTTTCCCCTTCATGTAGTCCTCAAAGGCATGCGATAGGAAGGAGCTGGCGTTATCAGAGATTATCGCCGCAGCGGGACCGAACGGTCGGATGATCTCTTCCTCTACAAATTTGATGACGGTGTCTGATACCGAGTTCTCAGTGGCCATTGCGATCGGCCAGCCCGTCAAGTGCTCCACAGCGATGAGTATAAAGCGCTTCCCTCCATTGAACCGCTTTTACGGTGCGCTAAAATCAATGGAGAACGTCTCGAACAACCCCGTGAAGGGAGTGCGAAGCGTCGTTCTGTATATCGGAAGGTTTTGGGCACGCTGGCATTCGTCGCATCCTTTGACGTAGTTCTTAACGTCGTCGTACACTGACGGCCACCAGAACCTTTCACGTATCATCCTTCTCGTAGCAGCCTCATCCCAGTGCTCTATCTCGTCGAGGAACATCTGGAGGGCTTCCAGCCTTCCGGCTCGAGTGGAAATAGCCGTACGTTCCTCAGGTTCACGCCTGAATAGTATGTTGTTCCAAAGCATGAACTTCTTCGCATTGCGACGAACGCCGAGTCGGAAGCGCGGGTTATCCTCCTGAATCGGCACCCCAGCGAGGAACCGTACGATGTTGAGAAGATACGGCTCCAGCTCGACTAGGGTTGGCTCTTCCCACGCAACAGCGGTGACAACCTCCACGACATCCTCACCCGACTCTGCGACCTCCTCGAACTCGATCCTTGACAGGTAGTCACGTCCTCCGTTCTCCAGCCGGGCGGTACCTCAATCGATAATTGTACTCCGCCATGAAGTCAATCCAGCGTGCCAGCCTTCTGTGAATATTTCTCTTCTGGAAGGCGTACTGCAACGCTCTGTGGTCCGTTACCACCTCGAAAACGTTCTCGAAGAGCAGGTAGACGCGGAACTTCTTCAACGTGAATACTGCAGCCAGCGCTTCTCTCTCGCACGTGCTGTATTTCCTCTCCTCTTCCGTCATCGTACAGGAGGCATGGTGTACTGGGTGTACCTTCTCGTCCTGCTTCGTCTGGCACCAGACGGCCCCCAGCGATACTGAGGACGCCTCCATCTCGACGACGAACGGTTTGGAGAAGTCAGGGTAAGCTAGCACCGGAGGTATGGTCAGCTTCTCCTTTAACTCGTTGAAGGCGTCCTGCATCTCTTCCGTCCACGCGAACCTTCCCTTTTTCGTCGAAATGGCAGCGTAGAGTGCCGCCTAACCCTCGGTGAAATTCCTGATGAAGCGATGATAGTACCCGGCTAGCTCAAGGTAGCGTCTCAACTCCGACGCGTCTCTTGGAATAGGAGCATTCCTTATGACGGAGATCTTGTCTTCGTCGACATAGACTCCGTTTCCATCCAATACGTGCCCCAAGAGTTTGATCTTCGACTGGGCGAAGCTGCACTTCATCACCTTGACCTTGAGACCCGCGTTCTGTATACGTTCGAACACAGCCCGGCAATGATCCAGGTGATCCTCCAACGTCTTCGAGAAGATCACCACGTCATCAATGTACACCCTAACGAATGGAAGTCCTCGGAGAACCTCGTCTATCATTCTCTGGAAGGTCGACGCAGCGTTCATGAGTCCGAAAGGCATTACTTCGAACTTGTACGTGCCGTAGTGACAGCTGAAGGTCGTCATCTTCTTTTGCTCCTCCGCCATTCGGACCTGCCAGTATCCAAAAAAGAGATCTAGGGTAGTGAACACTCTTGTGCTACCCAAGCCGTCGAAGATCTCCTCGATTCTTGGCAACGGCCAACGGTCTGGCTTCATGACACGGTTCAGCTGACGATAGTCAACGCAGAACCTGGGCCTTCCGTCCTTCTTGGTGGCAATGACCACCGGGAAAGACCAGGCTGAAGACGAGGGAGTGATGATGCCCGTTTCTAGCAGCTCATCGACCTCTTTCCTCACGATTTCGTTGTGCCTCGGCGGCATTCGACGAGAACGCGAGTGAATCGGAGTATCATCTGTCAACTCGAAAGAGTAAGTGACGGGAACTTTCGAGGGGGGTAGCTCGCTAGTATCCCATGCAATGATGTTAATCTCTTTCAATGCGTCCGTTAGCCCTTCCTGCACTTCTGCGGGAATTTGCTTCATCTTCGCAGAGAGGATAGCTGACTGCGTATCCTCTTGCTCCTCTGAAACTTCAGACGGAGAGTATTTCTCCTCTCCTATACTTTCGAGGTCTGGCTCGTAAGGTTCTTCGTCCAAGATGGCGAGAAACAACCCGGTATCTTCGCTGGATTCTTCCTCGGAAGACGAAGAGGAACTGTCCTGCCGGTATTCTCCTTCCGCAGACCCGTCGGGAGACGTGAAGTCCTCACTATCCGTGCGGGCCCCGTCAACTCTCTGCGGTTCGTTCGACAGTTCCAGAACAACTTCCTCGTCCTCGACGGTCAACCGAACCTGCTGACGGCCAAGGTCCAGTCGCGCCCGGAGGGTTTCTAACGTCGGACATCCAATGATGACGTCAAACGGCATGTTCTGTACGACGAGAAAGTCTACAGGGACTCCATTCTCTACGAAGGCAACTGGTACTTCCTTCACACACCCCAGCACTGCGGCCGCAGTCTCATCAGCGACGGTGACTCGCCGGCTGGTACGGGACGGAGTCAGTGTCAGGAGATCACACATCCTCTCAGATATGAGGTTCAGGACCGCACCCGAGTCCAACAACGCCTTCGTGTGAGTCCCATAAATCTTGAAGGAGACAACCTTCAAGCGACGGGGAAGGTTGATTCCCTGTATGACGGAGGCGTGACTCGCTGGCAGGCTGCCCGCAAGAAGGCGCCTTAGCAGCTTCCGTGCCTCTTCGGCATCGCCACAAAGCAACTGAGGAGACGACGCCGCTACGCATCCTCCGGATCGTTTTCCTGTTCTAAAACGGTCTCCTCCAGCAGCATGGCTGCCTGCCTGGGCTGGGCGCAAGATGTGCGATTCGGACTGACGTTACGGTAAACGATATTGGATTGCGACGGCGTGTTTCTCCGTGCGGGCGGTCCAGTACCGTAGTAGCCTTCGTCGCGCCGGGGTTGGTAGTCCTCCTCACGAACTGCGAGAAGTTTACCCTTGACGTCCGGTGGGAGAAGCCGACAGCAGTATGGGCTAGCGCGAAAGGCAAATTTTGCACGGACGATCCCTGGGTGCCGTTCCGGGAACGTTCGTTGGTCCTTGGCCAGGTGTACTCGGCCATGATCGTGCGGAAGTTGCTGGGGTGGTTGCACTTGATGTGGTGGGTGGTGGTGGCATGGAAAACCCTCGGGAAACAAGGAGGACTTCGTCGCCGTCTTCGTCCGACAGGGAATAAGTCGAGGCCAAAGGTGACTTAACGTTGTGCACCTTCCTTATCGTAGAGTAGTGCGCGGCCGTGCAGCTGCGGTCTGCGTGTCCACCCGAACGGACTGGCGGCATAAGGCTCGATGAGTGTCACCGTAAGATTCCGCGTAACGGGCGAGTGCATCGTATCCGATACTGGGATGGGTGGTGAGGTGGTTACGTACCTTCCACCGTATGGCGGACAAAAGTCCTTCGACGAGTAGGCCCTTCAAGTCCCGATCGGTGTAGACCTTACCACAGCGTAGGGCCTTCGTCCAGAGTTTCTGAGCGAATTTCGTTTCGGACATCCCTGACGACTGGGTATAAAATGTCACTTCTGCGGACGCCGAGGCAATGACTTCATCCGTAGCGTAGGTGGTAAGCGAGAAGTTCATCACCTCTTCATACGTGTGAAGCGCTTCGTCGCGGGGCCTGTCGACTGCCGCCGACTCACCAATGAGACGAGACTGGACCAGAGCGTGCGCGGGCCTGGTTAGGTAGAACTGAAAGCACCACAGTGCTGCTGCTTCCGTCAGTTCGTTATTGTTAGAAGCGGTTTTGAACCGCTGCAGAAAATTGAGAACGGAAATGGAGTCGGTTCCTGAAAATGAATGTCCCTTCATCTGGACGTTCAATATCTTTTGGTAGCGCGCGATCTTGCGCGCCATGTTTGAGTCGTACTTCTTGCTGCCTTGAATTAGCCCGTATGTACGGTAGTCCACAACTCTGGTGAACCTGATTTTCAAGGGACGTATGCGCTTGAGCGCTGGCCTGTCCGATCGGGAACGTCGCCGGTCGGACCTTCCCTTCCTTCGGGGGCTTCGTGAGTCCCCTGAATCATCCGAATCGGTCTGCTCATTCTCTGATGACGAACCTGAGGACACGCAGTCATTTTCTGAATGCCGTCGTCTTCTGCGGCGGCGGCGATTCTCCCGTTTACGTCTGGAGTCGTCCGAATCGGAACGCTTGCTCGGCTTACCACCTCGTTTGAGGTGATCCCTCCCGTCGTAGGAGGAATAGCTCGAACTTCCGTCCGGATCGCCCTGTTTGGGAACTGGTGGAAGGTAGAAACCGGTCGAGTCCCTCTGCGGACCCTTCTCCAATTTCGGTGTCTGTCCTTCACCGCGATTAGATGCGTTGTCCACTTGGTCAGTGTTGAACATTAGGGGTTGGTGTGGTGCAAATCCCACTTGGGTGAAATGACACTCAAGTTGCTCGAATCCTTGCTCCCTTGGGAGGTAGACTCAGCAGAAGAGTCCTCCGTATACGGATAGCGCTGGTGTAAATCCGCCCGTACTTCGGAAATACCACGGAGGTGACGGCGGGAATCGCCAAGAGGGGATCTGTAAGCAGACGTCCGAGAGTCGGAGATCTCTGATCGGAGGTGGAAGGGGAGGAACCCAGGTCGACGGGGTGCCTCGAAAAAGAGGGAAAAGATAGGGAAAAGGAAAGAAAAGAAAAAGGTACAAACCCGAGGGCGGGGTCGTGCGACAAGCTGCAACAGACCCGGGCCCAGGGTGACGATGTGTATTGAGCCCACGCGGCAGACCTCTATACAGAGTCGATACAATATCTGAACACCAGAGTAGCAGACACGTGCAAGTAAATGTGTGAACACAGTCCGAAGACAAACGTAGTGTTAGATCAGGGTACCTGAGTGATCCCTTGGGGATGAAATAAGCGAAACCGTACGCGGTGACCCTCCTCGCGGAGTTGTGCACTACGCGCAGGCGCTCAAGTCAGAGCTGCGGACAAGGTTGAGTTTACTTTGTGGTGGTGACGGCGAGGTCGCCATCACCTAAGTAAGTTCCCACAAATTAAACTAAATAATTAAACTAAGTAGTGCCAAATACGGCAGAGCCACACACGTGTTGCACGTGTGCAGACCTGCCTTGGCGGGCACTAATTCTAATAACCAATCCAATTTTCTCTGTAACAGAGCCAATCCATACACGCGTACACGCGATCCACTGCCACAACCAGTTACCAATCCATCAACCCCATCGGGTGCCACCATGCCATATGGCCTCAGAATGCCACCTAAATTCATAACCTTGCTGTAGAGGCAACTCGGAAAGCCGAAGTGTTATGGGACGGAACACGTCACAAACGCGAAATCGCGATTGCTCTACAGTTAGGGTGGCAGCTTAACTACCAGAGCGGCCAGTGTACTGCTCAGATTTTTTTGCACTCCGTTATCTGTACGGTTGGATCCTACAACGTCGTTAACGATGCGACGTACGATCGGCGTGATGTGACGGCGCATCAACTCCGGGATACGATCCTTGAGGTATAATTCGACCGCCATCGGGACGTGGGCCTCAATCTCCGTGCGGAGTCCCTCCAGGGCGAACGGGGCTATTTCGGCCCATAGCTCGTGGGGTGGTTTCGGTCCGGTCTGAGACGCAGGCGGGAGACGCGCTGTCTCTGGCGGTACGACCTCGGACCCTAAAGGAGACCCAGAGTTCTTGTTTTTTCTTGTCATCCTTCCGTCCGATTTGATTTGCGCGTTACCTTCACGGACAATCGGTTCGGGCTCCTCTGAGGGGGTGACATAGGCTATCGCGGTACTTCGGGTGCTCCGGTGGCATACCGAGGCGTTGTCCGAAGCGGCGCGAGGGGCGGCCAAAGTGGGCTCAGCGTGATCTTCTGCGACCTGCCGTTCTCCTTGCTCTCCGTGTGGGACTTGCAAACTCATCTCCAGTGTCGTTTCCGAATCGGTTCTGAAAACTCCGTACGGTCTCGAATTTCACTTCTAGGTCGGAAGACCAGTGTACTATAGCACGTATCGGGAGAAAACCCGAAGCGGTCTTGAGATGACGGAGTGAGCTGTCATTCGGGAGAGTGACTGTAATGTGTTCGTGCGAGGAGTAAGGAGGAAGCACCGGGCGGTCAGCGAGGAGAGTGGGCGGTTGGTATTGCTAAGCACGTTCAGGGGCGTGGAAAAGGGTACGAACGGCCTATTAAACCTTATAGTGCTTAGCTTTTTCATCTGTCGGTAGCGCTACATAGTGAAAAAGACGTACGGCAAAGAGTGCTTGGTGTTTGCAACGTGGGGTCACCGCAAGTTTGAACGGCACCTAAATATGGGGTGTATCTGCCTCTCTCCGGCTACAGAACGGTGTCTCACAGTACTATCGCTCTAGACATCAGAATCGGACTCGTACGCGTGACCTACGTACGCTTGCGGGAGGTGTCCGCATCCTTGTGCCACTCTGCCATACGTGGAGCGTCTGCTTCACCTTACACGTACACCACGGCACTACCTGCCGCCCCAATCTCCGCCTTGCATCAACCACTGCGCACGTTACTACACTATTAGGGCAACTGCACCGCTGACGGTATAGCGGCATACCGAAAACCTATGCCACGATTTTTAGCGCAGCGATACATTTTTCATCTCCATCGGGGCGTCGCTAACGCTATCGGTATCGGGTTGGACTTCCGGAGCGCTAAAAGTCTCGCTATGAATTGGTTTATAGCGAAACTTTTAGCGACGCCGCTATACAGAAAGGGCCAATCAAATTCGAATAAATCGTCGTGTTTGTCATACACGGGATGTGGAACGTGCTGATCAACTTGTGCTTCCTTCGAATAGACCTTCCGCTTTTAAAGCACGCCGCATCAACTACACACGAACACCAGAGTACCGTTGCCATATCTTGGCTTGCGTGCGACTTTGTGCCTTTTGCAAGCGCTTTCGCGCAAGGACAGCAGACGGGAAGAACACGCACAGCCCTGTATTCAATCTGTGCCCTGTCTTGCGGTTGTCGTGTGGTTTTGATTTTTCCTTCAACTGCTGCCGCAACTGGGTCTGCATGAACACCTAAAGATCGTGCAGACCCGGTCGCGGCAGCATAGAAGCCTATAGAGTCAACTCCTACTTCTTTGTCGGTGAAGATAGGGCTCTATAGCCGTGTACCGTTTCAGAGGCAGCCAATTTTATTAGTACACGTGCGGGACAGATTATAGCGCTATACCTTCATGTCGTCGTCCGGATGAAAAGTCCCTTAGACCACCCCGAACCATAGCTTTGGACTATTTGGCGTTTGCCTGCTGTGCCGCTGAATGCAGACCAGACGTCAGCCAATCGCTTTCCAGTTATTCCCGTCTGAAAGTAAAATTCGTGGTTCTCTGGAGACGTCATTACAGCTACACTGCTCCATTATGATGCGGCCTGAATATGCAAATGATCACTACTTTCAGTTTCAAAAGAGATACAATTTTCTTTCCGCGACTAACTAAGACCCTATTAAAGTACTTTTTGAGTCTTTCAAGTATACCGTGCCGTAGAAAAACGTCAGAAATCGCCATTTCTGTCATGTTTTCTTCATCCACCCCACCCACTGGATTTAGCACTCTTAATTCATTCAAAGCGTTGGCCAAAATGTTATTGACCTCCTTGTAAAAAGGCTCTCTTAGAAACGTGTCTGCACTGTCAAATTCTATATTCACGTCTTCGAAGGCATCCTTATATTTTCATCCATTCAATCATCCAACACGCTGAGATCTACTTCTTTGCTGCCTGCTAGCAACACCTTTTTGTGAATCATCCTCTTTAAGATTGTCTCCATTTGAGAAGTAGTCATGTAATAAGTCGCTCGGATCCACAAACAAGCCAGACCAGAAGTTCTCTGTAGCATTTTTTTTGTGCTTCTTGTTCATTTGGTACGTGAGTTGAATGAAAAGAGGGCTGTGAATTATTTCGTGTCTCATGTAGAACATCAAGCTCATTCTTTGTGATAAGCAGTTTTTGTGACAGATATGAAGAAATTATTTTTTGAGTGCCATGTTCAATTACAAAACAATTATCAGCCGCAAAAAAGAGTCTGTGTCACTCAGGGGTGTAACGCAATATATTGCTATTGCAATATATTGCAATATACAATAAAAATTTCATATTGCAAGGTAGTTGAGAATTGCAATTCATATTGCAGATTTATTATATATTGCAATACGTATTGGGGTAAATGCTGTATTGCAATCCTTATCGCATTATGTACAGATTTACTACGGCAATATCATCCGTAGAATGATTCTGAAGAGTTTGGTAATGTGGCATGCAAAGAAGAATGGGCAACTCACTGCGCCTGTACATTGTACATGGCGAAAATGAGCCACGATGGGCCTCGCTGTCTGTTCGTAGCAAAAAACGTTGCGTGCAAAATTTGCATATGCAAAACGTAACACGTTAGTGAAGGTAGTAATTTCGTAAATACTGGTAAACTAAATTTTCTACGTTGTTCACCTCCATTTCTAAAGAATTACATTTGACGTTAGGAGTAAAATGTTCAAGTCATTCAAAAAAAGGAAGTCTGATCTGGTAAGACCATTGCAGTTTTTTATATGCTATTTTAGATATTGAAAACATATTGCAAGTCAAAAGCGCTATTATTGCAATATATATTGCTGAAAAAGAGCAATATTCATATTGTATTGAGTATTGCGAACTATCAGCAATATTTTGCAATATAATTGGTTACAGCCCTGGTGTCGCTACCAGTTGGAACATTTTTTTGGGTTAGATGGCCGTTATGCTGTGGGTGGTTGACGCATTGCATTTTTTTATTACCCTCTACCACTTTTTGTTAATTTTCTACGTCAATGTTTGAGACGCTTTTTCTCATTTGTTGGAAAGAAATGACGTCGGTAATATGAATGACGGGTTGGGATTGCACAATGTTTATGCAAAGAGCATTTGAACTCATGATCACAGACGATGTTTGGTTTTCGTTATTCATGATGAGCGCGTTAGCTCTGTACACGTAGTCAACATTAGATAGTTTACGCACTACAACTTCTGCAATGCGTGAGAAACAAAATTGATACACGTATTGCAGATGTGAAACGTATTGCAGAATCATTCCAGACGCCATGACAAACATTGCTGAAAACGGACATATTAGTGAAGCGGTATGAGCAATGATCTTCGGCGTTGATTCGCTGATGTGGCCTCACAAGCACTTCCCATAGGCCCCTTGAAAACACCATCACGTGAGTCCAACATTTTACATGATGGAATCGCCATCGATTCCATCTTCCGTATCTCCCGTCACCAACCCTACCAATACTGCAACGCCTTCCCAGCCCTCAGACTCGCAATGTACGCAAATAGAAAGTACGACGAGCCCACAGAAAGCAGGTAAAGCAGGAAAACGATCGCGATTCACAGCAGCAGAAGATCTTTTATTAGTAAGAGAAGTTGCAGCAGCAAAAGCGCATATAGCTCCGAACGGCGAAACCAGAGAACGCTTTGAAATCGCTTGTGCCAAAGCAAACGCGACAAAATAACTGTCTACTGCAATCACCTGGAAATCGTTGCAAGACAGGTATAAGCGCTTGCAATGTAGGTATGATGAAAAGGATGCCCGTGAACAGACTCTGAGTGGTGTTAGAGGAGAGATTGGAGAGTTGGAGGAGCTACTTAGCTCCTTGAAAGAAGCGCGTGACGACCTGCAGCGTGAGAAAGCAGAAAAACGAGAAAGAGAAACAGAAGGAAAGACTGGGGGCTGTCATAACGGAAAGAGCTACAAAGAGAAAAGAAGCTGGGGAGAAAAACAATGAAAACGAAAGTCACGATGCTATTCCGCAAGGTAGTGTGAAGAAAGCGAAACGAAATGCTACTAATGTTCTCTTCGATGACGACACAGAGATGTTCACCGCGGCTTTGAAAAAGAGTGAAGCCCGTCGCAATGATTTGGAGTCAAAACATTTGGCACTAGATAAGGAAAGGTTTATTCACGAGAAGGAAGAGAGAGAAAAGGATCCCAAGGAGAGGAAAGAAGAAAGGGAGGCATCTAATCGCTTGTAATTGGAGAAGTTTAAGCTTCTCCTGAATATGTTTCAGTCGAACGTCTCAAGTGGTACCATATCTCGTTCCCGTTCATCTCAAGGTGATAAAGGTGATGGGTCAGGATCCTCAAAGGAGCATTTCTCCGCGGCTTCGGTCGCTACGGCTCGCTCCTCGCTTCGCTCTTCGCTCGCCTTCGCTCTCTACGGACTTACCTTCGCCTCTTCGCAAAGCTGGTTTTCGGATTTAGCGTTTAGAAAGATACTTTTCAAGAGAAGGGGACGAACAGTTGAAGTAACGGGAAACTTGGTTACCGTATAGACAAAATCGCACGTTCATTACGATAACAGCCGCCATATAGTGGTTTCCAACTGGTGCTTGTAAGACGTGCAGCTTGCGTGCGAAATCCATTGCATTCCAATAAAGCTTGAGTTCCTTGAAAACCCATTCCACCGTCACCCTAGCGCCATTTATCGCTGTGTTGAATGCCTCTTGATCGTCGCTTAGATTCGACCCTTGAAACGGCACTTCCAGATAGTTACGTTCTTTATACCCGCTATCTCCGTAGATACAATACTGTCTCCCCGAGACCAAGAGACTACCCTCGAATATATTATCCATTTCAGAACGGCAATAGAGCGTCCAATCATGACGGCGTCCTTCAACAGGACCGTAAAAGTGCACAATGATCTCGTCCGGCGTAATAACAGCCTGATACGTGAGACAATGCATTCTTTTATGGCCGTTGTACAATACATTTTGCATTCTCTAATTAGAAGAACGTGCTATTGTAGAGCCACGCTTTATGCGGTATTTGCTCGCTTTTGGTGTGAAATCACTGCCCCTGCAGTGCAGTGGAGGTCGAGGACTCTGGTGAGGTTGGCACAGCATTGCTGGATGGCTACAAACGTGTATGGACGGTTGGCACCCAACTTTGGGATATTCTAGATATTTATTATTTATTTTAGTTAGCCCGGTTGCACACTTGACAGTGGCACTCTACACTACTTAGTAGGTTGAGCTGCACCCATTGTCGGGGAAGTAAACCGAACACCCGAGTGTTCGGCTCTGATGTTTCACCCTTGGTGACCGATATCCTCCTCCCGGAGAGTCGACACCTTGTGCAGGGTTCATCATCCGCCTCGCGGCATCATGAACACCACTACCGCTTTCGCGTGTGTACTTTGTGTGTGTTTTCTTTATTTCTGTCCCTGTTATACAGGTAGCACCCCTTGGTGTACCGGTGCATACCGTTCGTGGCTCGACACACTCGCGTGGGTTACTACCGCCCTCGCGTGTCATCGCTACACTCGTGGGTACCGTGTGCTACACACGTGACGCTACTGCCGACTTGTGTCGTGCGTTCTCTACCGCTGGACGCTTCTTCTTCGCCGCTTCGCTCCCTCCATTACTTGGGAAGGGTCGGCCCCGGTCTTACACCCGGCATTGCCGTGTCGTACCTGTAGGGACGCTCTACTGCTGTGCTCGTCTCTTGAGAGAGGGTCTGATCCGCCTTTGCGTGTCTTTCCCTATCGCTGGGTTTTGCACAACAGCTATCTTGATATTAATTCCATCGATGAAGCCGACGCAGTTATCTAGAGCCTGTGTTTGCTGCTGAACAGCAAGTTCAAAATGTGCCAATCTTCCGGACATATACTGGGCTCCGAAAAACGTACAAACAAGATGTTGATTGCGATCAAAAAAGCTTTTCACAGTCTCCGATAAGATTTCACTGAGTTTAGACGCATGCTTTCTAAACAACATCGTCTTATTCGTCCAACAAAAGGCAGTTGCTAGTCGCGCAAGTAAAATACATGTGCTGAGCAACGGTGTACAAAGATATTTGTTTCGATAGATGTCGTACTTTTCCCTCTGCCCGTTGATGAATTCCGTTAGGCGAGTATTGCTTTTGTTAAGAAGCGGAATAAAGACAAAAGCTCTCATCGCTTCGATGGTCAAAAACCATTTCAAACGTAGTCGTTGCAAGAACTGATCTATTTAGAGCTTGTTGTTGCACGTTTTGAGAAACATGTGTGTACTTGGCATACGGCATGTTATGTAGTGCAATTAATCCTGATGGTAAACGTTTGTAGCGGAAAAGACTGTAAAGGATGCGACGATAACTTTAAAGACGACGGCGCTGGATTTTGTACTTTAGGCTTCTTTGTATCGCCAAGGACGTCATCAGCAGCGATCGCTGTGTAGCGTTTTGATTCTTTACGTGTGTTTAAGCGTATGTTCAGTTTTCTGGGATATCTAAAACTGAAATTTAAAGTCGCTTGCACTCCTACTGTGTTTTATTTTAGTGAAGAACGAACGAATTCTGTCTTTGCGTAATATGTCTATTGACATCATTTTTTGATTGCATGCAAGGTCGTGTAGTTAAAGAAGGGGTAAAAACTACGATTTTTGGAGCACACGAGTCATATTGCGGTTGCATCACACCAAAAGCAAAAGAAAAAAACAAAAATCTTGCCAAAATGGCACAAGATTAGTTGCCAAGAATGCAGTCGATTGCGGTCAATCGAGGCAAAAGTTAACTTGCGTGCGCTCTCTTGCGTGGCAGCGTGAGGATTACGCTCTTTGTGAGTGAGCCTCTTGCTATGGCAGAGTGATTCTCGCAATTTCTCGAAAAAGTGCCTGTGCCTAGCGTGCTCAAAGTCGCTCTCGCAGCCGGCATGGGGTTATGAATTTCCAGTATATACAATTGCCATTTTTTGATCTTAAATTCTTATCGTCTTGTGTCTTTTTGACCATGGTTTCATATGAGGCCAAAAGCAATCAACATGGAGTTGAAAATTGATTATTTTGAACAATGTTTCAGCGGTTTTGAAGACTTTGACTTGGAAACCATCTATCGCACTTACAAAAAATTCTTAGCTTAAGCAGATTTTCATCATCTTAAAGAAGACATGGATCATCGCAGATCCATGAAGGATCTAAAGTTCCAAAGAAAAGCGACTTTGTGTAGCAAGAGCTTCAAAAACAGGCTTTTTTCGTACGGAAACCAATGATTGTTACCAAAATCAATGCGCAAAAATATGTGTATGAAGGGCCAGAATCGTGCAAAAAATAATCGTTTTCGCACAATGATATCGGTCGAATAGACACTAGCTAGCTAGAGTAGAGAGCGCCGAGCGAGCCGTTCAGAACATACACGTGTACAGGAAGATAAATTTATAATTAATTTACCTTCGGAACAAGCTACCTTTGCTGTTGTCACAGCCGTGCTGGCCAACCACCATGCCGCGGATGGCCATTGGTGGCTAATTAGAGCTCCACACGCTTTCCAATGCTGCGTAACAGCTGCATGGTCAAGCAGCTTGCGCCATGCTGGCGCCATGTGTCTCACCGATGTCCCGTCATATACATATCCAGAAAGCGCTGCTATGTGCCCGCTTTTGCCTGTCTCAACGGCAGCGGATACGTCATTGCTCCGAAAATGTCGATTACGGCTGGTTTCTGTGAGTGCTTCGATCATGTTACACGCAATCTGTTACATGCTGTTATCTGGCACTTTCGTCGTTTGATTGGCACTAGGGGCATCATACGAACGCAATCTTTTCATCCTTAAGATTCATATCACTGTCAAATCTTCATGTACCTGGTTGAAACAGCGACATAGCTGCAGCGCAGCTTTGTCGACACCGAATGTCAATCCTCTTCCCTGGGTGTAACGAGTGCAACGAGAGCGATATACAAAAGGCGTCACTCGTTTTTTGCATCCCATTCTAACGCCCGGTCGTTGCCGTGTTTTCATTCTCGCCCAGAGCTTTTGCCCTCTGCTTCCTTTCAGACACACCAGCTCTTCTGCTCCCCTACACTAATCCCGTTGAGAGCCCCCGAAGTGACCAACTTCTAAGCTGTCACTAGCGTGTGTCACATATGAGCCAACACGCCAATCCCGGCACCAACGGGTCTTCTACCCCGCCGGATCAGACAAAGCCTTCCGCTGACGATCTTGGAAAGAAGTCGTTCTTTGATCGCTTCAAAAAGAAAGACAGCGACAAGGAGAAGGGATCTTCAGAAAAGTCAGCTGATGCTTCAAAACTCCCTCCGGTCAAGTTCACGCAACTTTTCCGATATGCCAACCGTACAGAAAAGACATACATACTCATTTCATGCATTGCCGCAATTATTCACGGTGCCATACAGCCAATGTTTACAATTCTATTCGGTGGCATAATCGACGAGTTTCAGGTTGTAACTGTCGAAGAAGCTGATCTGGCTGCTTTCTCCAACATCACTAGTGACGTCGGAGATGTTGCGAAGTGGTTCCTTTTACTTGGCGCAGTCGCTTTCGTCACCAGTGCAATACAAGTTCGATTTCAACTCATCGCTGCCCAGAGAATCTGTGCCCGTCTTCGTCGCATGTATTTCGAATCGCTTCTCAGTCAGGACTTCACATGGTATGGACAGGAGGACGGAGGAGAGCTAACTGCCAGAGTCGCTGGTGATGTGAACTTGATCCAGGGAGGGATCGGAGATAAGGTTACCAGTGCGGTGCAGTTCATTTCCATGTTCGTTGTCGGCTTCATCGTAGCTTTTGTGTACGGACCGTTGTTGACACTGGTTATGCTCTCGATTCTGCCGCTGATGATGGCCGGTGGCGCTGTGTTTGCAAAGCTAGCTGCCGAGAGTACTGGAGAGGGCACAGGAGCGTACGGTGGCGCTGGTGCCATTGCTAGCGAAGTCATTGGACTTATTCGCGTCGTAACGGCATATAATGGTCAGGAGACGGAGGCTAAGAGGTACGAGGAAGAGCTTCGTAAGGCCTACAAAGCTGACGTGAAGAAGGGTTTCGTGACCGGTTTGGGTATTGGTTTCACAATGTTTGTCATCTTTTGCGGATATGCTATTGCGTTCACATTTGGGGCGAACCGCGTTCGGAGCGGGTCCATAACAGCCGGCGATATTCTGATTACTTTCTTCTCTGTTTTCATCGCATCATTTTCTATCGGGCAAGGTAAGTTTTTGTCGAATAATCATTGTTGCGGAAACGACTCGCGACAATGCTAAGCGTGTTCTAACCAAACTTCCTCTTCGAAAACCTTCTTGCTCTATATCGGTTGAAAATAGCGGCACCATCTTTCAAGGCGTTTGCGGAGGCACAGGGCGCAGCTCCAAGAGTTTATGAAGTCATAGGCCGAGAATCCGAAATCAATCCGCTAGATGAGGATGAAGGTGACGTTATTGAGGACTTCAAGGGAAACGTAAGCTTCAAGAGTGTCAACTTCGATTACAAACACCGTGTTGCTGATGATTTAGAGAGTGGGGACGAAAGGCGCCTTGTGCTCGAGAATTTTAATCTCGATATCCCATCTGGTACGTCCCACGCCCTAGTGGGGTCATCAGGATGCGGAAAGAGTACCACTGTTCGCCTGATTGAGCGGTTTTATGATGTTATCGAAGGAGCAGTCACCTTTGATGGTGTTGATGTGCGACAATTGAACGTCAAGTGGTTAAGAAGTCAAATTGGCTATGTCGGTCAAATGCCAACTTTGTTTGCGCGTACGATTCGGGAGAACATTGCTTTGGGCGCGGCCATGGAAGCTGCTGTGGACGAAAAGACAGGGAAGAAGGTGCTTCGTCGTATGGAAGTGTCAGATGCGGAAATTATAGAGGCGGCAAAGAAGGCAAATGCTCATGATTTCATTATGAAGCTTCCTGAACAATATGATACATTGCTTGGAGAGCGAGGAGCTCTGCTGAGCGGAGGTCAGAAGCAACGGGTATGCATAGCACGTGCACTGATTCGAAACCCGAAGATTCTGATCCTGGACGAAGCCACTGCAGCGTTAGACGCTCAATCTGAGCGGATTGTGCAAAGCGCCCTTGAAAAAGCAGCTGCTGGTCGTACGACCATCACGATTGCGCACAGGTTGAGCACCGTGAAAGACGCAGACGTGATATCTGTTATCGACAAGGGCACCGTTGTGGAGTATGGTACCCACAGTCAGCTATTGGGAATGCAAGGCGCTTATCACACTCTCATCGAGCACCAACGCGTCGAAGCTCAAAAAGCGAAAGAAGCGAAGGAAGGTTCAGCCACGACGGGAGAAATCCCGTCAGCTGGTCTCGCCAAGGTCGCAAGCACCTCCCTCTCCCACAGTGTTCAGGTGGATGGTGGTGCTATAGAGGGTGAGGAAAGCGAGGAAGCTGCTGTGGACAAAGGAATCATATCCCGCGCGTTCAAGACGAACAGGAACGAATGGCTTTACATATTTTTGGGAATGTTCGGAGCGGCCTTGAACGGAGCTGCTTTTCCGGCCATGGCCATCATTTTCTCAGAAGTTATCGAAGAGATCTTGAGCAGTAATGAAAAGGGCGAAGTTTCCAAATGGGCAGTGTTGTATGTGGCGATCGGTGGAGCATCATTCCTCGGCAACTTTTTGCAGCACGCCATGCTTGGTATTAGTGGGGAACGCATGACGTATAAGCTTCGAAGAGCTTCATTCCGAGCGCTATTGAAACAGGACATGGGCTTCTTTGATATGAAGCAGAACTCGCTCGGAGCTCTCTCCACTCGGTTGGCAACCGAAGCAACACAGGTGAAGGGAATTACAGGAGACGTTCTCGGCTCGTTTGCATTCGGTCTTAGCACTGTGCTCACAGGATTCTTGATCGCGTACATTGCATGCTGGCGAGTTGCGCTGGTTGTGACTGTTGTGTTCCCGTTGGGGGCTGTCGCACAAATGGTTCAACTGAAAATGATGACTGGATTCGATGCTGATTCCGAGACTCGATATGCAGCGGCGGGGACGGTGGCTTCCGAAGCGGTGGATAACTTTGAAACCGTGACGTCTATCGGTGTACAAGACGTGTTCCTGAACAAGTACAGCGAGGAAGTGGACAAGACGATTGGCAACGGAAGGCGAACGGCGCTTATAGCTGGCGTTGCGTTTGGTGTATCGGAGTTCTTGGCTCAGGTGCTTTGGGCGGTGAGCTTTTGGGTGGGTTCGATATTTGTGCGAGATGGGTTCTGTGGTTTCGCGGACTTGATGAAGGCGGTTACTGGTCTACTGTTCGGTGGATTGATGCTTGGGAACCTGTCGAGCACTATGCCTGATTGGGGCAAGTCGAAGATTGCAGCTACGAGGATATTCAGACTATTGGATCGTGAGTCATTGATTGATCCAACTTTGGATGTGGACTTTAAGAAGAAGATCAACGGGGACGTGAGTTTGGAAAAGGCTTACTTTGAGTATCCAACGAGACCGAACATTGCTGTGCTTCGCGGCATGTCGGTTGAAGTAAAGAGCGGGCAGACGCTTGCGCTGGTGGGTGCGAGTGGGTCTGGAAAGAGTACAGTAGTGAGCTTAGTGGAGCGGTTCTACGATGTGCGCAGTGGAAGTCTAAAGATAGACGGCACTAACATTGTGGAGTACGACGTGAAGTGGGTACGGAAACATGTAGGCTTGGTTGCGCAGGAACCCGATCTGTTCAACCGATCCGTTCGGGACAACATTGCATACGGACTGGACCACGTTGAGGGAACGCCCGTAACTGACGAGATGATCGTTGAAGCAGCCAAAGCAGCCAATGCTCATTCGTTCATTACAGAACTGGAGGACGGGTACGACACTGTGGTGGGGGCGCGGGGTAGCAAGCTGTCGGGAGGACAGCGCCAACGGGTGGCGATCGCACGTGCCATCGTGCGAGAGCCGAGGATTCTGGTGCTGGACGAGGCGACGTCGGCACTGGACGCGGTTTCCGAGCGCGTTGTTCAGGAGGCGCTGGATCGGGTGGGGAAGGGGCGCACGACGATTGCCGTGGCGCACCGGCTGTCGACGGTGAAGGACGCGGACGCAATTGCAGTGGTGGGGCGCGGCAAGATCTTGGAGATCGGACGGCACGAGGAGCTGCTGCGAATCGAGAACGGGGAGTACGCGAACCTGGTGAAGAACCAACTGAGTGGCGGAGAGGAGACGACGGCGTGAGCGGGGGGGGGGGGAATTTGGGATTACAGGAGAGAACGGCTGTTAGCAGGGTAAGAGGCGGGAGCGTTGACGTAAGACGAAATCTTGATTACCTTTATCTCGCGGAACGTGGAACGCGCGCGTGGCGACGGCATGGCCGCGCGAGGCGCGGTGTAAGAGGCGCTGTCCCCTTCCGCTCCCCCGCGCACGTGCCGCCCGGGCGGCGCCAATTGTGATGCGCGCTTTAAAGCGGCGCGCGCGCTGTCGGACTGCGCGCACCACGCGGCGCCGCCCTGCCGTTGCACTGCCGTTGCGTCGCCCGCGCTTGTGCGGTGCGCCCTCCGCCTTCGCCGCGCCGCCCGCTATTATAGGCAGCCCGCCACATCACATGAGTTGCGTGGCTGCGCCGCGCCGTGCACTCCGTTGGCGCGCTACATATGCCGCGCCGCCCCGCGCCGCGCGCCGCCGCGGCCGGCTCGGAGAGCTCCGCGTCGCCGCCGCCGTCGCCCTCCCGCGCTAGCTCCTCGCCTCCCATGTCCTCCCTGCTTTCCGACGACAACTTCCTGCGCCTTCGAGCAAACTCGCACACCACCCTGCGCTTTGCAAAGTCCCTGCAGCAGGCCACCGAGCACCACTCCTTGCCGCGCTTCGCCTCCATGCACCAGCTGTGCCGCCTGCTGCTGTCGTCCGTTCCGCTAGCGCCCTCCCCCACCCTGTATCTCTCGCACTACCAGCCAGCGCAGAACGCCTTTTGCTCGCTGCTAGCCCTGCTTGCGGCGCAGCCCCTGTCGCAGCCGCTTCACAATCTCCTCGTGCACGTCGCCGTACACCCGCACGCCGCACAACCCTCCTCCGCGTCGTCGCTATCCACCAAGGATGCCGTCGCGCTTAACTTCGTCCGAGCCGTTGCATCGTGCCCGCCCCGCGTGCCGATCCAGCTTCGGAACGCCATCAAGAACATGTACACCCCGGATAGGGCGCAACACATCGCCCTCGCTTCCGCCTTCGGCGCCTTTTACTCCACCCTGGCCTCGCTGTTGGGCCTCTCGGATGAGGCTGTTTTGCCGGATATGCGCGCCATGGACGGCGAGATGAGGCAGCTGCTCTCGGGCGCTCAAGCCGAGTGGGGATCCGTGTTTGAGCCGTCGGAGATGTCTTTGCCTACTTCTACATCCTACTCGAGGTCGTCCTCCGCATTTTCGTTTTCGAATCGCTTATCTCAAACCACAAAGAGTCATTTCTTCCAAAGAGTTGCACATCCCCTTCGAGTCAAGCTTGCACGCCATGCCGTCCACCATTCGGAACGCACCTCGTGGCTTTCCTCCATTCCATCCACCCGCCGCGCACAAAACGAATTAATAGGCTCTTCCATGGGCTTTGTTCCCGAATATCTTCTCTCCATGCGATCGCACTCTCATCGTTCCGTGTTTATCTATCTCATTGATTCTATTTTGCTGTGCGACTCAGATACCTTGTCAATTGCCATTAAGAATCTCGCGTGCTACATTTTGGCACGTTCCTCAGAGAATTCGGTGCTCACTGCACATGCTGCGTTTTTGGCCAATCGCTTTGGCGCCCTTGATAGCCAACTCTCCATCTGTATGGACGTTCCAAAGCTGCAGGCCATGCAGCGTGCCTATGCGCTTCTCGATTCCACAGCAACATCACCAGCTTCCTCAACCATGACGCTCACAGATCATCAAACTCATCAATTCTCAGTCCGACCCCGCCCGGAGCCGGTACCAACTCGACGTTCGCGGAGGGCAGACAGGTTCCGTTTTCCAGAATATGCTTCTGGTGTTGATTTTAAATCATCTAGCTCTCCTCGCCTTGGTGCGACAAGCGTGAACCATCCGGACGATGGTAACGACTCAGACCCGGAGCAACTACTTGACGACGACAGCTTTTTGCAATCTGAACCCAGCCTTCTGAGAAGAGGACTCGCCAGACTCACAAGAAAGGACTCCGATAGAAGAGCTACGTTCAAGCGATCGCTTCTCCGTCCACAACAACCACGGTACCAAGAGTTTGACACTCGAATCAGTTCGTGGGAGTGTGATAGTAGTAGCAGCAGCTCAAAAACAGTGTCAACAGATCACAACCCTGCTCTCATCAACTCAGTTCACAGTCTATTTGCGTTCTCTGATGACCCAGAAGTGCCTGATGTCAGTGGTCTAAATTCTTTTCCCAACAACGATTTTAATGACTTTGATGACGACGATGTGCAAGTCGATCGCCCAGAAGACTACTCAGTGTTCCAACACAACGCTGTCTCTGCACGTGGAGGAGAAGGTGACGAAGATATCGATTTGTCAACGTTTACCAGGAAGGAGGTGGCCTTTCTATTGTTGGCCCACGAAGTTGTGCAAGCGGCTCTGAACAATTCTCGGTTGTGTTCCAAGTATGCTGATGTTGCACCGAGTCCATTGATATCACCTGCACAGGCTGCTGTCATGCATAAACTGTTTGAGCCGGAAGCAATAATGGAACAGATATCTGTCATTGCCACATTTGGCTTTCTACAACGATGGCTCGAATGTTTCCCATACAAACCAGGGGCTTTGGAAGCTCCCGTTCGACGATTTGCGCAAACCTCATTCGCTCACTCGATCAGCTTGGGGTCAGTGGGGCAGAGATCCAATTCGCGGTATGCAGAAGATTTGAGGGAGCAGACTGGGCGATCTCTGCGACTGCCAAGACATGCCGTTGCTCCGCGACATGATAACATCGCCTAATTCGTATACCCTTGGGTATTTTGAAGCAAGCACTGTTCGAAACTATTGCAAGCAGCACTTGTTTACATGACGATGATATCGTATACTGTGTACAAACCACGTTCATTGTTCTTTCATGTAAATATACATTATCGATAGCTTCCACGGGCAGATGCGCGTGAATGCTATTCTTTTTCGACTGCAAACTGATATCATGAGTTCCTGTGCAGCTCTCCGGGCATGACGCTCAGATGCTTCTTAACCAAAAATATGTCTAAGGATGTAGGGCCCAGCTCATTTAGTGAGGCAAGTGTATGTACCCCTCCTACATGCTTAAGCATGCGGAAACCTACAGCATGTAGAAGAGCGAGAGTTTGCATTGCAACTGTTGCACCTGCCTCCCCTCGGAAAGAAATAGTTTAGACGTTTCATTCAGTATTGAGCATTGATCAGTCCCCTGCCTACTCTACAGCTACGTCCATGAAACAGAACCAAACATCACTACGAGACGTCAAACGCCGAGAAGAAGAGATAGCTCTGTTTCACGTCTCAGGTTGATACTCAATTACCCTAGCTAGTTAGTTGTCTGGTATAGCTGGTGCCTTTTCGCCGGGTACAGCGTCTCTCGCTGCCCACTCGAAGATCGCGCAATTATAACCCTGATGATCCTGCATGTTTTCGCAGTAATGATCCTTTGCAACGTTGTCTGGACACGCCCAGTTGTTGTTAAAGCCATCAACATACTGCGGAACCTGATACAAAATGATGGAGAACACATTCTCTTCGGTACCCATCAAGCCCTCGCGCAGAGTTGCGGTCAAAATAACGTCATACATCGCTGTGATGTACTCCAATACGAACGCCGAACCACCAAAAATACCGCCTCTGCCGACTTTCACGTTTTGTCGCTCCGTGGCGTTTTCTATGTTACAGTAGCCATTGAAGGCCGAATACTCAAATCCATGCACTTCGGTGCTTGGAGTATAGTCGAAATGCGTCATTAGCAGTTTGTCAAACATGTGCGCGCGAATAATATGATCGTTCCTGCGGTTCAAAACCTTTGGGTTCTGACAGTTGTGCTTGGCATCTAGGAATAAAAAGTGTGTCGTATTCCAGTGGTTGGTGCGCGCCGCGTGTCGCATCATAAACATTTTGGACATGACCAAAGGATTATAGTCCTCCAACCCTGCTTGTGGGGAATTCTCCAGCCATGAAGCCCTGTCAAGCCATTCTTTCGACTTTCGGATTTTCTGCACCAAATCGTAGTTGTCGGGGCCAATCCATCTCGTACGAAACTCCTCTCGTGTTGTGTACTCGAATTTGGTGGAATTCTTGGCTTCCTCACTCATGTTCTTCCCCAGTTCATCTGCGATTTCTTTTGTTGTATATACAACTTTTGGGTATTCGTGAGTCAACCAATTCTGCATAGCATCTAAGTACATTTTGAAGTCTCGCCGGAATTGGTAGTCATCTTGACCAAGTCGCGCCCGTCCGATGTCTAGCAGGCTCGTTACAAGGGTGATAGTCATCTCATGGGGCTGCTCCGGCGGTACCAGAAGCATTGCTTTCTCGACTTTTCGATGAATGTTCGTGACGTAGGATCGCCAAGGGACTTGGCTGGTCCTTACTTGTTCGGCTTTGGGTGAGTTGTGTTGGTCGCCTGTCAATATTCTGTGTTCCTTAAGGAACTTTGCATAGGGCTTGTTAACCATAGATCGCTGATCGTCTAGGGTGCCAGTGTAAACATCGGGCCATTGATACTTGCGCACGAATTCAACAGGGTATCTCTCTCTCAACGTTAGCGGGTAGGGACTGTCTGGATCGTAGTGAACGCCGCCAAGAGCTTTGAACGAGGTCTCGTTCTTTAGGTACTGATCTCTCAATTCTTCGAGGTCAACAGTGAGCCGATAATGAGCGTACCAAAACGTATTGAAGTACTTCTGCTCCTGTCGCTCATCATGATTGAAGAGCCCCGTTCCCAGCGCAACTGTGAAATTCTTTTCGGTCCAGGCATGCGGGCGCCAATTGGTGTAATACTCAAAGTCCAGGAAGGGGGATGAATCGCCGTACTGAGCATGTTCAGCCTTGTAATGTTTCTCAAAGTCATCCAAAACGTTCGAGATGAACCATTTGCGATCAAACAAGCTCGGGTTGTTTGTCCACTGACAGTATTCGGACGGGGCGCAATACACGGTATCGTTGTGATCGACTTGTGCAGCAGACGGCTTCGGACACTCGGTAATTCGGCCCTTTCCAGGGAACATGGATGGTGGGTCGGCCTGCCAGTGATGGACATAGCACAGCAGATTCTTCTGAATGGTGAGAATGGACTGCTCTCGACCGTAGTGCATGATGAGGGCGTGCAACGGAACGCCTGGATTGTGGCGATGTCTGAAGCGGACGACGTTGGCAATGTTGGATTTCAAAAGTTGCTTGGAGTAGGCGAGACGCGACTGGGTGGTGGAGGTGTTCTCTATGAGAGCCCAGTCCTTTTCAAGCAGGAGCACGTATTTGGAGCGCGCTTCGCGCACCATACGAGAGATGGCCAGCCCCAGCGGCAGGTTTTCTGGCGACGTGATGATGCGACGATTGGCGATGGGCAGCGAAAAGAATAGCGGTATGTTGTTGCTCGAGAGGGCGGGGCGCGAAGCGGAAGATGAAGCGCCATTGACGAAGATCAGCACCTCGTCGACGGCGTCGAGCAGCCCGTTTCGATACCACGAGCGCAGCGAGTGCTGGAAGGACTTCAACTCGCCGTGGAAGAGCACGACGGCCGAGATGTGCGACGGCGGCTTGGAGCGAAACAGCCCAAACACCGACGTGAGCAAGCCGACAGCAGCGGCGGCGAAAACCAGCGCAAAGCAGACTGGATGGATGCGCGGAAGCGTCTGCCGCAGCGACGGGCGCCTGGCGGCAAGCGACTTGACCACGGGGCGCGCGGGGCGCCGGCGCGGCACGGCGGCGGAGAAGGCCGGCATGTTGCGCGGACGCGGACGGTGGCGCGCGGCGCGCCGCCAGCCGGCGCGGCCGCCGTGAAGAGGAGCGCGGGCGATGCCGCGCGGGCGATGCCGCGCGCGATCAGTTCTGCGCGCTGCGCGCACATGCGCGCGGCGCGCACGCGCGCCATGCGCGGGCGCGTATGCCACGCGTCAGCGCGCCGCGCGCGCGCCCACTTGCGCGCAGCGTCAGCGTCACGTGCGGGTGTCGGCCGCGCGGCGCGCGCTGTAACACCAAACGTACTCTTCACCCGCCGCTCGGCAGAGGCGCAGGCGCGGCGCGAGCGCGAGCGGCCCGAAACGCGCCGCTGTTTGACGAGCCATGGCGACGCCGCCGCTGCTGCACCCGCGCCTCAACCGCGGCGCGGCCGCGCCTCTTCACGCGCTGCCCACGCACGTGGGCGCGGACAAGCGCGCGTCGGCCGGCGGCGCCGCGCGCGTCGGCGCGCTGTTCCGGCCCATTCTGCAGTACCGCCGCTCGAAGAGGACGCGCGCGTTGCTCACGCTCGCCGCGCTGGCGCTGCTGTTTTCCGCCGTCGTCTTCCTCCTGCTTGGCGTTGTGTTTCCGGCTTCCCTTGCGCCCCTCGCACGAACGGTCCCGCCGCGCCCGCTCTCGCCCGTTGGCAACCACTCGGCGCTGGACTCACAGCGGATTGCTTCCTTGGCCGCGGAGGACGAACAGCGCGTTCCCGCCGCTGTTCCAGTCCCGGAGCTGCAGCCTCAACATGACGATCGCTCTTCTGCAGCTGCTGACACAAACCCTGCCAGCCAGCAAGAGCAGCCCGCTCAACACGATCGCTCCTCTGTAGCTGCTGACACAAACCCTGCCAGCCAGCAAGAGCAGCCCGCTCAACGCGATCAAAAGCCTGACGCGGATGCACTACGTCAGCAGCAACAACCCGAGGAGCAGCCTGCACAAGCGCTGAATGCACAGCCTGCATCGCAGCCGGAACACCCCGCGGAACAGTCCGAGGCACAAGACACAGATTCGGACACCCCGCAGGATCACGCCGTGGAGCAGTCGGCGCAGACCCAGCACGCAGGCTCTGCACCCCAACACCAAAATGTCGCTGTGGCGGAGGAGCCGGTCGCAGCCGAACAACAACAATCCACGGATGAAAGCGGCAAAATCGCTGTCGACGCCGTGCAGCCAGTGCGAGCCGACGTTTCCTTGATGGTCACACAACGCCAGAAATATGATCAGGCTGCCATGTCCATTGTCGTCCTGTTCCACAACGAGTATGAATCTATGAAGACCTCGCTCAAGTCGTGGCTTGACAATGGCCTTATCGACTACGCGCAGGAAATCCTCTTCTTCTTGAACGGTGTGGAGGACGACAAGGAATTCCTCAAGCAAATCACTCTCGTTGAGCAGATTCCCAAGGAAAAACGTCGGATACACGTTTCCTCACAGAACCTGCCTCTGGGACAAGCGATCACCAAAATGGTCGACCTTGCCTCAAGCGAGTACGTGCTGCTCTTGGAGAAAGACTGGAAACTCATTGAGCCCGCTCATATAACCAAGTCTCGTCTGATTGACTCCAAGGTTCTGGTTGGTTCTGGCGTGGCGCACCTCGTCCGCCATCGTCATCGGCATGACCCCGGCGTGCCGCTTCACGCCCAGATCATGCATCAAGGCCGAGAAGAGTCTATCCTTCGGCAGCAACCTAACCTGTTGTGTTTTGTGCACCACTGGCAAGACGACCCTCCCAACGCATACCCAGGAAAGGGTATCATGCACCGCTGTGGTGGCGTGGAACGAAACGTGGACGAAGAGGATGTGTACTGCTCGGCGGGCAAGTACTGCCAGTGGAACAACAACCCTGGGCTGTTCAAGAGGAAGTGGTTCATGGACGAGATAGGACGGGAGTACCTGAAGCAGTACAAGATCGAATTTGACAAACACGGCATCACATCGCCTTTCCTTGACTTTGAGTACTACACGAACTGGAGGCCGTACGCATGGGATGACAAGAACTTCACGATTGCGGTCGGCACTGGGCTGTTCAGCCACGCCGAATCGGAGCACAAGTATTTTAACACATTTTGGTATGCTCACTTCCGGCTAGAAACTGATATGGAAGAAGTTCGCAATCAGTATCTCAAGAATGAGACGCGCTTCAAGCAGCTGGGTGGCGTGCATTACGATCCCGCGTATCCGAAGCCACTCACAATGATGGAACGGTACCCGGTGGAATTCGTTCGAGAGTTCCAATTTGAAGACATGTACACCGGCACGCTCGATACGCAGCGCAAAATGATCGACGAGTACTACCAGCAATACCTGCGAGATAACAGGGTGTTGACAGAAGAGGAATGGGACAAGGGGGGCGGTGCCAAGTCGAAGAAGGCAACGTCTGCTGTGAACTGGAGAGTGCACATCACCAAGCTGCACACCATTGTGGAAAAGGCGATGATGCTTGTACCCGCGCCAATGCCGTATGAAACGAACATCACGCTGGTGACATGCTTGTTGGATATTGGACGGGACTCTCTCGACAACGACGCATACCAGTTCCGTCGCGACTTCAAGATGTACCTGGACGCGATGCACGAGTGGCTACGGCACAAGTACCCAAAGGTGGTGTACACGTCGAAGGAAATCGCGGACGAGTTGCTAAAGGACATGGACGACAAGGCCAAGGCGTCGACCAAGTTCGAGTACATCACGCGGGAGGAGCTGCGGACAAAGTGGATCGGGGTGGACAACTACGAGAAGATCCAGGAGATCCGGCAGTCGAAGGAGTGGGTGGAGCGGGCGTCGTGGCTGTCGAACGCGCCGCAGGCGCGGCTGAAGGACTACAACCCGCTGGTGATGTCCAAGATGTACATGATGCGGGACGCGGCGCGGCGGAACGTGTGGGGCACGACGCACTTTGTGTTCTTCGACGCGAAGCACAACTGCCGGCGGGTGGACATGATGCACGACAAGAACGACCACATTCTGCGGGCGCACATGGTGAACAAGCTACTGCTAACTACGTTTGACTACACGCCGGCGGCGGAGGTGCACGGGTTCGAGTACGCGGCGTTCAACCGCTTCTGCAACAAGCAGAACGCGGCGGAGCGGCAGGTGGTGCGGGTGGGGCGCGGCGGCATCTTCGGGGGGTCGGCGTTCGTGCTGGAGTACATGGCGGCGATGTACGACGTGGCGCTGACGGCGAGCCTGCGGGAGGGGCTGATGGGGACGGAGGAGAACGTGCTGTCGATCGTCAAGTACCAGGTGCCGCAGTACGTGGACGAGTTCAGCAACAACTGGGCGTGCGCGGAGACGGTGGCGAAGGACCACTACTGCGCGAGCATGCGCGAGCACCAGGGCTACAACTGCGCCATTGTGGAGTGGATGTCGCGCGACGGCGTGCGCGCGCGGCGCTAGGTGGCGGTAAAGGGGGCGCGGCGGCGCGGCCGTTTGGCGCAGCTTGACAGTGCGCGCGACAGCGTGGCGCGCTGAATTGTGCGCGCCACGTCGCGCGGCGCCGCGCGCCACGGCGCGCGCGCGCGGCGCGTGGCCGCCGCGTGGCCGCTCTCGCGCCGAGCGCCCGCGCGCCGCGCCGCGCATGTAGCCGCCGCGCGCCGCGCGACGCCGCCGCGCGCCGCCGCCGCGCCGCAGCCGCCGCCGCCGCCGACCGCCGCCGCCGACCGCCGCCGACCGCCGCCGCCGACCCGCCGCGTCGACATGCCGCCCGCGTCGCGCCCGCCGCCGCCGCGAGACGGCGCGCCGCGCGCGCGTCGCCCGTGGCTGCGCATGCGCTCGCGAGTGTCCAGCGCGCACGACCACGCGCGCGCGCCGCGCCCCGCCGCCTCCGCGCCCGCGCTCTCGCAGACGCTGTCGTCGTCCGCGTCGCTGTCCACCTCCGCCACCGTCGTGACCGCCTCCACCATGCCGCACGCGCGCCGCCCCTTCCAGCGCCACTCGCTGCAGCGCCGGCCCACCGACATGTCGCTCTCCGAGCCGCGCCCGCGGGGCCGCGATGTCCCCCCATCCGACGCGCGCGCGCCGTTCCCCCTTCCGCCGCCGCCGCCGCCGTCCCCGCCGCGCGAGGCGCGCCGCGCGCTCACGGCGGACGACCCGTCCACCCCGCGCCGCCTTGTCACTGACACCTCGCAGCGCGCGCACTTTGTGCGCGCGCTGCTGCCGCCGCCGTCGTCGCACATGCTGCACCACCACTGCGCGTCCATCACCCAGTTTCTGCGCCCCGTCACGCTGCCCATCGACTGCGTGCCGGAGGCGGCCGACCCGGCGTTCAGGCCGCACTGCGCCCTGCTGCGCAGGATGGCGCTGCACAACTTTGAGCTAAACCGATACTTGTTTGCGTACAAGCCGCTGGCGCGCGTGCACGCCGTCATGGCCGCCACCTTGCTGCACCCGGCCCACGTTGACTCCAACAACTTCCCGCTGTCGTCGCTGCTCCGCACCGCCGTCATGTATCTCGCCGGCAACTCGTACCGCAACGTGTACGTCATGACGTACGCCGCGCAGCTCAAGAGCATTCACCGCTCCACGCCGCCGGCGCAGGGCATTATGCCCTCTGTGCTGCTCAAGGGCGATCATCTTCCCAGATCGCAACTCATCGCGTTGGACTTTGCGCAGCAGCTGCTGTCGGACGAGTACGCCGTGTCGGATGCGATCAGCAAATGCTTTATCGATACGCAGGCCACTGATGCATCTGATTGTGATCTTGATCGATATGTGTCTGCCACCTGTGCATACGGTGCTTTTCTCTCCAGCCTTACTAACACGCTGGACCTCGAGCTTACCCACGCCGCCATTCAGTACGCGTCCACCAACCTGCAGGGCCTCCCGTGGAAGTCGAGCACGGCGCCGTTGAACGTCGGCTTTACGGATGACGAGCTGGATCAGTTTTTGGCGCCCCGACGCACCATTCCACGTTTGGGGCCAAGGCCAAGCCCATCAAGGAGCGATTTAGCCTTCATAACAACTACCATCGCCACAATCAAAATGGCAAGAGTCGTCCACGTGCCATTCGCAAGATGTCTCATTTTCTGTCCTACTCTATTATGGCTCCCAAGATCATGGGCGACGTGAACCGTACAACCGACGCCTGGATGACCAATGCTCAGATACCCACGGCAGGCCAGCTGTTTGAGGCCAATGACTTCATCTGCCACATCTTTGGCTTTGAGCCGTTTTACTTTTCCACGCAAGCAATGGCGGGCGAGGCCATGAGACGCGCCTTTCTGTACGGCTGTACGGAGCTGTTGTTCGGTGAGAGGGATATTCCTCGCCGGCTCAAGTTCATTCTGTGCTACGTGCTGTCATCTGGCAAGGAACGTCGTAGAATAGATACCGATCATACAAAGAGCTTTGAGAGACAGGGATTACACAATGGTCGTTCAATCACCTCTGTGTACAAGCAGAGGCCGTATGACGCCCTCAGCATCATGTCGGCGCATGCTGCGTACCTCGCTTGCAAGTACGGTTCATGCGCTGCGGAGCTCGTTGCGGCGACCGACGTGAGTCGTGTGCGGAGCGCGATGGAACGGTATCAGAATCGCGCTGACCTCAGCATGCATACTCGCCTTGCTGACTTTCCGCTTCCCAAAAGAGACTGCGCCGCCATTCTGCTTGCGCATGCGCTGCTGCAGGAATCGCCTTGTATCTCCGAGCCGGAGCTGTTGGCTTTTGAAGCCAGTTTTGGCGCTGCAAAAGACGCCGACCAAGCGAGCAGAAATAGCCGGAGGGCGTTCTTGGAAGTTCTGGGAACCGCTTGCATGTGGAGTTCGTTGGAGAGATATGCGACGGGCGTACTTGCGTTTGACATTGATTGCACATCGAATTTGGTGTTTGGAATGGGAAGAGCGGAGCCTACGATTTCAGAGTTTTGCCAAAGCGTGGAAGGAAAGAAGATTGGCCTGAGCTTGGCTGTAGGAGATGACGGAAGACTTGTGCGAACGCGCTCGGATCCGAAGGCGGCAAGAGCTCAATCTCTTCGAAGTGCTCCGAGAAGCAAGAAAAGGCTACATAGAAAAAGAACTAGCTCTGTTCTAAGCACTGGATTGCGGGTTGCGCGAATGTTTAGCAGCGACGAGATGCGGTCGAAGGAAAGCCCGGCCGTTGCATAGTTCGCTAAGCTGTTGACCGTCACCTTGTTTTTTTTAGATGTTAATATGGATTGCAGTGTAGACACTCACCACCACCGTCGTTGGTTACATACAGGATATCTATATGTTTGTAAAACTGTGGGAATGGGTTTTGGCGTTTTAGAAATTCTTCTTTGACCACCGGGATGTATGTCGCGAAAGTGAGCTTTCCTGAAAAAGCTGAGTCAGCACCAATATGTGGAAGGCAACCATAATTACATACCTTCCCCGCTCTGCGAGTGACGAACGAAAGATCCTGATTCTTTGCGCAACGGTTCCACTCGTGACCACCCGCATTCTGGCGGATACCCGCTCTATTTAGCTTTCCATGCATCGAAACATATGGCGCCAGCAGTGTGATTGAGCAATTGATCTTTCTCAACTCGGCGCCGAAATGCAACTCATGGAAACTGCTATCAAGACGGCTTGACACCTTGCATGCGTGAGGGTTGTCATGACGTCAATGGTGCAGAACATAAAAGGATCTTGTATGAGACGTCTTTCTCCAAAGCTTTCATGCTACATATAACTGTTTGCCGTGTTCATAATAATGTTACATCACAGCTTCTCTAAAGGAACATCTGTCCAAATTGTAGCCATGGATATGTCGGTGTATATCTGTAGCCAATCAATTGCACCACTCAGTCCCTCAACAGTGCGCTGTCGAAACTACGCGCATATCTTCATGCAAGTGAAATATCCCCGTTGGCGTGCTCTATTATGATGGAACCAATTGATAGAATGAATTTGCCTCACGATGGTGAGAACTCTTCCTTCGCGGTTGATTCCCAGCATCATGTTCCAAGCTTGGATCGATAGAACGTGGCATTGCGATCCACAAGCATTGCGGACTTGAGCGTCTACAAGTGTGTAAGGTTATCGTTTTAGGTGAAGTGGTTGCCTCACGCTGACCCTTATGCTTTTACCCGATGTGTATGACACTTTCTCAAAAATTTTCATACTTTGCATTTTGACTCAGTGAGTAAAATGCATAGTATGAATTTCATACTATGCATTTTGACTCACTGAGTCAAAATGCAGTTATCGTCTCTCAGTTTTTACAGTTCGTAACGTCCATATGGATGATCCACCACAGTTTCATATGGATGATCCACCACAGTTTCATACTATGAAACTGTGGTGGATCATCCATATGGACGTTACGAACTGTAAAAACTGAGAGACGATAACTTCTAGTAGTTGGCGCGCACGATGGGTCGGATCACATCCTTGGTGCTGCAGCAGCAAACGACCTTATTCAACTTCACGCATTACATTGCGCCGTTCGCCAAGTGTCGCCACTCTACGCGGACGGATAGATGACTTGCCATTCTTCTCCTTCTTTGGCCTTGGATTCAAGCCTCTAGACGGTGGTGCGGAGTTTACACTGTGGACGTCCTCTACGCCAGGCTGTCTACACGGGACTCCCGTGACGGGAGGAGCTAAATGGCGCAGAAACACACCATTTAGATTTGGCTCTCTTCCCTATTACCGAGCCGAGCCACAGTCAGGCTTTGCACCTCGTGCGATTTATGATCCGATTTAGCAGCACACTCACATGTTCCAAGCGAAAAGCACAACCAGACAGCGATGCCTCGCAGACTTCACATGTAATTTAATCTCCGCTTATCGTGTTGATGCTGCTTCTTTTCAGACGAACCATCATCTGTGCTGTGAGACATTGATATATCGTTTGGCGCTCTTTTTATTTCTCTCTCTTTATGGGTATCCAGGCCTTGCTCCGGCATAGTTCAGAGTGTTTCTAGTGAAAGAAACACTCTCCTATTAAAAGGCCAGTACTTTTCAGTACCTTCTCAGGTCATTTCTTGTATCGTTTGATGCGTTTTCGAAATGCAGCGAGAGATGACATACGACACAGTTCTGCTTCACGGCAACAAATCGGGCGACTTTTGGTTTATTGTACAAATGTGGTAGCTCCTGACACCATTCGACGCTCAACAGCACATGCACTGAAGCCGCCTCTGCCGTTCAATTCATCACGAGCTTCAAACTTGTGTTTGTCTAGTAGAGTTCTACAAGTTTGGGGCAATACCGGAACTCATCTCGAGGCCTGATTTGGCCACAGTGGAAAGGTCAGCGTCGAAACTGCAACTCCTCTCAATGAGAGATGCATGCTTCGCTGAACGCGATTGTATTTTCTCCTTCGAATGTGTTGAGCGATGTAGCTTCACTTTTGCTTTCCTCTTTGGCGCAGAATGTCGTGGTCGGCCACCAGAATTGATCGTAACCAGCTTGGAAGCATTGACGCTATTTGCAGCCGGCGTTGACAGGCTCTCCAGTTCGGGTATGGTAGGCAGACATGTCACGCGTACGGGCGAGAAATCAACAACGGTTGGGCTTGTGATATTTGCCGTTGAAACGTTCGAATTCACTCCTTTGTCGGCAGCTGCACCACGCTCTTGCTGCCTGGCGTGTGTGTCCCGTGTCAAGGTTTGGCTCGTTGTCAGCCCTTCTTCGTATGATATGGACCGCGCAGTTGCCAGCGAGTAGTTACGGGAACGATTGTGACTGTCGCCGTCATGCATACGGCGAGCAAGATGAGCGTCATGCGAAATGCTGCGAGAAATTCGTGCCTTTACGGCTTGGGCCGAACTGTTTTGACTGGAGAATGGTCTTGGTTTCCCGTGTTCTTTCCATGTGTGAATTACAAGGGTGGTTAGAGGTGGCCTGGGTGGCATTTTGCGGTAGCAACCAAAACTAAAGGTGAACAAGAAGAGGTTGGAGGCGAAGTTGGGGTGGGTTTAGGTTTCGAAGGTAGGAAGGGGTTGATAAATTGAACGTCGAGGTCATTGCCAAGTAGGATTTGTCGCGTTGGGCTTGTCTCACGCATCCGAATGCTCGCATTCAACGAGCCCAGCAATGGAGATTCCGCGAGTAGCGTATGAACGCGTCCTAGAGGCTAGTCAGCAGAGTCTGCGTTGGGCATGGTGACAGTGAGCACATGTAATTTGTGCCCTCAAAAGGGTAGCAGTGTTTGATTCAGAGGTGAGGATGCGCCGCCGTCGGCTGAGTTGGCCCAACGGCATGACTCTCACGTGCCGTTGCCGTTTCTCTCACTGTAGGTGGCTCTGTAAGCGCGGGCATTTATACCATTGGGAGTCTCTTATCTCGTTCGTATCTCGATCCGTTCCACCGCCAGTGGAACGACGGTTCGATCGAAGTGGAAACTTGTGGCGTAAACGCTTTCGTGCATTATTGGCTGCTGGTGTTGTGGCGAAAGGTAACTTTCCAGGGGTAAGGATATCCCTAAGGATAGCCCTCCTTCGTATTGTCTTAGTCACAACCTTACACAGGTATCTTCCCTAGGGATACCTTGTAGCAGGACTCCTCGAGCTGGGTGTTTTGTTTGCTACTGCCGATTGGCGAGCAGCGCAGATTATTATTCATATACGAAGTTCTGCAAGACGCAGCAAGAGATGACAACAGATTTGTTTACCGGAACGATTGAGAGCTGCATAGTTACGGATTTGTTTTCGAGACCAGTCAGTGGGTGCTGGGGCTGATTCCTGATCGAGTCTCGTGTATGGTATTCTCCAAATGATGCGCGACAACTCGCTACTGTTGTATTACTGAAATATCGTCAACCAGCAGCATTTGAGCAGCCGCGTTCCTACGGAGTTGGCGTGCGAGTTGAAGAAGCTACCCTGCTCGTGAGCAGGGATGAACAAATGATTTGCATTCTAAGTTGTAGAGATGAGCCATAGGATTCGCATGCTGCGTTACAAAGGGGCGCCAATTTGACGGGAGTGCCAGGAATCGTGGTGCAGCCAGATTCAAGGCCATGATCGAGAGCAGCACGGCATTTCAACGGAGAGGGAAGTGTAGACACCGAACGCGCGACAGCACAGCTGTGGCAGGCAGCCAGAACTTGTGCTCGTTGCTGAGAGAAAATCGGGAAAACTTGCGAGCTGCAGCGAGCAGTATTTCTTGACGGAGGGCAGGCACAGGTTGAGCTTGGCAACCGGGCTCCGGTGCCCAGTCTATTTCCAAACATGGACAATTGGCCTTGTTTAGCGCCACGTCATGTGGATATTCCACGTGTCGTTTCGATTTGAAAACCGCGAGCATTCGTTGAGCAATTTAGTATCATGTTTAGCCCGGCTAAGAGTACCGTCGGTACCCCTGTAGCTCACTCCCTTCCGCAGTGCTCCTCTCGCGCAAGGACCTTATCCCCCTGTTTACCACAAGACGTAGGTCGTTGAACTCAGGCCGCCACTCCCGCTGTATAATCCCCCCCCCCATTTCTCCCTCCGTATGGCTTGAGATGAAGCCCCGCCACCGGCTGAACCACCCGTTTTGCCGTTTGACGATCCTGTCCTCTTGGTTGCCACCAGTGCATCTGTCAAAGCTGCCCCCATCGCCTTTCTCACCATCCACTGTGCCCCCTATAACATTCCCTTGTTCCGTACCATGTCGCCGGAAGCCGTACCGCTTTCCGCGCCAGCGAGGCAGCTACTGCCACAACAATACGTAGTCCCCGTACTCGTAGCCTGTTTTCTACCAATCGCTACCTTATCAGTTAGCAACCGAAAGAGATAGTCCCATACATCTTGCATATGATATGATACGTGCTGTAGAGCACAAGACGAATCTTATATGAAACATCCTCACGTTCTGAGATATTCTGATATATCGGCAGCAAGACAAAGACACCATCTGCTTCGAACATGCCTTACTACCATGCACAATACTTGCAAAACATGTTCTCCTGCTCGTTTCGTCACATCATATAATTCGTTGCCCCATCGATTCATACCTGCATACCGCCTCCCCATCTTCTTTTCCCACTCTCGAATACCACAAATGCAACTGTGGAAGCCATGGTGCGAATCACGGGTGATGAGGCCTCGATACTGGCCGTTATCGAGGTCCTAAAGGTTGTTCTCATCGCCGCTGTCATATCAGCGCTCCGCAACCTGGACAACATATGGAGCATGCATTCGCTGTGGCGCAACGGCCATGTCACTCTTTTCCAAAACGACATTGGCCGAATCATCGACACCAGCTTTATCAAGCTCATTACATCCTGTTACTCACATGCCGTCAAACGCGACAAGCTGGACAGAGATACTTGGAACGCCTTGAACGCAAACGACCCGCATCGTAATGCGCTCCTGAAACCTACTCCAGCTCGCAGAAAGGTCATCAGCGTCCGAACCGCGCTTCTGATCATCAGCGTGTTGGTGTCACTTGCCGATATAGCCGCCCTGTTTGCTCTCTCCACCGAAGGCAAGAACGTGGCCGACAAACCTGAATTCGGAGTACGCACACAGCTAGCTAATTATGTGCCCCCCGACGCCAGAATGCTATTCTACAATCCGCATGAAGCACAGATCAGGTACGAGTACGTAATTCGAAGATTGCAAAGAAGAATGGCGTTCAACAATGGTAGTCAATTTCAGATTGCTGTTCCACGACGACTCGACCCTGTTCAGGACGAGAAATGGCCCTTTACCGTCGCTCTTGCCGAGGAAGACAAGTATGCCACCGTATTCACCCGGGACTTCATCAGTGAAGAAAGGGCTAACTTTAGCGAGAGATCCGGTCAGGTCTCTGGCAGCACAGAAAGCGGTATGCTACTTAGTCACTATGAGATGGCAAGAAGAGACCGAGACCGAAACGTTTGTGCTGGAAGCATGAGCGGAATTGCTACTACCGGAGTTAACGGCACGGCCACCTTCTGTTATACTGATCAGCTGAGAAACATGTCGTGCCTCAATATGACTGATAATGAATCTGTCGCTTTCTCCATGAAGTGTTCAGAAATCAGAGTAGAGAGATTTGGGGACAACATCTATTTCGACAATGACACAATTTGGTGGATGAACCGACTTGCCGGAAAGGATGTAGGTCGCCGCGGGGAAGCCAGTCTTATGCAAATGAACTCGCTCAGAGCATACAAGATCGACGATGTTTCTCCCAGCGCAATGGTCGTGGCAGCTGTGCTCACTGAATTTCCATCGCAAATTGTATTGGAACGGAGACCATTTTTCGTGGACGTTAGTGTTGTGATTGTTCCAAACTGGCTAATTGCGAGTTCGATGGCTGTGAGTTTGCTCATTTTACTCCTGAGTGTTTCGGCCTCGGTATATGCGAGATTGAAAAACTTGGTGGTTTTGAATGACTGGCAAGAATTGCTGATATCCAATCTGCTTGAGCCTCTGGACTGTTTGAACAGAGCTCACAAGAGGGAGTTTCGATGTGTTGTTGGCAAAGCTGATGAATATTCGGAGAAAAAGTATCGCTTCTATGTGGAACCGGGTCCCGCTGTGGTTCCTATGAATCTAGTGAAACGCCAAGATGTGGGATGAATGTGGGGAAAGGTCGATATTCGCCCTGAGCATGCAGTTCGCTTCCCAATAACAGTGCGGGTCACTTTGAAGAATGCTTCTACGCCCAAGATCTTCAATGCTTTGGCAAGGATAAAACTTGAAGGCGGCCATGATCGATGCCGAAAGATATCTTTATTGTTCGGTGAGGAGGCCACCACAAAGGACCCCTTTTTGCAGTGCAGTTTATTCCTGCAAGCTGTGCTCAGCCCTATCTCCTGATCACGACTGGTGCCCTTCCCAAATTGCATCGTGATCAGGGCGGTATCCATGACTTCATGACTACGCCAAAAAGCCAAAAACGACAGTGACTTTTGACTACCTAACTACTGTTGTGTAGCTGTAGTCAAAAAAAAGTAGTCAACGTAGTCAACGGTATTTCTACAAGCCATCTAAAGCCGTTGTAGAGACATTTTGAGCAGTCCTTTGATACTTTGGCTCTCTATCGATACTAGGCATTCAAAACACTTTACGTCCGATCGAACACTTTTGTACTTTCTACGTTACAAACACTTTCTTTCTCTTTCGCTGCCCGAAAAATATGCCAAAGAAAAGGGTACTATCCATGTCAAGTAATTTCACATCCGAAATTCAATCCCAAGATTGGCATGTACAATCAAAAAACGGCCCCTTACTGCAGAATAATGCAAGATGATTAATGGACAAACAACGCGAGCAGAAACTACGTAGGCGCCGAAAGCAGAAAAAAAACAGGATCCCAGCCAAATCATCTCTATAGAGCACGCATGCAGCGCGTATATCCAAAAATAAGACAAAATCATTCTTCGCATGCGTTACATGTGGTCTTATGGGTGCCGTGAATAAGTATGATTCTACTTCGAACAATATCAAGCACTACAAACATGAGGATCAAAACCCATTTAATGAATTGAAATGCTGATGACGACGTCATTCTGTCGAAGTATAAATTCCACTGAAAGACAGACTGCATCAAAAAAAACTGCAGAAAAAATTGACAAAAAAAGATAGACATGTTGACGATAAAGGTGCAGTGCGGGGCTGAGCAAGAAAAGAGAAATAAACATGCTGATCAGGAGAGGCGAGCAACGCGCAAGTGGAGCTCTAAGTGGAGCTCCTACAGTCCGCGAAGTACTCATAAGACACCCCCACAGCTTGCTTGTGTAGCGCTCTATGGGCGGATTGTCTAAGCTAAAAGCGAGTGAAATGGCGTGTTTTTACAGGTAAAAAACAACGAACCACATATAAAGCGCATCAATAAAGCCGCCGCGCAGCAATGAGCAATAAAGTAACGTGAAATTTATATACGCCAGCGAAATTTTATACTGCCAGCGGCACAATTTGTGCGCTGTACGTCTAATTAATAACCCGTTGCCGCTCCTTTGCGGTCAATTACCTTCAACAACCTCTTGGGAATAGAGTGATACAGCTTTTGAACATAATCAACTTCTATCTCGTACCAAGCAGTCCCTATTGCGTCCATCAGCTCTTCCTCAGTATTAAACTGACGAAAACCTTCATAAACCTTGCGAGCCATCAGACCCCAGACATTCTCTATAATCTTTAGGTCAGGACTTTTAGCTGGCCAGTCCAAATACCTGATATTATGCTCGCTTGAAAACTTTTTAGTGCAGTTTGCGGTGTGCACTGAGGCTCCATCGTGTTGAAATGTCCATGTTTCTCCGTTCTGGTGCACCATAGTAGGAAATGCATCCCCACAACATCACGGAACCACCACCATTTTGGCGTTTAGAAAAGTAGTGCGGCTCTGTGCAAAGATCATGCCAGTAGGATGCGTTACCATCCGGACCATCAAAGTTGAACGTTTTTTCATCACTGAATATAACCTTCTTCCAGTCAGGTGCCCCCCAATCTAAGTGCTTCTTGGCGAATTTCACCCTTGCAATTTTGTGACGAAGGCGCATCATTGGTCCAGTGATCATTTTCTTATACTTCAGATAGGGAACTTTGTGAAGTATTTGCTGAACACGTCGTACTGTAATTGGTAGTTCGTACTCCTTCTGGATGGTAGAGGCTGATTTGTTCCCAAGTGTTGCGGCTCTGACGATAGCTCGGGACGTTGTAGCCGATATTTTTTTGTTTCTGGGCTTAAAAGAGTTCTGTTGGGCGGGGTGGGGTCGTCGTAGAAAGTTGCGGACGACGCAGCGAGAGCGTTGAAGTGTTCTTGCTATTTCGCTGATGGATATGTGCTGAGCATTAAGGGCTACAATGTTGCCCTTTTCGTAGTCTGTCAGTGCTGAGCCTCGCGGCATATTTGTTCTCTGTTGATAAAGAAGTTGGTATTCACTGATAGAGGAAAGCTAGTAGAGTCTGTGCTACTGTTTTGAGCTTGAATACTGCTCGTTATGGCGCGCAATTTGAATTTTAATGCATGTGTATATATAAAAGTTCGCTGTCTTATGTAAATTGCACTTCTTCTTTATTGCGTAAGTTCTATTCCTAAGGGAGTTGACGCGCCCGGCGGCCACGTAATTGAAGCACGTCTATGGCTTTACAGACACTGCTGCTCGTGTCGCTGTAAGACCAGCGCATGCGCCTGTGGGCGCTAAGCTCTGCAGTGTCTTATGAAAACTTCGTGGACTGTATGTATGGTCTTACAGCGTGTGGCCATCGGGACAATCGGCATTCTGATTGCCAACATCAGACGCTCTCTACTGCTCGAAAGATCTTCATTGCTATACACCAGTTTACAATTCCGTGACGAAATGCAAATATTGTTGGAAATGAACTATGCGTTCTCACGCATATGTCCAAAACACCAATTAAAAGCGCTTAAGGCAATAATGCGCGAATCAAAGTAAATTAAAAACATATACTTAGGTGCCCAAGTCCATGCTTTGCAATATCCAAATTCGTCAGAAAATCTAAGACAGCAACTAATTGAAACCACCGACTCGTAGACTGTGAGAGCTATAGTAAAAAAATTATCGCGGGTTTTGCACGAACTATGTTATCTGCAGTACATAAATGGAACAAAATACAGCAAAAAACGTCCGTGAATTATATTAAGTTACTCCTAGTGGGATTTGAACATCGATAAGAAAGCAAATGTTACTGAAATGATACTGGATCCTTTATGGAAAAGTAGTAAAATATTGAGTTTTTAAACCTCCAAAACTAATTCTATTAGTTTGTAAAAGTTCTCTCTTCATCATTTATTTTACACTGTGATAACGATGCCTATTAAGAAACGCCCAAATTTGCCATAATATTTTATTCGAGTTTTTATTTTGAAGTGGTCGGCATTGCAGCGCTCGAGGAACCCGGCTCGCAAAGAGGTGGATTACGAGGGAAGACAAAGACAACAAGTAGCCCAAACACGCCAGAAAATGAGCAGAATCTTTGTCTGGCTCAATATTTATATCCTAGGCTAGTCGCAACGAGAGTAGTGACTGGCTCTTGTTTATTGTAGTGCTCTTCGAGGTCAAAGAGGGCTGAAGGGTCTTTGAAACCACTGGATGAGCTTTAACGCTGCGCGAGCTTGAGAGCTCGGAGCAGTGGGGGAGACAAGGAGTGGCATATGCCGCGCACAAAGCTAGTTCAAAAAGCAGTATTTTACAACCCTCATATTTCGCCCGAAGGTGTTCGCCCTGAGCGACAAAATTCCCCGAACCTTTAGTCATGCACCGTGTTTTGCCCAAGCAATCGGAAGGTCTTTCGGTAGACGTTATGTTAGAATAGGTATGGAAGCTGGCGGTCGCCTACTTTAAATCAATGTAGCTATCAAGCCAAAGCGTAGGGCGTGAAACGATCCAAAAAACTGAAAGAAACCATTCTAATGTTGTCGGTGCGTCAGTTTGAGGTTCGCGGATCTGAAATTTGCGCAAAGCCCGCAACATATAGAAGCCAAGCGCACATTCTACGTAGCTCTTGTAGGGCCGGGCCTCAACCGCGAAAAGGCAAAAACGACCAACAGTGTTCACTCAAAATCTCTCATGCCATACCTTGCGCTGCGCAGTGCACAACAGGAGTAAACGTCCGAGTCGCCTCTTTCGTGAGACGAGAACGGTAGCGGCACGCACGCGTTAGTTAGAGAAAGGCACCTATGGGCGCGCAGAGGGTTCTAAGATTTTGACGACGGCGCAAGGAGAAAGGAGGATACGATGAAATCGACGGCGGTGTGACCCAAAGCGACGGATCCCACACAGAAGCTGTCAGGAGTTCGTTGTCAGCGCCCGAGTGATCGTGGAGCGAAAAGACTTTTGGGCTCGTCGAGCCCGCAAGGACCCGGTGAAAGGTTTGAATATTCGCACTGGGTACTACGAAGAGTGAACGCCAGATGCGGTTGTTTGTTTTGAGCGTTGAAATGAAAACCGTCGCGAACGATATCGACTTCAGCACGTGTGCGGTGATCACTGCTCCACGCGCCGCGATGAATTGCAGGCTTTCGTTGGAAATCCGCTCACGAGGTGTGTAAAGACTGGCCAAATAGGCCACTAAGGCTTTTTGATGCGGAACGGTTAGGCCTGCTTGACTGCGAGGGGCCAGAAAGAGACTGATGCGTCGATGCTATAATATTTGTGGCAAAGAACACAATGCTGCGTACGCAGAATTGGGTGAGAGAATACGACGGACCTGCGCACTATGCCTGCAACCGTTCGTAGCCGGTATTGCGGAGCAAACACGATCCAGTAATCGGCGGCAAATGCATCTCATAATGAGCAATAACTCCCTTGGGTGACATGGCGCACACTATGAATGGCATCCCCATTTTTGGTTAAATTTTGGAAGAAGTTTTCAGGAACCTTTATAGGTGAATGTGGGAATTAGCTCACGGACAAGAGCGGGTGTTTGAATTTGTAGCAGATGTGCAGTGTAGTTAATCAAGGTGTACCCGCCGGGGTTGGACACAAGAACCCTGGCGCTGGGTCGTACACGAGTTTAAACCTCGAGAGGTACACGCCAAAATATTAATAGTAATAGCTTAATTCTTGGTAGATTTCTCTATTAGATCGTGCTATCTCGCCCTAAAGCGCACCAAGTAAACTCACTTGAGCCACGTCCTATCTTTAAAGACTAGACTATAGATACTGTTGCCTACGTAGGTTTACTACTCCTCGCGGAGGGTAATCACGACTGGCATCAAAATATCTACCCCTCAGGGTCCTTAACGAAGCCTACGCTTGCATCTACTGTCTGGTTTCTTGCTACTGTTTCGGTATTGGCTAACGAAGAGCGTCTTGGCCAAGGAGTGGCGTCGCTCTGAACATAGCCACCTGATTTAGGTACCGCTTCCGCCCTCGTACGGGTATCTTTTGGCTCCACTTTGGTACATTTTTTTGGCACCACTGCATGGCCGTCGCGCCGTTATCGGCCCTGTTCCGGCCCAATAGCACGGTCCATTGCTTCGCTCCGTGGTCGGTTCTTCGTGTACACCGTCCACACGGTTGCCTGTTGGTGATCCAATCTTTAGGGCTTTCTAGCTCGTTACCCACCTGCGCCCCGCTCCTTTCTCGGTTTCACCTCTGTAGGTATAGCCAGTCACCGTCTTTGGTCTGACAACCGGCTTGCTTCTCGCTTGAGCACGGACAGAGGGTTGTGACACTAAGACTGCCCGTATAGGGAGCCGGACTCGGACATCCTGTGGATCATCCCCATTTCTGGGTTTGCTCTACAAGTATGGGATTGGCACGCGGTCCACTTGTGCAGTTTTCAGGGTACTGGTTTCGGCAACGCACTAATTGAGCAAGTAATCTAGAACGGAGTGCTCTGGTACGGGCTTCCGTACGATGCACTCACATATTGAAAAAGACGTGTTCCGGAGGTCGTGCCGGGTATGATCGAGGCGCTAGACAGTTATTGCACTCGATATCCTCTGGTGCCTGTGCGCGTATCAAGTCCTGGGGGGCGTGGTTTGAATGAATCGTTGCGGAAGTTTGAGGTGCGGGAAGAGCGAATGCTTGCTTCCAAAACCAATGACATCTGTCTGCAAGCATCTCTCGCAGACGCGAATGCACTTGCGGTGGATGAGGAATATGAGCAAAAGGTAATCAGTATGCTCTCCTTTACGCATGCAGCAAGATGGTGCAACGACTATGCGAAGCGTGTGGTGCTGCAACGAGTGCACATCCCGAGGGGTTTCTAATTTCCATGGCTGCTAAAGCAAACCGCTGGGGTGTATTTGGTTCGGCTTTACGGTCGGAATGTGGACCACGTTATTTCTGTGTGCAGCGAGCTCCGACAGGTGCTTGATTCTGTGGAGCAGTTTCCGTTGCGCTTGTGGGAGATTGCATTAAGGAATGCACTGAGAACGCGAGGTTCTTTGAGAAGATTCTCGAAATCCGCGAAGTGAAGAAGGTAGAGATTAGTGAAAACAAGGGAAATAACGGAGCGTCAAAGAGGGCACGAAGGAGAGCAAAGAAGTAAAGACAATAGCCTAACAAAGACGAGATATTCATTCTCTATAGTGTTCTAGTCGAATTGGGGACGTCGCTAGGGAACACTCTACTTCGCATCATAGAGTTGAGACGCTTGAAAGCATGGGGGTTGACCTTCGTTAAAGCATCAGCCGGATTCTTGGGGCCGGAGATCCAAACTAAAGAGTTAATCTCGCGAGCTTCGAAGGAATCGCGGAGGCGCGCAACTGTGGGGCGGAGGCGAAAATCTTTCTGTTCATGAAGCGTTAATATTGTAGTGTATAACCAGTACGAGTCGATTTACATATTGAGGGTTGCTCGTGGTAGCAGCCCAGAAAGAAAGAGAGTTGGCAGCGTTTCTGCGAGCTGGATTGAGCGATTCTCGGTGTGAGCAGGGGCGAGTATCTCGGCTGCCGCAGAAGAGAATAAGACTCGGCTTCGTCTGTCTCTTGCAGTTGCTAGTTTTTGGCGAGGGTGGTTCAGAAAGTGGCAAGGGTCGTCCAGTAAATTTTTTGAAAAAATATCGAGATCAATTATTTCAAATCTTGAAGATAATTGCTTGGGTCGTCCAGAATCGCTGTGAAGTAAATACTGGTGGGTTTTCCACTCGTGCTAGTTCTTTAGTCGAGGGCTACCTGAACGGTATTTCGCGAAGTCTATGTTCAGTTTCCATTAAGGTGCACATTACACGATACCTTCTGCGGAATGATACCCTGCAACGCATGGAATACTGTTGCTAGTACAGATGATGTCCATTATGAAATCATACCGTTTTATTCGTATCTATTCTTCTATCGAACGCTTTTGCTAACCACTACTTCGCTATACTACATGTACCATTTCCCCATGATGAAGCGGGTGTATGCGCAATCTGCGGCAGATGCCGCAGAGGGCACCTGCACCAAAGTGCGGTATCGGTAGAACAAATACGCACTCCGAGAGGATGAGGCGCAAAGTGCCTCATCCTCTCCGTTCCTCATGTAGGGAACCATGCCCAGATGCATGGTTCCCTACTTGAGGAACCTGCAGCTGCAACTCGTGAGCTACGTACGCATCAAAATTCATTTGCCTGTATACGCAAGCAGAAGATATCCATAAGTTAGTCAATGCTCCGTTGGATACATTTGAAATGCGATGGAACGTACCATTGATAAAACAAAACAGAAACGTTGCGCTAGAAAAGTCGAGGGACCTAGTAACTCGCAAAAGTAACCCAAAGCTTATTTCCTGCCGTGGACATGTCGCAGAGCGCGAAGAGACGTGGTGAGGATTGGTTAGTTTAGAACAAAGATACGTAGAAGCATATGGAAGCACGTACGAAAAGACTGCACGGAAAGACTGCACGGAATACATCTGTGAGATACGGATGATGTCCGCTTTATGGAGGCGTCCATTAGGCGGACATGAAGCGTACCTCATTCTCTTCCCCGGACTCTAATTCGTAGCGAGTGCGAGGGCGGAGAAAGGTACGACGGAGCGCCGCTCGTGATCCGTGCCATCCACATCCTCGCGTTCTACTCCGGCGGAGTAGAACGCGCGACGGTAACGGTAGGTCGGACGCCGGAGGCGCGGCGGCGGCGGCGGAGGGAAGAGATTTATTTTTCTGTGCGAGATTGGACAGGTGTACAGCGTACAACGTTGCGAAATCACAGGTTTATAACCAGTGGTAGATAATACGAGAAGTACACCCTTGTGTTGAGATCGACGTGTACCTACGTTCCTTTTTGAACGAAAGCACGTGATTTAAACTCAAAATATATTCTCCGTTCTCAGCATGACGTCGATCTTGACTGTCGCTCGACCTCCTTCTCCCTTCGGACGACCTTCCCTTGCAGTCTTTGTCGTCGTTTCTCGTTCACTTCTTCTTCCCATGGTCTACTACGGTACACATAAGAAGCGTGGGTGCCCCTTCGTTACTCGCCGAGGAGTCTTATCCCTTCAACAGCATGTCAACCATTGCCCGTTTCATCTGAAAGCAGCGCTGAAAGACGACAATAGGCGGTCCATTCGGAGAAGCAAGCGTCTCAAGCTTTCCGCGCCCGCGCCCGCATCTTCCGAAACGGTCACTGCCCCTTGTCGCCTTCCAGAGCCTCCGGTGTCCGAGGACATCGTTGACCCCACTCCGTGCGCCCCTCGCATTCCGGACACTTCGCATTGTGTTTCTCCTTCCTCGGGTCCCGCGTCATTAGAGCGGGAACAGGGAAGCAGTTCCCGCCCAGTGCCTTCTGAGGAGGCCCTCGGTGATTTGCATATGGATTATCTCACTGTTATTCTGGCTTCAGTAGCTTCCAACCTTGGTCATCGTGAGGCAGACCAGCTATTTGGGCTACTTCGGGACCCGCGATTCTCGCAAAAGCGATTCAACGAGACCATAACAAGTTCCAAGCGCTGTACAGAACTGAAGAACGCCATTTTCGAACAATACGCCTCAAAGGACGGTTTCAATCGAAGAACTGTCTCGCCAGAAGGATGTAAGTTCAGCGCCACCCTCTACACGAGAGACCCCGTTCAGACACTTGTGAAACAGCTCCAGTTGGCTAACAACGAGAACACATTCTTCCACCCTATACCTCAGACCCACTCCACGAAAATATCTCACCCCATGTCCGGCTCTATCACAAGAGACGCCACCTCAAAACTTAAGGAAATGGTCATGGGCTCTTTAGGTAGTAGAATAGTGTGGCACTCCCAAGAAATAAGTTACAGTGAATCTTTCGTAGGTCTTCTGCAGGTATACACCGATAAGTCTTCAACAACTCTAAAGCAAACATCGGTTACCGCCTATCCTCTTCACCTCATATTTCTCAACTTCTCCGACGAGCTTCGCCGTAAGTGTATCCGTGATGACCTCACAGTAGTGGCATACTTCCCTACCACACTGATCGAGGTCTCCGCATCTGAAGCAGACGCAATGCCATTCGTTTCTAGCAAGTCTCTACGCGAGTCCAGGATGCAAATCCTTCAAGAATCTCTTCGTCAAGTCCTGGAGCCCATTCTAAATCTCACGCAGAAAGGTTTTCAGTTCATCGGCGAAGACAAACTAAGTCGAGTGTGCCATCCTCTGCTTGCAAGTTATTGTGCGGATATTCCTGAGGCTAAGGACATTCTGTCCATTCTTCATGGGACCAAAACGGAAAGCCCGTGTCATAGATGCAAAGCCCCTCGCTCATCTTTATGCAGTCCTATTCCCACCTCATTCAACGGACGTTCTCAAAAGCACACGAAGAGCATCCGAAAGACATACACAGCTATCTTGCAACATGCACAAAAAGACGAGGCGGAAAGACGTCCACGTCGTGCGAGGGAGAGGAGATCTCAAGCGGATACTCTGATGCGTTCAAATTCCATATCTCTCATTCCTTCGTTCCTCGAAACTTCCGTAAGCCTTGGAATGATCCCGGGATTGTCTCCATACAGTCTGTTCTCATTCGAACCATTACACAACTTGCATCTCGGCATCTCAAAGTTGATAAAAACGGCCACAATCGAGAGACTGCAGTCAGACACCCTGTGCACCACAATAGGAACATCTGCATCGCGTTCATTTCGAACGATACGCACCCAACTCCTCAATCATGCTAACGCAATTCTAGCTGCCATAGAACGCGATTCTCCTGCCAAAGGTTTACATATCGATTTCTCCACGCAGGACAAAGGCAAATCTTTGAATGGTATCTTCACGAAAGACGGTCTCCGTGGAATGCTGGAGGCCAAAAACTACAAAGCACTTGACATGGTCTTTCCCTTCATAGGAGCATTCTTTGACATATACTGTGGAGAACAGGACGTTGCCCCAATCACAACCGTTTTCTCTCAGTACTCAGACTTGCTTTTGACCTTATTCAGATACAATCGTGACCCGTATTGGACTGAAAGCTCTCTCCTGTGTCTTAGTTCGGAGATTGAAGCCTTCAAGCGTTCCGCAACAAAGACTCTGGCGGATTTTCATCCCTTCAGACTGGGAACTCTGAAGTTTCATCTTCTCGATCATCTCGTGGACGATATTCGCCGTCTGGGAAGTATCAAGTACTACGACGCAGGCATATACGAACATGCACACCTGCTATTTAAGAGACACTACAAAAAGACGTCCGGAAGAACAGCAACGGCTGTGGAGGAGACTATTCGCTCCATTGAGCACGGACATGTTAGAAAGCAATGGAATGGCAATACTCGTTACCAGCGTAATCCAGGTTTACCAGGAACTTCCACACAGCTTCCTGGATTTGCAATGAGAGGGCGTTCTTTCACTTTACGAGCTCTTCAACATTGTGTTTCAAGTATTTTCAGTTCAAAAACATGGACTGCTGTTAGAGAGATGTTCTCAAGTACGGACACAAGGTCGATTCTTGACCAAATTGGTGAACAAGCCCTTCCTCCTTTCCTCAGTCTCGTGAAAGAAACACTGGATGAGCACTCTATTACATACTTCCCAGAAAAGACAAGGATAACTCTGGTGAATTCGGCCCTCGTGAAAGGCGGTTTCGTTCCGACTCTTGAACACTTCGATTCGTCTTCTAAGGCACTTAAGCTGGGACGACCCAAATACCCCATCATCCAACGTGTCTTCGCTTCTCCAGCATTTGGTCCCAGTAGAAAGCCAAAGTTTTCCACTGTATTGGTAAGCGGAGAAGATTCAGAGACTTGGGTTGCCCAGGTAGTCGCTCTGATTCGAATATCTCTCCTTGATTCTGCACTTACCGCACCAGAGGTGGCATTAGTCCGGTATTTCGAGGTTTTACCCCCCGCAACAAACATCGACCACATATTGAAATGCATATCTTTACCGTGGGCTACAAACGATGAAAAGAACCACACTCTTCCGTTCCCTCGTCATTCCAAAGCGGAGACTATCGTAGAGTTAACTCCTTGGTACGGGATGGTTCCGGCTTCTGCACTACAGGGAACTGTCCATGTTGTTCGATCAAACTACCCTGCTCCACCTTTTTGTCCTCCACTTCAATGGTTTCAACACCGATTCTACATCAATCGATTCTATCATGATTCAGATGAAGGACCAACTGAGCACGTTGATCTTGTACAGCCTTAAACATTAAGGGCTCCATCCTCTACATGTTCACCTTGTGGTGCCTTTTCTTGTGATCCTGTGTTACTTCCGAAATCGTTCATGTCCATTTCCTTGAACTCCATATCCCCTTCCTCGCATTCACCAACGAAGCAATCGCTAATAGACCCCAATCTTCGGCTCACACTGTCAATAAAAAATTGTTCTTTCACAGTGAGGTGAAGTCTTCCGTTCGACGGCATTCGATATCCAAATGTAGCCTCTCTCATGTCATTACCAAGAACCTTAGTCCAATCTTCCGTTGTCGTTCCAAAATTATGAAACTCGCTGGAATTGGTCCTCAAGACACGTTGCCTAACATCCCCCAGAACATTCTTTAAACACAGAGGTAGCAGTTGGGCAAACTTCTTTGTAAACAGTTTCTGTCTCTGGCTACCCCTTGACACATCCGTACTTAGAAGGCTCGCAACCGTCAACAACCAAGCGTCCAAACGTGCGAGCAACAGTATTGTGCCATCTAAAAAGGTGCCCGTATCCTTGTCTTCCACATCATACCCAATAAACTCCTTCAGTACTTGTACCCCGGCACGGTTTCGGAAGAACAAGTCTTGATCTTCCGTCGGCATATCCTCGACATTGTCCGCATTGGAGTACTTTAGACCAACAAATGGGGCTTTTCTCCACCATGAAGTGTTCGGTACACCATTTTCGTCAAGACGCAGTATGTTCTCCTGCGCTTCCTCCAACTGCATTGTGAGTTCGTCAGCATTCTCTTCTATCAGCTTTGTTCTTCTCCAAATCAGATCGTACCCCAGGAGCAGGAATAGTTTATCCCTCGTATTTCTCTTCCGAGCGCCCACGACATCACTCATGGTCTGCCGCATTCTCTGCCTAAGACACATATCTGCACAAAGTTCCAGTATACACCTGTCGGTAAGAGATGCTTTTCTAATACCATCCCAGCTCAACTCCTTCAACTCGCTTTCAACCATTTTCTTCAGCAAAGCATCTGGCCCCCCCTCTACCGACGGTGTGAACATGCCAAAACTGCCCAACAACTCCACGGGGTTTTTAGGAACCATGTATGAACCACTTTTCTCCGGCTCAATAAGCCCTTCCCCACTCTCAGTTGCGTCTTCCACCTTCTCGGCACGGTTACCGCAATTTCGGGGGAGCCATTCACCTTCGAGCCATAGCTCACTTGTTTCTCTCTTTGCCCACGTCAGCATGTTGTGATACACTGCTCGAGCAACCCCTCGAAACTCGTCGCACACATCAATTTTATGCTTCTTTCAAATGACCAACCAGGCATCGCACCGGTAGGTATATACCCATATCCATAGAGAGAAGGAAAAAGTCGTGGAGTCTCTGGTCCTCATCCCCGTCCTTCTTGTCAAGAAGCTTCGTTACAAGATATCTTTGCTCCACAGGTTTGTTATTCACAACACTCTTTCGCAGCTGTTGCAGTGTCAAGTTCTGCAGGTTCTTGGAGTTAGTGGCCTCCTCAAACATCCTCCTTGCCTCCGGAATATCCTTATAGTTCTCGGCGCAGAACTCTATTAGCCCTCTAAACCCCACGTCCCGTGGCCGATCAGGGCCTCCATCGCTGTTTGCCAAAGCATCGCGAAGAACCAAGAAAAGTCTGACATATGCATGGAACGCCGGAGGCGGAGCACTCATGTCGATAGGATGTATCTCCTCTCCATCATCGGTGGAATCCCTCGCTTCAGCGCAAACAACGGAGGCGAGCCTTTAAATGGCGACTTACGCTGGGCACCCCCGCTTTCGGCAGCTCCTCCTAGCGCACTGCCATTCTCGTCCTTGTCCGTGTCCGCTTCCTTCTGAGGTCGGTGTCCGTGCCGCTTCGAGCAGGTGCGATAGCGTCGGGTGTCGGCTACGTCGCGATTCGGAGCTATTGCAAAGGTCGCGTATTGTGCTAAGAGGCGCGGACCAGGTGGGCGTGAAGCGCTAGTTTTCTCTAGTTTGATATATGTGCACGGCGTGTGCAGCGAAATCACTGCCGGAAGTGCCGGGAGGAGTGTTTTGGGAGGTCTCCGGAGGGTGCCAGAATGTGGCTAGAACGTGCCCGCGGGCGGGGGGGGGAGGGGTCGGTCGTGTTAGGGTAGGTACCCTAACACGACCGGAACCCCCCGCCCGCGGGCGTAAAATCGCACATTTTTCAAAAAATCGCCCAAAACGTGCCCGCGGGCGAGGGCGGGGTCCGGTCGTGTTAGGGTACCTACCCTAACACGACTGACCCCCCCTCCCGCGGGTACGTTCTGGCCACATTCTGGCGCCTTCCGGAGACCTCCCAAAACACAGCCCCCGGCACTTCCTGTACCCACTGCCTCACCTCAATGCTCCATCCCGTCTTCTCCACCCTTCAGACACTCCCTAATTTCCACGCGCACCACACCTACTCTAGAGAAGAGGATGGTGTCGAGTGTTAATGATGTGGGGGAATCTCTGCATTCTGCGCTGTGTTCCACGAAGGGGGCTGATATACTGGATGCAACGCCGATGGCCCGGCGGCCGCCCCTGGCGCAGCAATACTTAAGTGCGCCATCGATAGCAGTCTTTCGTAGTCAAGTGGTAAGCTATGAAACAACTTATAACTTTCAGTAAACTAATCTTTACCCCAGTCATCAACGGTACACGACGCAATTTCATCCCTAAGTTCCTTACGCGCATGCAGCACATCGGAGGGCCGCTGATGTGCTCTCCAGCGACTGCGCGCAACCACAGTCTGACTCAGAAGCCACGACACCGACCGCTGCTGACACCAGGGTGTGAAGGGCGTTGCGAACGCGCTTCACAACCTTCCGTACGTGCTCGCCCTCTCCTCTTACCATCTTTGTGCCACAAACACAAAGCGTCACAGTTCGTAGCCTCTATCGCAGCTTCGCCTGCTCACGGGGATTCTGTGGTGGGACACCTCCCTCACGCGCTTGCCGGTCAAGTGCGCAGGGGTTGGTTCCAATCGATTGCTTGCGCAATCGATTGCAATGACCAATGGCAATCGGCGATTGCTTTAAGAGCTAGTGATTGCAATCTGATTGCAGATGGCAATCCCAATGTGCAATCAGATTGCAATTGACTATACTGCTGACATCCAGAAAAGCGCCGTTCTAAAGTTATTCGTACGTAAACAAAGCTTTCTCTACACTCTCATATTATGTTTGAGATTAGCGTAGAGTTAAACATACAATGTAGAACATAACGAGAGCTGCCAGATCTACGTTGTATTGCAATTGCGATTGCGATTGCACAAAAACTCCCAATCGCAATCTTGATTACGAAGGAGAGAGATGATTGCAATCGCGAATGCAAACGGTGAGCGAGACTGCAATTGCGATTGCAGAGGGGAAGGGTGATTGCAATTTCTCGCAATCGGATTGGACCAACCGCTCCAAGTGCCATGTTGCACAATTGCAACAGCCTGGTGCATATACTGCTGCAGCCTGTAGAACAGGTGGGAACCACTCAATGTTACAGATTCGGTCACTGATTCAGTGACGTGTAGCACTTCGGAAGCGAGATGGTGATCGCAGAGAGGGTAGGTGTGGTGCACGTGGGAATTGGAGAGCGTTTGAGGGATGGAGAAGCCGCGTTGGTGCATTGAGGTGACGCGGTGGGTGTCGGAAGTGCCGGGAGGATTGTTTTGGGAGGTCTCCGAAGGGTGCCAGAATGTGGCCAGAACGTACCCGCGGGCGGGGGGGGTCAGTCGTGTTAGGGTAGGTACCCTAACACGACCGGACCCCCCCTCGCCCGCGGGCACGTTTTGGGCGATGTTTTGAAAAATGTGCGATTTTACGCCCGCGGGCGGGGGGTTCCGGTCGTGTTAGGGTACCTACCCTAACACGACCGACCGGCCCCGCCCGCGGGCACGTTCTGGTCACATTCTGGCACCCTCCGGAGACCTCCCAAAACACTCCTCCCGGCACTTCCGGCAGTGATTTCGCTGCACACGCCATACACATATATCAAACTAGAGAAAACTAGTGCTTCACACCCACCTGGTCCGCGACTATTAGCACAATACGCGACCTTTGCAATAGCTCCGAATCGCGACGTAGCCGACACCCGACGCTATCGCACCTGCTCGAAGCGGCACGGACACCGACCTCAGAAGGGAGCTGACACGGACACGGACGAGACTGGCAGTGCGCTAGGAGGAGCTGCCGAAAGCGGGGGTGCCCAGCGTAAGTCGCCATTTAAAGTCTCGCCTCCGTTCTTGTATCGTCCAGAGCGAGCGTATTCTTGATATACACCTTTCACTGCAATAGCTGTTCAACATGAAGCCAACTGGTGTTCGAAAGCGTACGCAAATCGTTTGTACGGCTACGAGGAAAAGCAGCACGATAAAGACCACCATGAATCATAAAAGGGTATTGAGATATATACGACACTTTTATTACTGAGATCTCATATCCTAGCTAAGTATTACAGGCATCGTAGCACTTGAAACAAATTCCAAGAGCATTTCTAAACCATTGACACTTGCATTTTCTGTACCCGTACATTTCTGCCACCCTTCTGATGGTCTCATGCACGTCCTCCACCCCATCAACAAGATATGTTACCGCTGCTGGATGGTCGCCTCCCTTCACATGAACTGCCAGGGTTGCCATTTCATATAAAGGGCAATCATTGGAAGCATTCCCGAAAGCAACGATTAAATGTGTGTAGAACTGGGGGTCGTTTTCAACGAAGGCTAGCGCCCCACTATTTTTGGTGAAACGAATGTTCCCTATGTCACAGTTTTCATCTTGAGGGTACGCAACCAGGTTCGGAAAGGATGTCAACACTTTTGAAATACCGGAGTTAACATCTGTTTTCCACTTCGACAGTCCATTGTACGTGAAGTTAGGGAGTCCACTGTCTTGTCTAGTGCTCACAACTGCTTGTTGACGCTCTTCGTGAAGTCCGTGTGATTCATTTAAGGAGAGTGCAAGTCTCTCAAGTTCGGCTGCACAGCTTTCGTAGCCTTCCCTGTCAAGGTCCTGATCAATTTTGGTACCATTGGATGATCTCCCCAGTGCGCCTTGGTTTCCAGAGATGCCAAAAGTGTAGCCACCCAGGTGCTCCATGAAACTCTCCGCATCCTCTATATCTCGCCCAGTAGCAGTTGCGAGACCAACGCGTGCATTGATGTATTTCATGCATTTGACTGTTTCGGCAGGAATGTTCTCCCCAGCTCTTTTCAGAGTAGCGTCAATATCACTAATCACGGCGTAGCCATTTTCGAATATTTCGTTAGCCAGCTGCTGAGGAGTTACTTCTTGGGCTCTAACTTCTGAGTTATACATGTTTCGAAAGCTTTCGAAAGGGTTCGTTTTGCAAATGAGAGTGAGTATACGAATGAGAACGATGTGATTGATGTTCAAAAGGTGTTTCGTAGTATAAAAAGAGTCTAAGAACGACCATATACGGGTATTGTAGTACTGTTTTAAAACGTTACTACGACGAGAAGCTTTTGCATTGATTTGCAGTAAAGAAAGGATGATTTAGTCATAAATTATATGTACGGGTTCAAGTGGGTAAAGAAAACTATAAATATCTTCAACATGAGCTTAGAAATTGAGATCATTAAAACAACCTCCATTAAGGGTTGAAACCCATAAAATGTTTACCTTACTTTATACGGGTGCCCCAAGTATTGCAAAGGCTTAGTTCTTCACAAATATCACAATTTTGTACTTGTTTTGTTACTAGTATCGTGCACTTTAATGATGTGAAATGACTTTTTTCGATCTAGCAAAATCTTAGCCAGGTATTAGTGATAAGGGATGTAGGATTTGAAGCGGCATATTTGAACCACAGAAGGACGAACAATATAAGTAATGTAATAGGAACAGATCATTTCGATAACGTAACTTTTATGTTTAACTATCTCTAAAAGGTTTAAAACACCGAAAAGTCATGTGTTCTAACCTCAAAGCTGCGGGAATGGGGAGGGGGATAACTTTTCCTTAACAACGTTGACGTAGTTTGTATGAAAAGAAGCGGGGTCACCGCCTACGATGTTTCTTTCTTGGCGGGAAAAGTCGTAGAAGTACGCGTTCCTAAACTGAAAGTCGGAGAAAGAAGTAGGGAAGCCAACGAGAGTTTTACCATATGCAAGAAGTCGCCCAACGGTCTCTTCCAGGTTGAAAGTAGTACCTGTCTTAAGCGAAGCTATCTTCAACAGCTCTTTCATTATTGTGAGCACAACCGTACTGCACTCCGTAGCGACTACGTCCATAGGAATGAAACCTCTTGAGGCCCCGACGATGTTGAACGCTGATATCCACACGAGCTTCTCATAAAAGCTTACGAGAAATGTTTCTTCGTCGACAACCCCGCAAGTGAGACCCATAGACCTAAACCTGTCTGCAACGTTAGAGGCCCACTTTCGTGTTGCGACAATGAGACCATCCGGACTTTGAGGAGTGACACCTTCCTGCGGAGCTGCGTTTCTTGAGGGGACATTAACCTATAGGACAACTTTTGAACATTTGTCCACACCGAGCTTCGAAACCAATGGTATGATGTCTCCATTCTGGAAGAAAACGAGATTCTCTCTGAGCGAATAAGGGCAAGCCTGAATTTCGGTCTCCAGAGTGTTCGTTCTTCCACAAAATAGTATCGGTACATCAGAATGATGAGAGGTAGCAGCCGTGCTGCAGAATTCGTGTGCGGAATGACCATATCTTCTTCGTTCGCCAGCATGGTATCTATACGCCCCTCTCCAACAATAACGGGCCGAGTCCTTCGGGTGGGAGATGAGGCCTGAGGGACGTCAGAGTATCTGGGACTCGGAGGCGGAGTCGGAGGCATGTCGGACTGGGAGTTCATTGCAAGTGTTCGATTGTTTTTGTGTGACGATAAAAATGGAAGATGGGGCGGAGAACTGCTGGGGTAAAGCACGATACTTAAGTACAAACGGTTGGGAAGCGCAGAACGGGAACATGGTTCGCTTTGTGAAAGTGAGCGAAATGTATGATATGTGATTGTACTGAATGAATGATATGGCTTGTATGAGACGACAAGCCACAAAGGGTGATGATGTTTTATGAAAAGTAGGGGGAAGAGTAGAAAGTGTACAATGAATGAAACTGATTTCGAACCTGAGTTGTAAAGTACGAGTTACGGGGAGCTTGAATACAGGATGAAAGGAGCCATTTTGGCTTCATAAATGACGTGAACGGGTTCTATAGCTTCACTCGGATTGCCATAATCTTCTTTTTTATTGAGGTATAAAAGGGGGGTGTGTCTGGGAAGCATGGGTTTGGCGTTACTGAAGTTATCGATGTTCAGTATGGATTCTCGTTTAATTATAGCGCCATCAATTTTGGCTTCAGACTTTGCTCGCCTTTCAGATGAAGCGAGTGCAATGGAAGAGGCTGGAGCGAAGTGGCTGCATATAGATGTAATGGATGGTCATTTTGTGGCGAATCTTACTGTTGGACCGCCTCTTGTGAAAGCGTTGCGGAGGGATACGAAATTGTTTTTGGACTGTCATCTGATGGTATCAGATTCTGGGCGCTGGATAAAAGACCTTGCAGAAGCAGGCGCAGACGGAGTCACATTTCATATCGAGAGTGTGGCTAAGGGACTAGAAAAGTGCGAGGTACCAACTGGGGAGGAACACGTGGTGTTGAAGAAATTATGTAACCGAATTAAAAGGATGGGAATGCAGGTTGGAGTTGCGTTGCGCCCGAATACGTCTATAAAGGTCGTAGAAGCACTTATGAAGGAAGGAGTTGTAGACATGTTATTGTTGATGACGGTGGAGCCAGGGTCTGGAGGACAGGCGTTTATGGAGGGCGTTCTTGATAAGGTGCGACATGCAAGGGAGTTGTGCCCAAGAATAGGGATAGAGGTGGATGGGGGTATTGGACTGAGTACTGTGAAAGGAGTAGTGAAGGCCGGTGCAAACATTTCAGTTGAAGGATCTGCCATCTTTGGCTCGAGTAACCCAGCTCATGTCATAGCTGGTTTTTGAAAGGTTGGTTAGAGATAGTAGCATAAAATTATTGTTTATTACAATGTTACCTTTACGTGTTATCACGACTATATTCTCCGTCTCCATTGGAGATGTATTTCTCTTGTATCACAACCGGGAAAGGATGTGAGAGAACATCAATATATCCCCAGTGGACGCTGAGAGGGAGGATGAACTACTCTACGTGCTATCATTGTTACCCATCCAGTGTCGAGTGGTGACATATTCTTTTTTTGTCACAACCCACACAGGGTGTGACGGAAGAAGAAGATGCCCCCAGTCGAGACAGAGGGTGAGCTACTCTAAGTACAATCACTAGTTCCTAGCTTGCCTCCACTGGCAATATCTTCCTGTTTTGCTATAACCATCGAGTGAGGTTATGGTGGAAGAGAAAAATATCGCCGGTCGAGGCGAGGTGGGTGGGGACTATGTGAGCGCGAAAGAGAGGACAGAAGGGTGGCGCTTAAATAGTGGAAGGTGCGGAGGTGTACAGTAGATTTTTTGGCGGGAAATGGGATGAGGGAAACAGGGACGATCATGGTGCTGGATATAGCCCGTGTGGTTGGACAGCGGGGGTGGACAGCACAGTTTAGCTCGATTGCACTGTATCGCAGCGGAAACTTCGATCCAACTACTACTTCTTCTTCTGAAGATGTCGAACGGATACGTGAAGGATGAGGAGCTGTCGGCGCTGTTGGAGGGGAAGGAGGTACTGCCGACGCCGTCACCAAGGTGGAAAGAGGACGTGATTACGGCGACTGGTCGGATGTCGCAGAACAAGGAAGTGGCCGATGAAGAAAGAAGTGTGAGGCGAGGAGAGGGGATGGTGATGAGGTGAAGAAGGGTGTAGAATTGGAGGTGGAGGGGGTCGCAATGGAGAGAAGGGGTGCGGTGCATCTGAGTCAGTTAGAGGTTGGAGACCAGGTAGAGAGTGGGGGCGGAGAAGGTGACAGGGAAATGCGGTTTTGGGGGAGATGAAGGCGAGGGTGGGGATGTTGGGGCTGGTGATGAAGGAGCAACTGGGCGATGGAATTGTGGAGATTGTAACGGAAATGGGCGGTGTGGTGCTGAGTGGGGGTGATAGTGGTGTTTCGGTTGAGGCGATGTCGAGCCTGCGGAATTCGTTGTCGGTATTGGGAGTGGAAATGAGAAATCATGTGTATGGGATAGTGGAGTGTGCAAGAAGGGAGGTTGGAGAGTTGCGGGAGGAGAATAGGGTTCTGAACGAGAGGTTGGACGTGCTGGAGAAGGAGGTGAAGGAGCTGGGCAAGAGGCAAAGATTGGTGGAAGAGGAGACGGTGAAAGGAGGTGTGGAGGGAAAGACGTAGGAGGGAAGTGTGGGAAGGGTGGCGGTGCAGAAGGGGTCCCCTGTGACACCGAAGACAAAGGGTGGTGGGGTTGGGGATGGGAAGAGCCGTCTGAAGAAGAGGCGTAAGGAGATGAAGAAGGTGGTAGAGGAGGTGCCGCGGGAGGGAGTCGGAGCTCCGGTGGTGACTGGGTTTAGGAGTGCGGCGGAGGTAGCGCGGACTGCGAATGGGATTCTGAGGGGACAGGAGGAGAGAAGGATGGGAGGGATTTGAAGCCGTTTTGGGGCGAGGCGGGTATACGAGAAGGGGGAGAGTTGTCCACCTGACTTCTACAAAATGACGTTTGCGGAGACGGAGAGAGAGGATGCGAACGCGTGATGGGCGAGGAATGGGTAAAGAGCGGGGTTGGTGTGGACTGGGAAGAAGTGATGGGATGATTGAGGTCGGATGAGTTGCGATTGGCATTGCAACATGGGAGAAAATGGAAACGCCAACTAGCACGAGTGTAGTTTTGAGAGAGGGTCGCAGAAAAGAGTGAATGGGGTGGTGCGGCGAAGTAGAACCTCTACAAAAACTAGGGGACCCAAGAACTAAACTGCGCGAAATGGAACTTAATATTCCAAAATTTCTTAATTGTTTGAGTGCCAGCCTCTGCCACCCCCCTCGCGCGCCCCAAATAGCCCCAAAACTAGCTTAGTTTCCAAAGCGAACAGACTTTATTCCACTTTGCAGAACACAGACAAAGGGTTACGATACTGAGGAACCGCAGGGGCCAGGCTTTCCTCTCGAGGTACGAGCCTCACCCCCCGGGCTGATGCAGAATCCAACCCACCACGGGATCCTGAGGGGGCCCACATCAATAGTGCCGTTGGGTCTGATGATGAGAACCGCCCCGATATGGGCTCAGTTTTTATTATGACTCGAGAGAACTATAAAGTCCATATGGAAGCGGAACTTACGAAGGGAAAGACCAAAACCTATCCAGGAATTCTGGACACTGGCGCTGGCCCAAACATCATACATGCGAAGAATCTCCCACCTGGATGCGAACGGTTTCTAAACCGTAAACGGACCCCTCGGGTGTTCAACGCGTCGAAGGAACCCATGAATATACTGGGAACCATCGTGCTTCTGACCCGGCTGGGAAATTTGGAGCAGCGTGTACCGTTCCTGGTCGCCACGAAACTGGCAGCCGATGCCCTGTTGGGAACTTCATTCATCGACCGCCACGTCCGTGCGATATATCCGCTCGAGCGCAAGGTTGCTTTTTATGGTGCACCACCTGTGGCCATTGTCAGTGCTTCTCGAGAACCCCTCGGGGATAAGAAGGTCATTGACCAATTTCCTCGGAACAATGTATCCAACAAGGTCTGCCTCGCCCAACCGCTTTCCATACCCCCTATGACCGAACGGGAAGTGCTAGTCACTTGTGAGACACCAGGTTTGGTTCTCCTTCAGGACCATCCGAAAACGGTCTCACGAGATCTTTCGCTCGAGGCGAACTTTGTCATGAACATCATTCCAAAACGTCCCTTTAGGGTACTCGTCAGCAACGTCTCCCATCGGGAAGTTCGCATGCCCAAGAATATGGTCATTGGACTCGCTCTGCCAGCCCCTCGCTTGCCCACAAGGATTAGAGACATTCACAGTGGGTCTCGTCTTAAAGAAGCGGAGGATAAACCCAGCGAGAGACTTGGATGCGACGACTCGATTGAGAAGAATGACCGGCAGAGAGCGAAAGACTGGCGCGAATTGGTTCAGATTGGGGAAGAATTCTCTTCCCACAAAGCCCAAATTGTCGACCTTCTACAGGACTTTGAAGATATGTGGTCGGGTTGCCTCGGTCACATAGACGCGTCCTTACACAGGATTGCTCTTGAACCGGATTCAAAACCGGTGCGTCAAGTTCCCTACAGGGCTGGGCACAAGACCAGAGCAATGGAAAACCTCGAGGTTCAACGCATGTAGTACCCGGGCGTCGTTGAACCTTCAAAGGCCGAAATGGCAAGCCCCGTACTGTTTCCCCAGCAGAAGGGCGACAGCTGGCGGTTCTGTGTTGACTACCGCCGGCTCAACGCCGTGACCCCTCGGGATGCATACTCCATCCCACGTATGGATGAGTGTCTTGATTCCCTTGGGGAAGCCATCATCTGCTCAACCCTGGACGGCAACAGTGGGTATTGGCATGTTGGGATTGCGGAGAAAGACCGTGACAAGACGAAATTCACGTCCCATATGGGTTTATACCGCTTTACGAGAATGCCCTTTGGGCTGAATAATGCCCCCACTACCTTTCAGAGGGCGCTAGATATCATCCTGAATAAGGCCAAGGGGCAGTACGCCCTGGTGTACATGGATGACGTCATCATCTACTCCCGTTCGGTGGAAGAGCACTTCCGACACGTTCGCCACGTGCTGAGCCTTTTAAAGGATGCAGGAATCACTCTGAAGCTGAAGAAATGCTTCTTCTTCCAGGCATCTGTGGACTATCTTGGACACGTAGTCCAGCCTGAAAGGCTACAGGTTTTCCAGAGGACGTGTGATGCCATTAGGCAGTCTAAACCGCCTACGACCCAGGCGAAAATCCGCTCCTTCGTAGGACTGTGCAATGTGTTTCGAAGATTTGTTCCTAACTTTGTTCGCATTGCTGCACCTTTGAACAGGAAACTTGAGAAGGGACAAACTGATAATTTTGGGATACTGAACGATGAAGAGTACGAGGTCTTTCAGGATTTGCGAGAAAGGCTGATCTCTCCACAAGTTTTGGCTCTTTTCGTACCGGGACGTGGGTACCTGCTGGACACCGACGCATGCGATGTCCAGGTTGGCTATACTTTACTCCAACAACAACCCGATAGGAAGGAGTACAAACCCATTGGATATTGGAGCCGTTCCCTCTCGCGGGCGGAACGGAGGTACACGACCACCGAGAAGGAGTTTCTCGCAGTTATATGGTCGATGCTGCTTCTAAGGCCATATCTGGAAGGTGAAAGATTCACTGTGAGGACTGACAATCACTCGCTGAGGTGGATCCTCAATTTGGCCCACTGTACCGGACGACTCGCACGCTGGCGCCTACGCTTGTAAGAGTTTGACTTTGACGCAGTGCATCGCGCGGGTGTCAAGCACCAAGCTGCGTACGCGCTTTCCCGTTTGGAGATTAAGGGTCTCGATGTATGACCTCTCGAGGACAACATCCCTTGCTTCGCAATGGAACCCGACTGAGATTGTGATACCCTCGTGGCTACAGTCCAAGAAGGGGAGACTCTTTACAAGAACGTCCTCATTGATTAGGAGGACTCTGAAAGCGCCAACGAACCCTCAGAGGATGATGAAGTACTGGCCGTGGACACGGAACAAACGGAAGTGCTGCCTATCCCACCGGGTGAACTCTTGGCGGAGCAAGCCAAAGACGCGTGGTGTAAGGGTATTGCTGAATCCGTTAAGCAGCCGCAGTCCCGCTTTGGGTATGACCATCATGGTTTCTTCTCAAGGACCTCACCTCTAAACGGTGCAATTCAGCGCCTAGTTTCTCCGACCCTACGGGACAGCGTACTCTATCTGTCACATTATTCAAGATTGGCTGGTCACTCTGGAGGGAGGAAAATGTACGCAACCCTCAGACGGGACTTCTATTGGCCATTCATGGCAAATGACGTCTACCACACCGTCGAGGACTGTCGGTCATGCGCTGCTCCGCAAGGTACGCATCAGAAGCATCAGAAGTATCTGAGGCGAATTCTCGCAGCGGGTCCCCTCGAATTTGTCGCTATGGAAATACTGGGGCCACTCACGAAGACCACGCATGGGAATCGCTTTATCTTGGTCATTACGGACCGCTTCTCCAAGGTGGCTTGCGCTATTCTCTTACGGGCTACAGAAACTAACAACATCGCGCTTGACTTCTTGGAGCATTGGATATTCCCATATGGGGCACCCCAGTACTTGCTGGCCGATAACGGACCGCTGTTCGTCGCGAAATTCTTTAAAGCCCTTTGCGGGGATCTAGGTTTGCTTCATTTGCTGACAGCAGCCTACCACCCGCAGACCAATGGGCAGGTGGAACGTTTCAATCGAACCCTTGTGGGACGCCTCATACATTACATGTCTGAGCACCAGCAAGACTGGGATGATTTCGTCCATCCCTTGGTCTTCACGTACAACTCTCAGGTACATAGAACCACAGGGACGACACCTTTTGACTTGGTGCTAACGCGACACCCACCGGGGATCGTCGTGGACGCCCCAACTACCGCTATCTTCCCAGCTGGATCTGACCATCCGAATTCGGTCACAGTGAAACTTCAGAGACGCGCGGTATTCTGTATCTCCTTTCAAAGGCCAAAGCGACAATGGACCGTGTCCAGCAGCACTACAAAGCCGACTTCGATTCCCGTGTACGGGCTCAGCTCTAACTTTCCCCAAGGGATAACGTCATTTTAGACCGCCCTCCGCTGAAAACGACGGATACTGCGAAGAAAGAAGGTGTCTCCCGCAAGCTCCTTCCTAGGACAACTGGTCCCTTTCGGGTTGTCAACGCTGCAGACACAACCGTGACCATCTTGGACGGCGATATGCGCGACACGGTCTCTATTGACCCTGTGAAAAAAGCCCCACGGGGTTCTGACGGGACTGAGTCACCGAAGACACATCCCCATTCCATTCAGCCCGCGCCAGCCCCAAAGGGAACGCCAACGCCAGTTTCCGAGGCGTCTGACCCCACTGGGAACGCTCCCTCTGAGCCACAATCTACTAGCCCTAAACAGGTCTCGGTCGATTCTACGACCTTGCCTGAACTCTGTTGGACACCTCTCCCAGACGTGGAATTGCCGCCTGAACTACTCGAGGAGGAAGGCGACGATTCCCGCCAACGGGGCGTAGAAATAGTCCTCGACGAGGCAGTGGCCACTGATGCGTCCGCTCTGGTCAAAGTCCGATGGTACGGTTACCCACCTTCGAGAGTCTCCTCGGAGCCTCTCAACAACATTCCTTTTAACTTCGTCGCTCGCTTTCGCGCATGACGCGACCGCGCACGCTCGCGCAAATGAACATAACCTTTCGAGGACTTTGGAGTACTTTTCCCGTTTTGGGTAAGGAAAATTTTTGGCATAGTCTCCCCTTGGCCATGGGCGCCACAATTTTTCCTGGCAGGATAGCGCGCTTTCAAAGTCCCTATGGGTTTTGCGAAGGCCTTTGGAGGGCTTCGCAACACTTTCGGGGAGGTTGGGACCCGTTTCAGATGATCTAGGACGACTTGGAACACTCGCAGTACCGAGTGGCCGACCTTTTGAGGACTTTCCACACCCTGTGCAGCACGTCACATTGCTGGCATGCGCCGTTGCATGCACGGGTAGGCCGCGGTGGCTACGAACGCGCAGGTGTACGCTCGAATCACCCACGTTGGACCCGCGCGTGCCAGGCACAAGCGCGCACCGCTATTGATGGCGATCAGAGTACGCGTTGCAATCGGTCTCACATACCTCACCGATTGCGTTCCGTTGTGCATATCTGGACCCGGATTCTCCCTCGAGCATTCGGCACTTCGTCCGGAACATCCGGCCTGCTCCCAGTACTTAACCGGCGACTAGCGCCACCCCCAGTAAACTTGCCTGAAGCATTCCTGACACACCTGACAATACCCCGCTTCGCGCATCCTACCTCTCTGCGGGCAAGCAGTCAGCATTCTACTAAGAGACCATCATTCGAATGATCCTCTATTGGAAATAGCCTTTTTTCTCAATTATAAGAAACACCAACGATATTCCGTCCAATCTGTCTCTGGAAAACTCACCGGACAATGACGTTCCCCAACCCCAACTAATCACGCCGCCGATACCACCCAGTACATCGAACCACTCCCTCATGAGTCTCCCAACTCCCATCGAGCCGCTCTTTCTTTTTTCCTTCCGCAAGCTACCCTCAAGAGTGCCCGTGAACAGAAATATCGCTCTGTTGTCTCACGCATTTTCCGGGATAATCATTGTCGCGATGATCCCGACCGCGACACATTCCTTGAGGGTCTTCGCGCAAAACTGGACCCTTTGTTTCTTTGTGCGCTGAGCGTTATCAACAACCGTACTTGTATCAATGCTTTAATGAACAAACTCAAACAATATGGAGTCAGCATCCCCAACCACAAGTGTCGAAACCCCACAGTACGCATAGCGTACTGATTTAGGATAAAAAGATGACGACAACAAAAGTTTTCAAACCGCTGTCAACCCCGTTTTCTCAAACAGCCACATACGTATGACA
>VCMS01000185.1:21280-133110 GCA_022539475.1 Gracilaria domingensis | reverse complement strand
ACCCATAAGGCTCATCGAAAAGTAAGACCAGAAAATGCACCTCAGGCGATGACGAAAAGAAACAGCTCAGAAAATTACTGTAGCGTTAAGGAGGCCGGACATGATTTTTAATCAAACCGTGGTTCATGATTTCTAATTGCATAGAACTTGACGCACAAGCAACGAAGCGCCAAGATTTGAGCTTCATCTTTCAAATCTTTCGATTCACGAACATCCCAATCTTGATGTACTAGATCCTATGTATTGACACCATCAACTCTATACCAGACAATAACTGCGAGGACTTCGGCACCACTGAGAGAGCCCCTCTAACCCTGGGCCTTATCTTCCTCCTCTATGGCCTTGACGGTTATTCAACGACAAGCTGAATATGGTTATATTCTCGCCATTACATTTAATCTTAGCAGAATGTGTTGAACATCGCGCTCTTCACACCCCTAGCACTCGCTACGTTCTCATCCGCGCAACGCATCTTGCAGAGAGGGAATACCATCACCAGACGTAACGCCAAAGATTCACGCTTCAAAACTTTTCCCTTTCTATGCAATCCAAAATTTTCTCAAACTTCTCATCAAACTCTGCATTTAAGAAAGTGCAATCTCTACTCAGCGACACAACAATCCAAGATCCTGCACATTGTCAATAATGGATCCGTCTCCCGCCTTCGTCATACAAGCAGATCATGAATGGTCTTGCGGCGACTTTCCGCTGTAACCACCTCTCAAACTGATTCCATCCTAAATTAGCAATGCCAAAACATCATCTAGTGATTGATCGTATCGACCATTAGTTCCATTGTTGAGAAGAAGTTTCCACTGTACATGAAGAAACTTAGTGCTAGACACGTATTAACATCGCTTGGTATTTCAATTTATCACCAAACTAGTGCTAAACATGGCATAACCTCGAATCATTTGGCACGGCATAATCCTACTATGGCGGTCACGAAGCTCGCCGTTTATAAGCCGTTTCCATCGCGATTCGCACTGGACGTTAATGGTTACTGCAAACCATTCAGGATCTCATACTCTTCCCAAGCATCACGGAAACCGACAAGCAAGGCGGAATTGCCCTTTACCATATCTGCGATAATAAACAAGTCCTCGAATAATGTCGTCACGAGTTTTTTTGGTCTGCTAATGCTCGAACACATATTTTTTCCACACATAGTCTCACCCCCTCGCGACAGCGGTAAAGGAGTACCAGACATTTACATCACGTCATCGACGGTTAGAACCCTGCTCATACAAAATCTGTCGTGAGCCATCATGCAGAACACGCGCGTCGTAAAACCCTCCTGGCGCAGAGTTAGAACAAATATCAAAACCAGCCAACGTAGATCCAGTCAAATGCGTCGCCTTCCTCTGCCAGGCAAACAGCAATGCTACAAAAAATGCTCCCAATCATAAGATCGGTCAAAGCTTTCCATAACGGCCTTCAGGTCTAGGCAGGGGTGTATCGACTCAGACGTCGAATGTATGCCCTCCCATAGAAGAAATAAATGTGATGTAGCACACAACAAGCGCTGCATCTCGACAGAAAAGACTGCTTCTATCACGCGTACATCTTGGTTGCCGTTGCTGTTGAAAGAACCCGCCCCTTTACTTCTACAATCCGCATGGCCGCGCCCCTGGCCTATAACACAACAATAATTGCACGTCCACACTCCATGCAGATCACGCGCAATCAGGCCGTTGGTGATCTCCGTTGAATGATCATCCCTTAACTAGCTCCGTCACGCGCTGAAGCTGCGCCGCCAACACTGCTTCTAGGCGAGGAGAATGCTCACTGGAGGCACGCAGGCCAAACTCTCTCGCGTAAAAGGGCCAGGCTGCGGTGCCTTGGGCGTCTCTTGAGCCGCGCGCGACCGCATCTTGGCGGGAAAATGCTGGCTGTCGAGCAAGTGGCCGCACCAGCAGCACACGATCCAAACACTTTGAGCTCAAGAGGCGGCCGCGGAACTGCTTAGGGCAGAGACGAGGCCAGGACATCGCCGTCCCCCTCCAATCGAGCGCCTTTCGCATCGCGGGGATTTTGTTACTGCGCACGACGGGCGCATCATGGAAGCGCTGCGCCAGAACGCGCGAGTTGGGGCTTTAGGGCATTCCATAGCGCCGCTTCGCCCTCACATGACGCACGAGGTGGCGCGCGCCGCTCTACCATGGCGCAAAAAATTATGCGCAAAAAATTAATGATTACACGTGTGTCGCGCCCACTGCGTGCCACGTCTGTCCATCCGCAACCAGGCAGCTTGCCACCTGGGCACGCGTACCGCACGAGTAGCGCGCGCGACCGCTCGAAGGAATGCGGCATCAGAGATCTAACGCTGTCCAGAAAATGCAATTAAGAACGAAATTATTTTATCTCAGCAATTTACGAAGTGGACGACCGGCGGAACTTAAGAGACTCTCTTCTTCTCCACACTCCTTCCTTGGGTACGCCCTCTTATTGCTCAGTTGAGATTATTCAAGAGTTGCCAATACAACGAAACATTTTGCAAAGATTAAATAAAATATCTTTTCAAATAATGTGCACCGTTTGCCTTACTTCTGCGCGTTGCTTTTCGCATATCATGCTGTATAAAGAAAATTTTTAAAGTTGGCACTCACGGCTCTTGGCAGAAGGTTCTCACTTGCTAAACTCAAAAATTCTTATCTTCTTTAAACATGAGATTCTTCTAAAACTTCTTGGTCCATTTCTAGGAAATCGCAATTCTTTAAACCCAACCTTAAACCGTTCTACCAAATATATATTGCAGTTCTTAACTTTTCGAGACACAGAGCCGTATATATCTCTGAAAAGACTAAAATTCTCGTGTAGTAGAAACACAAAAATACCAAAACTTCTATTATATCCTTTGTAAATTAAAAAATGAACAATTGCTCTTTGCTCATATCTACAACGTCTTCTACCTATATATAGACCTTCTTGAAGACTGAAACAAATTTGGATATTACATTATAGTGAAAAAAAAATTGCGAGGTACTTCTCGGGAAAGTTCTGCCCGAAAGTAGTGTAGAAGAAATAAAGTATCATCTAGACTGACCTTTGCTTAAATCTACAAGATGCTTAATCAAATTAGGCGTAGAAAACCTTTCTCAGGAATATGTAGCACTATAATTGCGCACTACTTTGTGAGCTATTGACGTAACGCATACTTTTTTTAACATAAACCGTTTTCATTGACGGCGACTGTGGAATTGGCAGACGACGGCAGAGCTAATAAATGTTGCCTTTGACGTAGTATTCCACGCGTCTGATATTGGGTTTTGTCTCAGTAAAGCTGGAAGCCTAAAGTAGCACTAATCTACCCTTCCCGAGCGGCTAATCTGGGAAACAACTTCCAGAATCATTCACGCGTTCCGTCCAAAGTTTCATTAAGCCAATTAAGACCATGATATAGCTCCAACGCTCTTAATCGTACGAAATGACAAAAACAACGGCACTTACTTATCTATCCTAGCACCGATTCGACCAAAGTTAAGCCACAAATTATAAAAATGCTCAATTTAACAAATTCCTCAACAGAATCGACAACAACAACCCAGTTCATCAATCATTACCTGAATACAAATCTACTATCATCACAACCGGCTGTCTTTACAGCCAAAAAACACCATTCGAACGCTAAGACTGTAGAACTCATAACACAGCCTCCTGCAATTCTGCTTCAAAGCGTCATGATCTTTCGCCATGATCGCTCTTTCATCACCACCCTCGAAACCGCCAAAGTGCCTGTCTGCAGACGTACTCAAACACAGAACTGTCGATCGCCTTGCCATATCGGCCTCAATAAGATCCTGTACCCGTAATACTGAGCTGGAAGCCCAGCACACCACCTTTGCTCCCTGCGCCACTCTGCGAAAACGTTCGACGAGTAGCAACGTACTGCTCCGGCTACTCAGAAGATATTTAATACTCGTCTTATAATCTCCGAAATATTGCTCAAAGCGGTTGGGTGCGCCGAGTCGAGTAACGACTGAGCAGAATTGCTGACTGCGATAGCTCTGTCGTTCTTAACGCCGCGCACCGAAGTTGGAAGCGAGGAGGATCTTCATTTTGTCACACGCTCAGAAAGACTCTCACAAACGCTTTTTCACACTTATTAAACAAACGAATTAGTCCATGCCACGTCCGCTTCATCAAAACTGCAAATAGCATCCGCGACCATGATATTCCTTAACCCACATACTCCAAAGCATGAGGTTTTGGACACCAATATACTGTTGAACGAGAGACGCAATGCTCAAATTTCTGTCCGATGGCTCTGACAGTGTCTTGACACGTTTGTTACACTGCTCACATTGGAAGAAAATGGTCGTATCGCTGGGCTCTGCACACTCCTGTATTATTGACCCACACAAACGTTCAGCTATTCATAACCCCTTTCAACCGACCGCGGTCAGCGGATTCATAGCCGATATCATGTCAATATCTCGGCTATAAACTTGTGCTGATTCGCCGTCCCACCGATCCGCCGTCTGAACACAGTGCATGCGTACCACACTGTACGGCTGCGGTCATGCGCAAGACACTGACCTTCCACTCTGCTTCCACTGTAAGAAACCCACGATTAAACTTTTGTATGTTTCTATCGGTCATGCTTGAGGGTGCAGAACGTCAGCCGGCCTCCATACCGAGATCAATGACCACATCTCGCTATGATATCGCTGACCGCAGTCTGTCTACGCGTTTGAACACCGCGCATCTTTAATAAGCAACAGTGCGCGAGTAAGCAAAAGTAATACAGTTAAATATAAAACTCAGTAAATCTAGCAGTCATAGTAATCAATTCAGTATCCGTAATGTGAATAAGTTTGCAGAGAAAAAAATAAAGTTCGCATTATTCGTTGCGCCCACCATCCTGAGCCCGCACGAAAGCCAAACACGTTGCTGTACCATAATTGGCCCGCAATCTCGTGAAAAAACTAACTCTCTATATTTCAGTTTAATTTCTTTCGTTCAATATTAAAATTCAATACACATTCTAGTATCAGCCGCAATAGTAAGAACTTTACTCGTAGATGTCCATACCATTGAAACGCCAGCTCATTATTATGCAATCTGATATATTTTTTCAGAAACTAGCCGTATTCGTTGATTCACTTCGAGAACTGCATGAAAAAAATAAAAATTGAAGCTCCAAATAAAATCCGTCTCACACCCTCAATTATTCTATAACCTAAAAATAAATTTCAAAGCTTCATGTATGACCGTTTAAGGAATATAAACTACAAAAACAAACGTTTCTAATAAGACTTAGTATGATATTATTCATCTCGTTGTAAAGCAATCTAAAAACATCCTTCTTTAAATTTATTACATTATTAAGTATATTATTATGACCAAAAGAAGATTCAACAGATGCAAGATCTGTTAGCAAGATTCAAAACTTCTTAAGCAGTATATGTTATTTATTCTTTTCGGGTTTAACATTGTTTTATGACTATCCCAAGCATAGTAAAAAAGAAAATATATAATTAATTCTCATATGTTCTGTAGAGCGAAAACACTGCGCGGAAAGAGACAAAAACCACGCGCGGCGCTGCCTCTCAAGTTTTCAGCTTCTCCCTAAAGTGGCCAGCAGATAAGCCCTCCTGAGGGCACACGTGCCGCCTTAACTCCGGCGAACTCTTCCTGACTTGCAGCGAGTATGTCGTTATAGCACGATCTGGTGACCGCACGACGGAGGTTGGATTGAAGATGCGTGTCCGTACTGTCGGCTGGCCAGGCGATAGTTTAACGCGATTGTCCCCGCATCAGTATAATCGGTCCAAAACTACGTAAGAGCACGGTGCCGGTCGTCGGACGCTGCAGGACGTACAGTTATACCTGTAAGTTGATAACTGAGGCTGCCACAGAGCGGTTACATACGTTAGTAGACCCAACCTCCCATGACCTCACGTGTAACACAAGACCTTTGCCCGTACGTCATTGCTCGTCAAGTAGCGCACGACAGGCCCCGTTAAGTCTAGACTACTACAAGGTTATTAGGCCGTTCGTACCCTTTTGCACGCTCCTAACGTGCTTGGTGATACCAACCGCCCACTCTCCCCGCTGACCGCCCGGTGCTTCCTCCTTACTCCCCGTACGAATCATTACAGTCGCTCCCTCGACCGCACTAACTCCGTCCCTCAAGACCGCTTCGGGTTTTCTCCCGATACGTACTATATCACACGGTCTCCACAAGAAGTGGAATTCGAGCGCAACGAGTTTACAGCACCAATGAAACGATACTCGAAGATGAGCTCGAAACTCCCACACGGAGATCAAGAAGAACGGCATGGCGGCAGAAACAATGCTCGAGTCACTTATGCCGCCCTCGCCCCGCTTCGACCAGCCGTGCCGCCGAGCACACCCGAGCTACCGGACGCCTACGATGACCCCTCAGAAGAGCCGAACGGTCAATCCGTGAAGGCAACTGCAAAACAAAATCGGACCGAAGGAAGAAAAGAGGGAGTAAAGAACTCCGGCCCCCCTTTGATAACTGAGATTGTACCACCCTGGACGGCGCATCCCGCTATCCTCAGACCGGACCAGGACACCCACAACTAATGGGCCGAAATAGCCCCGTATCCCCTGAGACTTCGCACGGAGATCGAGGTCATTACCATGCCGGTCAAATATATCCAAGGACCGTATCCCGAATTGTGCGTCGCTGACCATCACACCATCATACACCGCACGAACGATGCGCTGGATCAACGTACGAAAGCTGAATGAAGAGAATCCTGAGTAACCACTTGGCCGCTTTAGCCTAATGCTACCACCCAAACCCAAAGTTTGACAACGGACCAAACGACAATCGCACTCAGTCGCGGAGAGACAGGACCGGCAAATGAGAAGGATCCGCAGAGGGATCCGACCTGCTATCTCCCACCAGTACCCCCCCAGGATGACCGTAAAACGAACGCTCGAGCCGATTCCTCAGACGACGGAGGAATCACGCAACGAGCAGATAAACGAGCAGCATTCCATTCGGACATTCCGTACGTATACGAAGAATCGTCCGCCGCAGAGGCGACGACATTCAGATACTGACTCCGCGTCCTCGCGCTCATCATCAGAGGATGAGCAGACCGACTCGGATGACTCTGGGACTCTCAAAGCCCCCGAAGAAAACGGCAAGTCCGACGGCGACGTTCCCATCGGACAAGTTGACGCTTAAGCGCCTCCGATCTCTGAACGTCAAGTTCACCAAGGTTGTGGAACACCGTACGTACGTCATTCGCGCAGCATAGTACGACTCGAAGTAGGCACGCAAGATCGCAGCGCTATCAAAAGAAATTAACGTCCAGATGAGAATGAATTCATTTTCCAACGGATCCCATTTCTTCTCAATTTCTGGCAGCGTTCAAAACCGCTGTGCAAACCAGTAACGGACTGACAGAGAGCGGCACCTGTGGCTGCTTCATTCTACCTAACCGGCCCGCAACCACGCTCTGTCCAATCCCGCTCATCGGGAGTTCGGGACGCGTTGACAGGCTCGCAGAAAGCGCATCCAACGTACTAAGAGGTGTAATTTCTTACTGACCACCTTACGCCAACCGAGAATGAAGTCATCCCACGCTCCGCAGAGGTGACGTTTTACACCCAGTCGTCAGGGATGTCCGAACGGAATTCGCCCAGAAGCTCTGGACGAAAGCCCTCCGCTGTGGTAACGTATACACCGATCGGGACTGAAGGGCTTATTTGTCGAAGGACTTTTGCCCGCCATACGGTCAAAGGTGCGGAATCACCTCACCACCCATCCCAGTATCGGATACGACGCGCTCGCCCGTTATGCGGAATCGTACGGCGATACTCACCGCGCCTCACGCCGCCAGTCCGTTCGGGTACACACGCAGACTACGTCTGCTCGGCCTCGTGCCACTCGTACGATAAGGAAGGTGCACCAGGTCGAGTCCCCCTCGGCCTCGACGATTCCCTGTCGGACGACGACGGCGAAGATGTCCTCATCGTTTCCCAGGGGTCTTCCATGCCGTCACCACCCACCACACCAGTGCAACCACCCCAGCGACTTCCGCACGGTCATTCCCCAGTACGCCCGCCAAGATCGAGCAACCCCCCTGGCGCGGCGTCAAGGGACCGTCCGTGCAGGATTTGGCTCTCGCGAGAGCCGAACTGCTGTCAACTTCTCCCACCGGACGTTAAAGCTAAACTCCTCGCAATCCGCGAGCAAAACTACCAACGCCGGCGCGACGAAGGGTACTACGGCACCGGCATATCCACACGGAGAAACACGCCACCGCCATCCAATATCGGTTTCCGTAATATTGCCCGAGTAGTACCTCTTACGCCCAGCCTCGGCAGGCAGCCATGCTGGTGGAAGAGACCGTTTTGGAACAGGAAAACGAGCCGGAGGATGCGTAGGGGCGTCGTCTCCTCCGATGCCGGATAGCCTCGCCCACACCGGGCGACAAGCCCAAACCAACCAGTGCGGACAGAACAGACCTGACTCTCGACACCCCGAAACGTATGGACGACACTGTTTTATTCGCGAGTGCAAATTACAAGTTCACCTTTCCGTGGGCCTCACATCTACCCTAATGTATCCGCTCACGGGTGTTCTAGATACCGGAGCCGGTCCTTCTCTGATCCACGAGCGGCACCTTCTACCGCGATGGCAATCTCGTCTCCGAACGGACGTAAAGCCACGCATTACGGACGCTTCACGCAACCGTATGGAGGTCGTGGGTGTTCTCCCGCTTGCTGTCCGCATTGGAGACCTTCACGTACGAGTACAATTCCTTGTGGTATCGAACCTCGCCACAAGCGTCCTACTCGGCACGTCCTTTATCGATCGATACGTATTGGAATCTTACCCCCAAAACGGGACGATCCTCCTGCCCATTCACGGCCTGTCTCGATATTGTCCCACGCGTACGGTCCCCACACGCCCACGTCCGTACGGAAATACCCAGTCCAACCGGAGCGGAATGTGCCCTCTAACAAGATACACGTCGCCCGACCGTTACGTTACCCCCATGTCCGAAACCAGGGTACAAGTAACAACCAAGGCGTCCGGTCTGGTATTTCTACAATCACACCACCGCACGGGCAGTTCGTTAGAGCTAACACTGCTCGCGAACGGCGTCATGGATCTACGTCCGGACGTTCCCTTCTTCGTTCAAGTTGCTAACGTCTCGGACCGACCGGTGCACCTCCACAAACGTACCGTCATCGGTCTCGCCCTCCCGTCCCCTATAGCACTAATCACCCCCCTTCACCCAGCTAGGCCGCGGAGCGACGACTCTCAGGAGGGGGAGGATACCGCTTTAGAAGATACCGCTTTGGACCAACCTCCACGGCGTTCTGACCAGCCCGATTGGCCCCAACGCGTTCAAATCAGCCCGAGTATGAGAAAGAACGCGACACAGTCATTGAACTCCTCCGACCGTTCAAGGACATGTGGATGGCCATTTAGGCAAGATCTCCGCCGCAAAGCATCGGATACAGCTGGAACCCGGCACCAAGCCGATATTCCAGATGCCTTACCGTGCAGGACCCGCCCGACGGGAACTTGAACGTAAGGAGATAACCCAACAGCTGGCAGCAGGGGTGATAGAACCATCGTCCGCAGAATGGGCCAGTCCGGTCGTCTTTGCACAGAAGAAAGATGGAAGCCTACGTTTTTGCGTCGACTACCGCCGTTTAAATGCCGTGACCGTACGGGATACATACCCTCTGCCAAGAATGGACGAGTGCATAGACTCGTTAGGAGACGCAAGGATATTCTCCACACTGGACGCCAATAGCGGATACTGGCAGACCGAAGTGGACGAAGCCGACCGGGACAAGACAGCCTTCACGTCCCACATGGGCCTCTACCGCTACGTACGGATGCCTTTTGGACTCAAGAACGCCCCGGCTACGTTCCAGAGGGCTCTGGACATCATCCTATCACGTGTTAAGTGGCAGTACGCACTGGTTTACCTGGATGACGTGATCATCTACTCCAGAACGATAGAAGAACACTACGAACACGTACGGACAATCCTCGACATGCTACGTTCCGCAGGAATTACCCTACGACTGGACAAATGTCATTTCTTTAGTGGAACGGTCGACTACCTCGGCCATATCATCCGTCCGGGCAAGCTACAGGTGTCTACGAAGACGCAGGAGGCCATCAAGCAGGCGAAGCCGCCCACTACGCAAACGGAACTCCGCTCGTTCCTGGGTCTTTGCAACGTCTTCCGCCGGTTCGTACAGAACTTCGCACGGATAGCGGCTCCCCTGAATCAGAAACTGGAAAAGGGGCAGCCTACTAGCTTCGAAACCCTGACCGATACGGAATACGAGGCATTCGACGAACTTCGCCAACGCCTGGTACGGCCCCCGATACTGGCTATCCCGAAACAAGGATATCCATACGTACTGGACACCGACGCGTGTGACCGTCAGGTTGGCTGTGCCCTCCTCCAGAGGCAACCCGATGGGGACCTTCTCCCAATCGGATACTGGAGCCGCTCGCTAACCAAGACCGAGCGAAAGTATTCAACGACCGAACGGGAATGCCTCGCTGTAGTATGGGCTATCCTGCACCTCCGACCGTATTTGGAAGGACAGAAGTTCACTGTTCGCACGGATCACCACTCGTTGAGTGGATACTGAACCTAGCGGACGCCTCAGGGCGACTCGCACGGTGGCGCCTACGCCTGATGGAGTACGACTTCGACGTCATTCACCGACCGGGTATCAAACACCGAGCGGCAGATGCACTCTCACGAATCCAAACGGACGGAGAGGACACTTCACCGCTAGACGACGAGGTCCCCTGTTTCGTCATCGACGACCGTCCGGACGACGGCCTCGTTATAGCCAACATCACCGTAGACGGACAAGAATATACGAACGTCTGCATAGATTGGCCAAGATCCGAACGGGAATCACCAGGAATACCGGAAGTGCTGGCACTGCCCACGGAAGAAACCGAAATCGTACCCATCACGCTCGAGGAACTCGTACGAGCTCAGGCGCAGGACCCTTTCTGCCAATCCGTACGGAGAGATGTCGGCAACGGGGTTACCTTGTTCGATGTCGACCGAAACGGAGTACTCATACGACGCTCAGGCTTGGACGGCGCCCTACAGAAGGTGGTCCCCGAGTCCCTGCAGGCACGCGTTCTTTACCTGGCGCACTATCCCCGCTTGGTCGGACACCCTGGTGCCACCAGAATGTACGAAACACTACGGAGGGACTTCTATTGGCCCCACATGGCCAACGACGTCTTCCAGACCGTACGGGATTGTCGGTCATGCCCAGCCGTCAAAGGAACCCGTTATCGGTCCCAGAAGCTGCTGAAGCTCTTCCCAGCAGCTGGTCCGCTCGAGTTTATTGCCATGGACATAGTGGGACCCTTTACCAGATCCCTTAACGGATGCCAGTATATCCTGGTAATGACCGATCGGTTTAGCAAGCTCTCGCGAGCCATACCGCTGCGGTCAACCACCGCCCCAGTGGTAGCCAAAACGTTCTTGGAACATTGGGTTTACCCGTACGGCATCCCGAACTGCCTACTAACCGACAACGGACCGCAGTTCACGTCGAAGTTTTTCGAGGCCGTCTGCTCCGCACTGGGCACGAAGCACGTTTCGACCACTGCGTATCACCCCCAGACAAACGGGCAGGCCGAACGGTTCAACAAGACGCTGGTGGAGCGCCTCCGCCACTACGTAGCAGACCACCAAAGGACGTGGCACGCATATGTCCAACCCCTTACGTACGGATATAACCTCCAGGTCCATAGGTCCATCGGAACCACCCCGTTCGCGGTCGCACTAACGAGGACACCCCCCAGCGTCCTCATCGACGAACCCAGTACGTCCTTGGACCCTGCAACACCGACTCAGCCGTCCGCAGCCCAGTTGAAGCGATACACACTCAAACTCCTACAGGCGACGCTTCAGACCGCGCGGACAAAGCTGACACGCGCACAGCAGCGCTACAAAGACGACTTCGATAGGACCGTCCGGTTTCGCCCTACGTTCGCGGAAGGCGAGGAAGTGTACATTGACCGACCCAATTACAAAAGCACGGAAGAGGACCTAACGGAACAGGAACGAACTCTTCGGAAACTACTGCCGAAGACCACCGGTCCGTTCAAGGTCAAAGCCACAACGGACACTACCGTTACTATCGATGAAAACGGTATCGAACACACCGTCTCCATTGATCGCGTCACACGCGCCCCGTCCGCACGGCCTACGAGTAGCCCCGTTACCACCGAACGTACACGGGAGGAACCCGTCGCTGACCCGGAGGGACCATTCGCGGACGACGTCGTCGACCGCGACGATTTACCGCCACCCGATACGGTTCCTTGCGTCGTGGAACGCGTCGTAGCGCACCGCGATAGGCCGGACGGAGTCCAATACCGCGTACGCTGGTACGGCTACACCGCCGAATCCGACACCTACGAACCCCCTTCCAACATCCCGCAGCACTTTGTCGCACGATACTGGCGTCGCCGAAGTCGTACGACATCGGCAACACCCTTAAGAAGGGGGAGAGAAGCAGACGGAAGTCCGTCGGCCGGACAAACGCCACCTACTCCCCAAGCACGTGACGGGCTCCAACCGACACGGATACGACCACTGACGCGCGACGGTTGGCCGGATATTCGCCCTAACCGTACGCTCATTGGCTCACCCCCTTTATTTTTCGATCTAGCGAAACGCCGCCTTTTCCGATATCGGCACTTTACGTCAACGGATTCAACCTGACGTACGCAAAGGAAGAATGCACACAACAACACAAGTTTACTCAAGGACACGCACGACATTGGAACCGTCTACGCACCACCCGGTCCCTTCTTCTGGATACTCTTCACTGCCGGCAACGTCTTGGATACGCCACGACCACGGCCACGCGTACCACCACGACCACGCCCCCCACGAGGTGTCGGAATGCCCGAACGGTAGGCCGACGCCGAGCCCCCTCGGGAACTGACCGGCTGGAACGGACTTGAAGTACCCGGCCAAGGAGCGTTGGCTACCACGACCCTCACGGATGACTGCGGCTGACTAGGCGCGCTCGCCGCCGGAACGTCACTGGCAACCACGCCTGACGCACCCGCACCGGTACCTGGCGTCACCGGAGCAGGAGCGCTAGGAGCTTCCACACCGGACGCAACTTCCGCCATTGGGATATCCCCGGGCTCCACGTCGTCACCAACTGCTACAGCACCGGCACCGGACGCTTGAGCGCCACCGTCCCCCGTCGCAGCGACACCTTCCGTACCGGCGACAGCCTCACCACCGTCTCCCCCAGCTCCTTCCGGACTCACCGGAGGTGCTGGAGGGTTCAGAGTGACCCCGTCAAACATGGACGCACGCGCCCGTCTCAGGTTCTGAACGATCTGGTTGACCTGATTCTCCACCGTGGCCTGGTCGTGCAACCCTTGATAGGACTCACCGACCAACTCGTCCAACGTCGGAGCCTGCGTCTCCATAACCTGTCCGTCCGGCGCAGTACCCTCCCCGAAACCGGCCAGCATACCCTGCTCGTACGAACCGAGAACGCGCAGGCTGTGTTCGCGAAGGTAACCGAGTAGGTCCAACATGCCCTGAGCCTGCTCACGCAGGCACGCTTCGGAGTTCGCCGCGCGACGCACCCAAGTACGCGCAGCCGTCAGGGCGCCCGGCACGTCAGTCGGCTCCGGAATCCCACGCGGAACGCATACAGCCCGCAAGGCGTTGAGCAACGTCTGGAGGCGCTCGCCAGAGACTTCGACACCCATTGCGTCCAATTGGCGGCCTGGGAGCCCGACCTGGACCTCTCGCTCCGTACGCACAGGTACCTCCACGATCTCCGGATCAGGCTCCGGCTCGGCCGCAGAGGATAACTGAGGCAGACCGGCTTGGACCCCGCTCTCACGCCTCGGCACTGGAGGAGCGGCTTCGAAGTCTTCTTCCATGTACCCATGCGGGAAGTAGTTCGGCCTATCCGCGAATGGCCAAGGCGGAAGCTGTCCCGTTGGCAATAGCACTCGGTCGATCGGCAACGCGCCCGTACCGGATGCGGGCATAGTAGGGAACGAGTCCTCAAAGTAATCGTACCAGAGGAACCCCGGCGTTTGCGACCAGTCCGTCTCCAAAGAGTACTGAAGGAGCTTCTCACCGACCGCAGGGGGGTAAGAGGTCCCCCGCAGGATGTTCTGCAACCCCATTTCGGCCAAGATGCATACCAATTTGTACGGGAGAGGGAACAACCGTCCGTACTGCGGCGAATCGTCCGTGTTGTACAGGCGCTGATCGCCCGCACGGGTGAAGACTTTCACACCGTCGCTGGCCGCCTGGAGGAACGCCATGAAAGCGAAAACTGCCCACTCGGCGTACAGGATCTGCAAGACCGCACGGCTCAACGCTCCTTGGGATAGCAGTTCCCGCGAATGATATGCCACCACGGACGGCGTCGGTACGGAAAGGTTGCGTTCGACCTCCACAGACTTCCACGCCTCGGTCATACCGTAGTATACCGTCGTACGGTCGTTCTTCGCGACGTCGAAGTACTCGACGTTGTGCCAGGAGTAGAAGAAACGGTGTGAACCCCGGATGCGGGCTTCCGTCGCGGCGTTGCTCCCCCAATGCTCGCGGTCTAACCAGTACAGCTGGTCGTACGGCGGTTCGAACATCACCAACGCGAGAGGGTTACCGTTTTCGGGCGGAAAGTTCGCGTCGGAATTGAGCCGGTGCATCAGGCTCTGAAGTCGGCGTTGATACTCGCGCTCCTCGGGGCACCTTAAGTACGGCATATCGGCTATCCCGAACGTCCTTTCGTCCGCACGACCGACGATTCCAGGAAGGTGATTCCAACGTGCCTGCCAAGCTTCCATTCGCGTACGCTTTGGGTTACGGCTCGCCACCTCACGTAATGGGAGCGAGACCGGAATGGCTGCGAAGCGACGCGCATCGAAGTACTCCGCATTGTCCTGAATGTACTCGTTGACCGTGATCGGAACCTGCTTCGACCGACGCGGGGCCTGGCTCGTACGACGACTACGATGGTCGAAGTGCTGACCAGGAAGCGGCATAGACCGAAACGGACCGCCGCCACCGGACACACTCGGTTGATTCGGATTACTCGCCATCGCAGACGGCGAGGCGGACGACTGGCTTGATTGCGAACCCATCGGGGGCAACGGATGACGGGTGGAAGGGAGCTCTTATAGCCGCGAAGTACGACACGGAGATGCACGGGCTAAGACGGACGGCGTTCGGGACCTCGCGAAAAGCGATATCGCTCGTACCGATACGTACACTTTGAGGCCTCATACACCTCAATTTATTTCCGAGCGGGCATGATCACTGTACATCCACCCCTTTCCGTGACGGCTAAAGCCCATTCCCGCTCGGAACGCATCCGACGTGGTAGTCGCCGCGCCGCGAGCGCAGTCGCATAGCCAGTACGCGCACAACCTCGCTATCGGCCTTCGCTGTCGTCGCCACTATCGTCGGAAGGTCGCAAGGCGGGACAGTGTCCGTCGCGGCGCGCGCACCGCGCGTACCACACGGTACCGACCCGAAACGGACATGAGCGCGTCTCACCGGCCGCGAACGCGCCGTAGCGTGCGAAGGAGGAGGATTCGTGCGCCCCCGTGACCGCTCGGTTGCACACCATCGGGCGCTTCCGTCGCTTCGCGAATTGGACGCGGAAGTGTCAGTTCTGACCGCGTACCTACCACCATGGTGGTCGGTGTCCCTCATAGTCGGGCGCAGCCGCCTTCACGCGAGCTTTTCCCTCGGTCGCCGCATTGGCGGTTCCATGAACGGAAACGGGCCACGCGCCACCCATAGCGCCCTTGTCGCCAGCGGTCTGTTTCAGTTCTACTAGCTCCGCCGCTCCCCCACGCCACGCGTGTAATTCTCACATGGCTTCGCCCCGCCCGTGGCGGGCACTTTCTGTGAAAGAAACGATCGGTGGCTTCTTCTCAGCCGAACGGACTTGGGCTCAGCACTGGGCTGCACTCCGAGGACGGAGTGCAATCTAAGGAGGGGGATCTGTCGTATAGCACGATCTGGCTGACCGCACGGACGGAGTGGATTGAGAGGAGTGCCGTGTCGTACGTGTCGGGCTAGCCCGAGCGGATAGTTGTACGCGTGATTGTCCCTGCATCGGATATCGGTCCCAAACGTACGTAGGACACGTGTGCCGGTCGGACGGTGACAGGCGTAATATAGTACTGTAAGTTGCTACCTAGAGGCTGCACAGAGGCGGGTTTACCCGATATTTAGGTAGACCCCAACCTCGCCATGACCTCACGTTGTAAACACCAAGCACCCTTTGCCGTACGTCTTGCTCGTCAAGTAGCGCTACCGACAGGCCGTTAAGCTAAGTACTACAAGGTTTATTAGGCCGTTCGTACCCTTTTGCACGCTCCTGAACGTGCTTGGTGATACCAACCGCCCACTCTCCCCGCTGACCGCCCGGTGCTTCCTCCTTACTCCCCGTACGGATTCATTACAGTCGCTCCCTCGAGCCGCAGCTAACTCCGTCGCCTCAAGACCGCTTCGGGTTTTCTCCCGATACGTACTATATCACAGGTGAGTCAGGAGGATCCACGAATGTGGTGGGCCCGATGAGGCGGGGGCACACCACCAGAGTGGGAAGATCCGAATTAGCGGGGATAAAAAGGGGAAAGGAACGGGGAAGTTGGGCCGTGTACGCGGGACACAAACCCAGGAAACAGGGGTGGATGGCGAAAACAGCGCTGGGTATACCTGTATACACAGGGCGGAACACACCACAACGGTGGGTAAACAACTTAAGAGTAACAACACAGGAACAAACAATAAAAGCAGTAAGTAATACCGTAGCGTACGGACAGTGGTTCCTTGGCGGGCAAGGGGGGATAACTACACCGGAGTAGTGGCGATACTCTCCACAATAGAGTAGAACCGTTCACCAGCGGAACTAGTTATAGCCAAGATTCCCCTTGTTGGGGTTTATTTAGTGGGGGCGACGGCGGTCGCCGTCGCCTAAATATTGGCACTAAGCTACCCTAGACTACTAGTCACTGCTAGCACCGTGGCCCGTATTGGCCACGTGTGCCTCACTGTACCCCCTTGACTCACGGGGCGTCCGCCAGGGGCGGCAACACTACCCGTGTCCGGAAACTATACCCTTCTCCGATAGGCTCCCAAAATGGGCCAATTCTCCCTACCGATACTCATAACCGAGGGTGTTACCGTCGCAACGGATCTAGCAGTTATGAAGCGCTATTAGCGGCTTTCCCCGAAAAAGAAGTTTTGCTCTACATTTTCATCAAGTTAGGATACTAGAAGAAGTTCCAGTTTATTCTAATAGTATTTAAACTTGGATGACCTAGATGCAATAAATGTTTATCGAGAGCGCTGAAAGGTACTAGTCTTGAGAATATTGTGGGGAAAACTCGGAAGAGTGAAACCCACCAGACTGTCCGAAGGTCCGCTCTCGTGAGAGATGGCAGACCAGTGACAGAGCCCTCTGTACCACCGTAACTCGGTTGTAAGGCCGAAGTGGCAACTGGCTATACCTACAGAGGTGCTAGGCCACGTCGTGAGGAAACGATGAGAAACTCCAGAGATGGGGTGGTATCGGCAACGATGAAACACGACCAACGACAGGTGTAGTTCCGAGAGGGAAAGCAACAGAAAACAACCACCAAACAACACCCACACGCGACGGGTAGGGCCTCCTCGGCACTGTGCCCGGAGCGGGGCGAGATCCTCCAACGGTAATGCACGGGTTTCCGTAAACACGGCAAAACTCTATACAGAGTCGGATCACTTCCTAATCTAGTCCTATACCTCCTCGGTACGACCCACAGGTCCTGAAATCAACGAAAGATGTTCCTCAAAGATACCGAGAGCGTAGGACCACCGTAATCAGACGTGCCTATACTCGCGAGAGTGATAACCCACGTAGGCGGTTGGCGCCAGAGCCTCACTCGTGTAGAGTTCACTCAAGAGAGCGCTACTCGACAAAGAGTTCACTTAGAAGTGCTCGGGTTGACTTTACAAAGGTGCTCACGACGACGAGGTCGAGCTCACCTAAGTAGGTCTAAACTAACTATGTACACGTGGTGCACACCCGCAGGGGTCCGTACACGTGGCTAGCGCAGTGTCAGGCACCTCATTTGCACTATCTATTGTCCCGTAATATGCACACACACGGTGGTGTCGTACACGCATCCACCTAGCGGTACTGGCCAGCAATTGCAATCCTGATTACAGGTAACTGTGGGAAACCCATTCCAAAAGTAACCGCCAAAATTGGGTCCAACTCATAACTCTTCGAGTGCATCCTCCTATATTCATCCCCTGAGTATATGAGTCGCATCATCCTGATAACCACGCAAATTGCGTTGCTCTACAAATATTGCTAAAAGTTTACAACAGGGAAAAATAAAAAAAGTTCAATTCTAAAGGTTGCAGAACCGGTACTAGCTTACAAGCATTGGTTGAACTACTTTCTTTTTCTTTTCATTTATGTTTATATACATAAAACTCTCCATTCTTGATCCTAATGTCTAGAACCGGTGATAATTAGAATGAGTACCATATTGGAAGTTGATGAAGCCTCAATGGCGCTGAAAAGGTTTAAGAACCTTTGAAAGGAAAATTAATATCGTTATAGTATTTCATTTTCATGGAAAAGGGTATAAATGTAAGGTAACGTTTATTCTGAAATGGAAGGCGTTTAAGAAGGGAACCAGCAACTTGCTTTCAGTTGGAAAGATCTTTTTTCAGCGTTTTTCTAAGTTTCACACTTCATAGACGCCCTGATTATGTTGTACAAGGAATGTGTTCAAATTTGTAATATTCGGATACGTTTATAAACACCTTTTTTCGGCTTCAATTCTTTTCTTACGCTGGAATTTGGCCCCATACCGCGTTTGATCATTCCCAAAGCTTATACATGTAAATTCTTTAAATGGTTCTCAGTGTATTTTAAACTGTCATAAGCGAACTTGATAGAGCTGTGAAAGATTTAAAGGAAATCACTTAGAACTTTCCGAGAATGTCGATGAGCTTGTTTGCCTAGCGTATATCGAATTTTGCAGACGTGGAAGAAAATATAAACATCAATGTTACGAATGTTTTCACCAAATAAATGTGCAGAGAAGGGTTACTGGAGCCTACGCAGGGAGAAAAGGAAGTCTATCTTCGCTGTATAGTGGCGAAATATGATGCGATAGGATATGCGGTTTGGATAGAGCGAGCTGCTCTTTAAGAAAAGGTTGTTCATCTACGATCTCAAGATTGTTGGAGGGGAAACTAGAGAAAAAATAGAGTGCTTCCGGTAGAATGAAGCAGTAACGTGATACTCGCGAATAGAGAAGGAAAGCGCTTCGCTTTATAGATGTGAGAAAGGCATAAGTTTTAAGCATGTGCTTACAAAGTTCATGGTTCAGTGAAAGAGAGATCATAGAACTGTTTGAAATCGTAGCACAAGAAGCAGATGATGTGCTGGACGACAAAAGCTATTGATTAGCACGTCGGAGATGAGAATTGAAGGGCTAAAAGTAAAATAGTGCAACTTGAAAGAACTATTGGCATACATCACTGATGCATTATAGAGAGATTGAAATGTCCGTCATACAAAGAAAGGGGTACATAAACGACTAGATTCGGCACGAAAAAATGGCAGAGAATTCGAAAAATGAAAATCATTATTCAGAAAATTTTGAGCAGACGATCGGCCGCCGGCGCGAGCACTTAGTGCTCTGCTTTGAGAAGAGAGAAGGGCCGTGATAGTCAGTGTAATTCAAGTGCGATCCAACCTTAGATCTGACTCTGAAGGTGTGATGGTCTCTCTGTTGTCTTAAATCATTTCATGAACGCACAGGTACGTTCACGTCCAGCGTTCGGAAATATATTCTCGTCTCGTGCGGTCGGGTTGATGCTGACTGGGGCTGCCGCTATCATTTCGCAATACTTAAAGTTGCTCGTGATATGAATGAGTTGGGATGTTGATGTCTTGGGTATTCCTGGTAGGGAGCCATCGCTGAAGAGGTGAGTGAGGTTCCTAGATTGTGATGCATATAAGATTGTACCGTTGAAGATGTATTTTCGAAAGGAAAGGTGGAGATTATTCTACTTTCTTCTCCAGAGTGGTAGAATACAACAAATGCTTTCCAGAATGGGCCCAATATTGTTTGCGGTTCAAGCACAATTTCGGTTTATCGTTTTGTCCGTACTTTTTTCTGTTGTATGTGTGCTTGCTGTCTTATATTTGCTCACATGTGGTTTCTACTCGCAATGCCTCTAGCTGCTGGCAATTCTTGGCTTCAGAACTAACTTCTGTGTTTCATATCTCACTTTCGAGATTCATGATTGTCTGTTGAATTGTTTTGTGACCTGGAAACGGCAACAATCTTAATTGATTTTGAGAACTGGTATAACTGGTTCTTTTTCTCTTTCCAAGGTTCGCGCTACACCCAGATGTACTTTTTTGCTCTACTAAATGTCGGGGATCGTTGGAGGTACTAACTGTCGCCTTTTTCTGTTTTGCGTCTTGAATCTGCGATTTTGCGCTTGTCTTTTTGGATTTTCGAAGATCTTGTTTTGGTTATACTGGTCTCCTCGCAGCAAGGAACGTCATTGAAGTGGGCATCGTATAACTTGGAGCGCTGAAAACGCAGATGATCTCATCACATAGAGACTTGCATGATGAGTGCTTTTGGAACTACATGGGATCGTCAACGGTAATATTCTTATTTGGTTGTGAGAGCTGGGAGATCTGGTCCTCTAATTTCTTTCTGAGATTCTTGTTACAGTACTCAAAGTTGTACGTTGTTGATCTGATACCTGTCTGGGATCGTTGCGGGTACTAACTGTCGCCTATTTCTGGTCCATTTCTCGCTTGTGATATTTTGCCACTGTTGCTTTTTGATGTTTGAAGATCCTGTTTTGATCATGCTAGTTAACGTCCAGCATTGCATTTCATTCGAATGTGCACAGTATGACTTGGAGCGTCGAGAAGAGAGGTAGTGTCATCGTACGGAGAGGTTCGTGAGTGTGGTTTTGGAACTACATGTGATCGTTTACGGCTGTGTTCGTAAAACTGATCTATGTCAGTGCGAAGTTGGAAGCGGTTTCGAAAGACACACCGCGAGCTTCAAAAACGTAGGCATTACCAACGAATTATCAACTTCATTTGGGCGTTATGGGTCCTAGCCGTGCACGATCAATACTTTCTGCCACATTTCGTCTACTTTTATTAGGGACGTATACGTTGGGTTTGAGTGGAGGCAGGAAATGATTCTGAAAGGTTCGCAATAACATCGTATGGAGAAATTCGTTGGCTGTTAAGGGTACTGACTGTGTTAGTTCACTATTCTCTGCAAGGTTTCGGTTCATGTTGAGTAAGGTTCACACACTCGAAAGTTGGTATGGGTATGTAAGCACTGCTACTACTGTTTCGATCCCCTCCCAGTGCACCGCGAAGAAGTGTAGGTCTTCCCAGAGTACTAACTGCGTTGATCCTTCTTTCTGGAATAGTTCCTTTCATGAGGTACAGGGAGAAATTAGGACTGCCTCTGAATCTGTAACGGCTGGAACAGAGTTCCAAAGAGCGGACCATATAATTGGGTCAAAAAAATTAGAGCACTTCGAAAAGTAGAGCCCTTGAGCTACGGCTCTGGCATCTTTCATATTTGGAAGTTTTAGATGTCTAGTACGAAAGACGTAGCTTAATTTAGGCTTCTTCAGAATCATTCAGTAGTCGTGATTTTCTCTAGTTTTAACTGCGAATGAGAACTACAGAAAGTGCAATTTAACATATGAAAAACTAGCATTTCTAAACTAGCATTCTTGGACTGCTAACTAGCAAAACGAGAAAACAGACGTTCCCCAACAGTCAGAGATGACTGCGTTGGGAGGGGTTGGAGCCTTTCTGAAAACCTTTATCTTTGTGGCTTCCCTTGTTCTTGTTTGCTGTGTCCTTCTCGACTCGGAGAGGCTTTGTGTCATGCGAAGGTCTCTGGCAGTCGAGGCTTTTTTTTGAGATGCGTCTTCGAACCACAATCGTAGCAATAACCTGGATTCCGGTCGGACTTGCGTTTGTTGGATTTATGCCCTCTTGATAAGCTCCCGGACTGGTTGCGTCTGTTCACAGTGCTTTGCGGTGGAGCTTCTTCATGCGACTCAGTGCGCTTTTGAAACGCCGCTAGCGCTTGGTTGACCTTTCGGCTGACCATATTATCGATGTCAGCCTTAGTGTACGATTTTTTGGTTCTTTTGGGGGAAAAGATCAGGTTGCGAACCACCGTCACAGCGTCGTCGAGGTTCAGCTTGCACCTTGGACCTGCTGAGAACATGTCCCGAACCTAGTTCACCTCGACGGACCGATCATTGAGATACTCAAATGTTGATGTGTACTCTGCGAGAAGTGCGTGCGTGCCTTGGGACAGATCTGTAGCCTTCCGACGAACGGTGCCAGTGTTGACGGTGGACTTTGGGAAAGCATCATCAGCGCCAAAGTATGCCGTGCGCTTATCCAAGAATTTTGAGCATTGCTTCGTGAGACTCTTTGGTGATTGTGACTTCTTGCTCCGATTCTTTTTACCGCCGGGCCTCAGCTAAGGCCACGAGTTGACGTTTAGCATTGGTCAACGTCTCCCCGCTTAGATTTGCGTCTATCAGGAGCGTGATAGCCAAGACTTCGGTTACTTGCAACGAAGTTGAGAGGCCAACATGCATGAGATGATCAGCTGCAAGGCCTTGAAAGCATGAGTCAAAATTATTGAGCTCTTCGTTGCGTTGACGCCCTTATTGTGTAACTACGATGAAAGAGGAGATGAGCTTGGTAGTGGAGGCGATCGGAGAATCTACTGCGATGAGCTGCACACGTTTTTGGATTGATTTGATCTCGTCTTCTTGCTTCAAGTCAATGGGTTGTTTCGCTTGTGCCTTATCGACAATAGATTTACGCTAACAAAGAAGACTATGATCGTACAAGTGTCTAGCTAGGGTAGCACAGACTGTCTTGTAGAGTTGGTCCGTGCGCTTTTTTGCCGCAGGTTGTATAATTTCGACCCAATGAGAAACATTTCTACGGTACTCCTGGAGATTCTCTTCGGGATTGAATATCGGAGGATGCGTAGGTGCAAATGGTATGAAAGAACCCTGAGCTTGAGCAATAACTGGAATTCTCTGCATGAAAAGGGGAACGCTCGAGGCACTCGTTAGGCATAGTCACGGGCGACAAAAGGAACCTAGGGAAAGCACAGTCAGCAGAGAGAAAGAACACACCACAAAAAATCAGAATCTCAGTGTTGCCTGTGGTTGTTCCCCGGGCCGTTCGTTACTGCGATCACGACTGGCCCTCGTTTATTCTAGTCCTCTCCTTCCGCGCAGGGCGCCAAGGGCTCCTGGGAACCGCTAGAGATGCTCCTGAACTGCTCGAGCTAGTGATAAAAAGACTTGAAAATGTTATCTTTTTGAAAAAAACGCAAAACGTATTATGGCATAAATTCTGTCGCCGTTATGACAACAGACTAAATGTTAATGTAACGCTAAAGATTTTGAGCGACTGTATTGAGGCATGAAAAAGGTAGTAAGAAAGTTTAACAAAAAAAAGTGTTTACGGTAGTGTGTGTCAGGAAAAACAGTCTGTTTGGGCCGAAATATCTTTTCGTATTATGCCATTAAAACTTTTTCTTTATCAGAATTTAGATAATGTTTCTGCTATATTACTAGTACACCTTGTGTTCTTCAACGTTACGCATAAATAGTTTTGTTTAGACTTTGGGTCTCTTTTTTCATGAAAACATGAAGTGTTTACGAAATCTTCTCTATTAAAACGCAAAATCTGAGACACGAATGCTACACGTGACGCAGAATTCTTACAAAGCTTACAATGTAATTAAATTTGATCACGAGGCGGAACTATTTTATTCTAATGCATTTTTGTACTGTTACAGCAATGCCAAATAATGTAGACACGCCATTAAATTGTATGCGACAAAACTATTTTATATTTAGCGCTTACTGTAAAGAGTGCAAGTGTTGCTTTTTCCTGCATCTCCCAGTGCAAAAACTGCTTTATTGTGCACATGGAAGAGCACTTCTTCCAGCTGGAATAGGTGCTATTCCAAAAAATTGAAAGAGAATCGGTTTCAAAAGCCGAATGACTGGAGCGTTTGGATGCTTTTTTGAAAGCGCGCATAACTTTATAACTATTTGCTTCTCATTAACATCAAGGACAGCGATTGAAAGAGGGAAGAAAGCGCTACAAGATGCATTGGTTTTCTTGTTCCTGCGTAAAACAGCAAAGGAATGGCGCGAGGTTTAGAGTAGCGTTTTTCAGGAATTTTCTATCTATTCCATGTCCTTCTGACAAGGGATAAGTCTTGTGTCTGCATTTTCCTACGGTTTTGGACTGTTATAAGAGTTATAATGGCCCAAAACCTGGGGGCCGTTCTTACAATAAACTGGCACCGGGCCATTGTAGCTGTACCGGGGGGGGGGGGGGTAAGACTGTTGCGGTGGCTGCGGTGGCGTTACTGCGTGAGCATCATGAAGGGATAACAACGGAAATTGACGCGAGCAGCGTGAAGCTGCGTCGGACGAAGATTTGCAACGCTTGAAAACTTTGACGCTGACATCCACCGCAAGGACAATACTCTTTGCAACTAACACCCTCGTGGTGTTGTCTGCATTCTTCTCGCTAAAATTCATGTCTCGTAGTCATTTTCTAGAACCACGGCGCTCAGTTCATTGTTGGATGCTTTGAAAGAACTTCAACAGAATCGATTTGAAATGGAATAAATCCGCCTCGCAAATTCGAAAACAGCAGTGGGACGACAGTCTGCCACGCCCACAGCGGTTGCAGTTCGTACTCGCTTCGAGACCGTTCAAGCGTGCAACTCATACATTGCTACTCTGAGCAAATCCATGTTACAAATATATATGAACAACGTCCATGATCGTTCATGCCTCAGCTTGTTCCTTGCGTAGAGGGTACATGAGCCCCCAAACCACCTGTAGACGCCTTCAAAACACCAGAAAGGAGGAGCATAAAAAAAAAAGGTCCTTGTCCGTCCTGCTGCGTAAAGATTCATCCGTGTGAAAGCATTCAAGCTCTCTTACTGAAACAGAAAGCCTCATACTTTTTCCCGACAGACACATGAGCTCCTACCACCACAGTGCCTCAGGAGGCGACGGCGGGAGGCCGCCGTCTGACAGAAGTAGTCTCGGATTGAACAAAAAAGGTGCGGAGAAAAGGGCGAACAAGCGTAAGGAGAGAGAACGTGCTGAAAGGATACAGCAGGCATATCAGAGCGGTAGCCACGGTGGCCTATCATCGGCCTCTACCGATTCACTTTCGTGGATTGAAGCGATGTGTCAGCCAGAAATGGGGACTTCGCCTCCTGATGCAGAGATTTCGCTGCCACCGCCATCACTTCTCGACCAGTTGCTTGAAGACAGGCATCTAGACGCAGCTACTTCGTCGGTACCTCCTCCCACATCTAGGGCCGATTCGAGCTCACAGGCGTTACCTCCATATACAGCCGGCACGGGTGCCAGTTCGTCTGCGTTGCCTCGTACAGTTGGCGCTGGTGCAAGTTCTGGGCCATCTTCCGGTTCATATCCGTGCGGACACTGTAACAGAGTGTTTGACCGGCATCAAAGTCGTGAATTGCATGTGTATAGGAAGCATGACTTCCTGGAGTTTCGTCATTGCGCGTACTGCAGCTTCTCAACATCTTCTTTGTCAGCGATGAGGAGCCACTTACGCGAGCGTCATGGTTATCGCAACGCACCCGCGTCAGGGACCACGACTGCAAGTTCGTCTACAGCGGGAGTCATAGTCTCCGCATCTGAGTCTACACCTTCATGTCCTCACTGCAACCGGAAGTACGCAAGTTGGATGAATCTTTCCGCCCACGTGAGGCAAGTTCATGATAAGGATGGTTTCCGTCATTGCTTTGAATGCCGCTTCCGATGCGTTGATCCAGAAGATTATAGGATTCATCGGATGGGTCATCGGCAGCAGGGCAAGTGCCTGGAGTGCCGCAAGACGGTGCCGCTGTCTCAGTACATCGATCACGTCAAACGCTGCAGACGAAGTCTTTCCCAACGGTTCCACAGTTAGTAGTTTAAGGAGAGAATAGAAAAACTTATGTAAAAAATACCGCGATACAATTTTCGGAATACTTTAGAGCAGTTTTCTTTTCTGTTTTTTAAAAAAGTTAAAATACGGGTTTTAACCCCAAATGTTGTGTTGCGGAAGCACGTGTCAGGTTTCGCAATACCCTTGTAGCGGGACAATGCAATACTTTATTGCGAGGCAATGTTCTCAAGGGGACGACTCTCGTGAGCAACATTTCCCTGTACCGTTGTTGAAGATGAACTCTTTCGAGACTGCTGGGCCCGCAGAGAGGAGGGAAAATGACAAACAGCGACGGAGCCTGTTTATACTCAGGATCGTACCGTCTGAATAACAAATCTAATACAATGCGAACATGCCTACGGTACTTCTCATTCGTGTGCAGGTCTCTTTTCTCAATTCAAGAAGAATTCACCTTAATTTGCAGTTCACGGGCTTTGGCACGCATTATGATTATGACTCATAAGCACACTGCGTAGAAGAAGAAAGAGCATCATGATAGTGGTAGATTCGAGCCCCGCCGCCCCTCTCGATCTTTCATCGTCGTGGGCCCTCCAGCATACGCAGTCCATGCACCAGAAAAGGCACGGAACGCGCTTCGCGCCCCATAGCTGGACCAACGGACTGGAGCGCGACGGCCCAGCTGCGAGTGAGAAAGAGGCAGAGAAGCTGACGCACGCGCAACTTGCCGTCAGCAGCTGCTCTCCGCTCCGACACGCGGACGCTGGATGGGGCGGAGAGCGCCCTCGAGCCGCGGCGCCGTCGGCGCCAACGGCTGGAACGGCTCAGAGACCGAGCGGGACGCGAGTGGCGCAGCAAACAGCCAAGTCAGCGGCGCGCGCGCCTTGCCAGCCACAGTCGCCTTGCGCCCGCCGTCGGGCGGCGCCCAATCAGCGCGCGCCTCGTACCGCCCCACGTGCGCGCCCGCCACGCGCGCCCGCCTCAGGTACATAAAACGCGCTCCTAGTCGCCGCCGTTTCGGCGCCCCGCCGCCCTCACACGTCCGCACCCTCCACCTCCCGCGCACACTGCCACCCCCGTCACGCTCCGTCCCCTCCGCCGTCGCCCCACCAGACCGGCGCCCAACTCTCCGCATGTCCACCGTTGCAGCCGCCGCCGCGCGGCCCGCGGTCGGCGCTCGCATCGAGGTGTTCTGGCCGATGGACGACGTCTTCTACAAAGGAGTTGTCTCTCGCTGCCTGCCCGACGCGCAGCATGTCGTTCTCTACGACGACGGCGCCCAGGAGACGCTCAACCTTCGCAATGAGCGCTATCGCGTCCTTTCCGCCCCAGCTCCGCCCCCAAAGCCGGCTAAGAAGAAGCCCGTTCCACCCCGTGCTGCTCCGAAGCAACCATCGCTCGATATGGACTTGGTCACGTACACGCCGCCTGTAATGCCTCCCAGGAAGCGCTTTCGATGTCGCCATCTTCGCTCAAAACACTCGTCTGGCCAGTCTGCGTCGCAATCGCCAAAGGTGTTGCTAAAGCAGCGCGTACGGCCTGCGCGGCCCACCGTACCGCCGGCGAAGACGTTGGCCAGTTTGGGAGACGTCATGTCGGACTTCTCAAACTACACAAACGATTCGCCAAAGTGAGTCGTGCGCCGGGAAAGTCACCGTGGCCCTCTGCAGCCACGTAATTCACTCAGCTTCCGCATCATACGCCCTCGTGCATACCACCCTTTTTCGCGCTTTCATATGATGATGATATGATGTGGAACCGATTTGCATTCAGTCAGTTGCACGGCTTCAATCTTTTTGCCCTCGGTACCCCTAATTGGTCCCACGCCCCGACAAGAACGGCACGGGAGACCCGCGGCCACGGAACATACCAAAGTTTCGCCATCGTATCGCCAACGCCTTTTTACGCCGGCAGTTTCGAGTCGGTACCATGTACAAGAGAACATGTCCAAACGATTATAGTGCGGCATATGTGATTGAAACGAAGTAGTTTTTCCAACACATTATTATTCTACGTGGATAGTGGTTGATCATCATCAGCAGGCGCTTTAGTGAGCAATTACGCCGCTATAGTGTTGACAATAAATAGATCAGAGGGCAATGAAAAGTACGCACACGAGATGGACAAGTGTTGATGAACTCCATCAAGCGTAGTTTAGAAACAGAATGAAACGGAGCTTGGCCAGTTAGATTGCCCACATCTCCTACGAACAATAAATCCTCACGACTGCAGCACTCATTTCGAACTCCAGCACGCGTTGAGAAGGGCAGCCAAACTTTATTACAGAAGTGCAACAAATGCGCTGCTCCTAACAAGCTTGGCATTGACGCCACGTGCAGCAGAGCCGAAAAGTCCATTTCTTTGCCGCAAAGAGAGGACTAGAGTGAGTTTTGAGAGAACACAACGGGGTCTGGCCAGGCACAGGAGAATGAGATCGTCCATGAACCTCGAACAGGAAAATCCACACAACGTGTGTCCCGTGAGTGACAGAATGAACACTTTGATGTGTGACCACCATATGACATGCTTCCTCCCCAGGAGCGTCGACATTGGCGGAATTATATAACGCATAATGGGCGAGTCGATCTTGACCTGCTCAGTCGCACGCTAACACGCACACTTCCAGTGGCTCTCACGGCCTGCAGTCGCGAACACCGCAGTCGTATGAAAACCCAAGCGAGATAGCATACCACACGCGAGCCGGCGTGAAACAGCGAGTGAGAATCGAGTCGAAACTGTTTCCCTAAAGTGCTGCCATGGTCCTCGTTCGCACCGCTCCCTGCTCTACAAACACACAGCATCGCAATGTCTCACGGAACGAGTAACTTGCGGCTTGAGCTCGACCTCAGCGAAAAATTGGTCTTTGCTGCAGCTGTTCTTGCGAAAGGCCTCCGTCGCTAGAGACAGCGTGTGTTCGTGTTTGCTGACAACAAGGTGACAATCAGCTCTTTGACAAGAAATCTTCTCAGCGAAAGACTCTTGTGCCAAGCTTTGCCAAGCTCGATTTTGAAAAGATAGCAATCTTTCTAAAAAGAAAAGAGAATTTTAACGATATTTTTGATACACAAAGATCGCTAAAATTCTCTTTTCCTTACCTTAAAGCATTTAATGTTTTCTTGGGCATAATATTATTGCAAAAATTGCAAAGCTCAAGTGCGGGAAAAAGGAATATAATCAAAATGAAATAATATTCGTAGTAAACTGCACTTGGAGTTAAGCATTGTCGAGAGTGCTTTAGCTCTCAAACAAGCAACGATACAAGCATATTTTTAATTAAAAAAATGCGCCGTGTCACACTTCGCATTCTGAATGGTTTTCGGAGACACCCTTTAGAAAGAATCAACTTCTTCCAACAAATTAAAATTCAAATAAAAAAAACATCTGCTAACCCTTGATTCTGGCAGTAGGCTTCCTCTACATTCCACTAACAGCACTTTACAAACGATTGAGTATCCATAACCAACGTTTTGGAAGTACACAAAGCTTGCTCTTAATATTAAACATCACTGATCCATAGTTTCTAAAATCTACTTTTCCTTTAAAAAAACCATTACGTTTTCAGAAGTTTAGCTCTGTTATAAGTTTAGCTCTATATTATCTGGCAGAGAGTGTAATACTTTTGAAATTTTATTCGTTCTACGGTATCTTTGCAAAAGTGCCTGAGAGCTTACAAAAGTAAACCAAGACAATTCTTTTAACATTCTCTTCCGCTTTTTTGTAATGTAGCTCTTGTTCCAACTGTTTCTCGAAAAACTACAAAGGCTTTATTTTTCAGAGTTAGAACCTCAAAAAGTTTTAAATTTCTCTCCAAAGCTCCCATACTTTTGGAGAACAATGCCACAGTTCCTTTGTGGAGATAGCTACAGTACCATGCAAATGCAGCAGCTATGCTGCTAAATAAAGTGTGAATGTTCTGTAACAGAACATTCAGATTTTATTTATCTTATTGTTTCACTTGGGTACAACTCCATGAGCGATCTTTACTGTTTTGGTGTAGGTGAGAGTGTTTCAGTAAAGACTGAAAAACACCAGCTCGATCACAAAGTAATCTAGCTACACGAGCATCTAGAAGATGCGTCATGTCCCTGAAAAAAGCTACAGGCGAGGGTGGGTGGGAAAAAAGACAGATCTCTTGAAGACCCTTCGTCAAAGTCGCAGAAGGTTGTGATGGATCGATGCTGGTCGGAATCAACTGCCCGCTGCCGCTCCGACGACTTCCATAAGTACAGAACTGGCAGCGGGCAGGACGAGCAAAGATCCAGTCACAGTTCCCAAATTTTCCAATAAATCTACTTCCTCGTCCGGAAAATCCATAACGTAAAAAAACCTATTTTTAAAACATAAAAAGTTCGATTCTTGTTTTCTTTTTTCAACAAAAAAAGAAATTTCAAGCGTTCGAGCCAAGGAGCTTTGCGCTCTTTTTGTTTGGGAAGATTTCTTCTCAAAGCGCTGATTTATTGTTCTATCAAGTCAGTCAGTTTCAAATACAGGCCTGTGATTTGTCCTCTTTTATAGCAAGCTGTAGTGTCAGCGAGCTGCAGATCGAAGACACTATCAGTACTTCAACCCTCAAACACCTCCAGCCATGTGCCCTGGGTAAGCACATGAGCGGCCATAGCTCAGCTGGTAAGCACCGTGAGTACTTTTTCCAAAAAGTCCGTGACATAGGTTTGAGTCCTGGCACGGCCACTCCCCCCAATTAACTACACAAGCGTAGAACGCGGCTTAAAGAGCTTCTCGCTACTGCAGGTAGCGCTGAACTTTACGCTCAACTACAGAGACACTAGCACTAGCTTGAAGGTCACGTTGTAGTTGTAGCATCAGATACATTTTTCAGCCTGTAAAAGAAGCATGACTCTCGTTCGAGTGTTTCATTCACATTCTTTCAACAGAGTGTGAGGGCATGGTATGCAAAATGGAGCGTTTCTCAGTTTGAAATGCATTTATTGTAACCAAAGGATTCGTCCCTAACTACAGATTATCAATCCATGATGAGGCGGTGGCTCATTTGAAATTTCCCCATATTCTGTTCAAAAGTTGAAGAAGATGCAATCTCTTGCTCTGATCATGTGCTTCATAACAATCCCAGTCGAACGCCCAAAGAGAGTATTCGTTCTTCGGCGACTAATTCGTATCGAGAAGCTACCGCCGTAAACGAAAGCGAGTTGGTGTTTGAGTCAATCCTCAGTGCCCTACGAAAGCGTGGACTGTTGACGTACATAACCTTTCGAGTGCAGCCACGACGTTCGCAATATGTTTTCATCATCATCACCTCTTCATTGTAAGAAACCATATGGCCTGGTGTTGCACAGCTGTTACTGGAGTCACAGAGTACTTTTGCAAGTCTTGGCTTTTCATACAAGAGTTCATCCTGTCGCAAATGCTGCAGTGAATGGAGTGCTATGCACACTCCTTCCTCGGTCTCAGTCGCACCGCTTGCTAGTGAGCTAAGGTCTACCGGACGATCACCATTCAGAAGCTGAGTAATCTGCGTGAAATCAATCCGCTTTGAGAGACAACCGTTTCTCCCTCCAACCTGTTGGCAACCCTCGCCATCATCACAATCGTCGTCTGTAACGCAAAAAATTCTAGTGAAATCGAAGCAAACACAAGATAAGAACCGAGAGCTGCAAGGCACAAACTCTGTAAGTTCCAGACCCAAACATTCTCGACTCCCACGGCAGTCCGAGTTCGAAAAACAGACATCTCCATTCAGGCCTGATATCGAAGGTTCGTTATCGCCAGCTAGAGCCGGTACCGGCTGAACACCAGCTTCGTCAATAAGCATGTTTGAAACGCAGAAAGCAATGCCTGGAACCAACAATGCGCAGCTTTCCCCTTCAGGACATTCGTTGGTGGATACACAAACTTGAAGTCGCACACATGTACAACCCAAGGATGTTTCTGGACAAGGCACAGCTACTTCCTTTGCAAGAGCGAAGTTATCCAAACATCGACGTGGTTCCTTACAATCAGAACTGGCTTCACATGAGTCCCCATTGAGACCAGTTCCTGTCGCAGCTTGCCGAGTTTTCTGTTTCAAACTTGCAGCAAGCGAAGGACGAATGGATTCAGGATACAATGTCTCGGATGTGTCGTGAAGAAGTCGAGTGGCGTGGTTATCATGGATGTCAGCGCGCGAGGGTACTACCTCATGATCGTAGCGCAGAGTTTCCCGTTTTGGAAGTTCGGCGTTCAGACTCGGAGCTCCGTACAGGTGATCGGAGATTGGGTCGCGCGACAACAGAAACCTGGACGTTCCGAAATGAACAGGATACAAGTTACCACTCTTCAGCCATGCTGTGCTTGAATGTGTGTCTGTGCATGATGCATACTCAGACGAGAGGCAAACGAGAAGAAGAAATGTGACGAATGGCTTGACTTTTGCCGTCATTGTTACAATGCAAAGAGGCGATGGGGCATTGCTGCGTTTCTCGAAACGGATGAGGACCGGGAGATTGTGGCGAAACGCCATTGACGGGAGATTCTCACGTACTTATTGATTACGAAAACCTTTCGTCGAAATGAAAAGAATGTATAAAATACCGTACCTCGACCAATCACACCGAATCAACAAGGCAAAGCCTACACCATTCGTGATTTAAGCCGAACTCTACTACCATGAAACCGCCGCCGCTTTAGGAAAGCCGCTAAGAAAAAGAGATAAAGTTTTTCGTAGACCTTCATTGAACGTCGGTATGAAAACCAGGCACCAAAATGTCCTCCTCAGAACAACTTTCTCTGGGTATGCTTCTGGATTTCAATGCTCTTTCGCGAGCAGTCCCGTCGTATATTGCAGAGACGACGGTACTGAGAAAGATGGATACGAGGAAACCTCATCAGAAACACCAGAATACTCACGATAACTTAGCCACGTGGGAACAGTTCTTACGTGCCAGCAAGCACTATCTTTCTGTTTCGACATCGTCATTCACCCAACGCATGACATGCAAAAATGCATCAAAACTTTTTGGAAAAGATCTCCAAAATGGAACGGAAGGGAATGGAACAAAAATGTTGTGTTTTTGAAAAGTTTCAAGAGTTAAGGTAAAGAAATGAAAATCGCCATTTTTCCTGAATTTTGGGCTCGCGTGGTCAGCCAATGACACTTGGCCGTTGTTCGATTCAGCAGAGGCTCAATTCCAAGAAAACATTGACGATGCTTCTGGATATGAACAGGACCGGGAGCCCTCGGAACACTATTTGTGTTTGTTTTTTCAATGATGAGGTCAAGGACTCGATCTTGACGAAGAGAGAAACGAGTGTTGTCATGCAAAAAGTTCACCAAAAGAACCCATCAAACAGAGACAAATTCAACCAAATCCGCCGCATTTTCATCACGTTCACATTCGTGTCATAGAACGAAAAAGTGACAATGAGGTTCTTTGTCTGGCCAGAATGCTCTTCTTGGCGTCGTTTTATCTTCATGCATCCATGTAAACGCTTGGAAAGGAGTAAGTCACTGGAATCATCGTTGAATCAGAACGATGTTTGCATGTGGCCTTAGTGGCTTCCGGCTGTGTACCCATGCGCGCGACGATCAATCTTATTGCTGTCTTTCGATCGATGCCCCTTTCGGATATGATCTTACCAAATATATAGAGGCATTGGACTGCATTTTTGCGGCGATACTCGCTCGGGAGTTAAGCTTCTCGACAACAAAACAGTTTACAAGAATAAGAATTACCAATGCATACATCAGCAATGTTGATCGCCACTTGGATGTTTTTCGCGTCCATTGCCGTCGCTTACTACATACCCTCTGATCAACCTGAAGGGAATTGTCTCAGAAACCGTGACTGCCGTCCTGGACAGGTCTGCTACAATTTTCGACCTGATGGGCGTCCTCTGCTGCTCTGCACCAGTATGGGTCAACTGGGAGACGACTGCAACATAGACCACTTTGCGGTCTGTGACCCAGAATATCAGTGTCTTGAAAGGGGTGGAAGTAATTTTTATTATGGCCGATGCGTGAAGTATGTAAACAACGGAGAAACTTGTAGCCATAACATCCTTTGCCGCGATTCGAGCAGCTGCGTAATGGGAACGTGCACAGCAACCACTACAATGGGAGCTGGAGGGGATTGTACTTCTTCTGTAACTAGGTGTGCAAGCGGGTTGCAATGTGTCTATCATCAGGGAACTAGCAGGTGCATCGCTCCCCAACCTGAGGGTGGAGTATGCGGTTTTCCTTATTTGGTTTGCAGAAGCGGTCTACGCTGTCATTCTCATTATTGCCGAGCGTAAATTGACCAGAAGTCGCGATAGAATCTCGTTGTTTCAACCGAAATAAACGTTGCGTACTTGATCGATTCTGTTGTTCGAAAGGTATCTTTACTATCCTTTGGTACCGAAAAGCTTCCAAAGCTTGCCTCTAGTAGGACCAAAAGCAATCTGCTCGTTGTCCGCAACTACGAAGAGTGGAATTTCCTTCGTTCTCGGCAACTCGTGCACGGCAACAATTATACTGATACACCTTCCTTGCACAAGTGCGAGCATACGAGCATGGTCTTGATTTGCTTGTGACACCAAGACCTTGCTCGCCTTGCTTTGACAAAATGGGTGCATGTACGAGTGTACAATACATGTGTACAGCAGCGCGACAATGCACGCTGTATTGCCGCGCACATGTGAATCCCGTTCGTTGCGAATTTTTGTGAATCCGATTCCACACGGCGTTGAATGCGAAGCAAATCTTTGAGCTAATTTGTGTTCAATCATCTCGGTCGAACCTTCCGAAGTGGCCATCGTATGGTACGCAGATCGTAGTTGAATTGGGTGGAACTTGCTAACCAGGAAGACGATGACAATGATACTTGAGGAGAACACAAAGCCCGGTTCTTCAGCTTTAAGTTTAACAGCAAAAAACAGAAGCTCATCGTTTCATGTCGAGACGTGTGGGAAATTGCTACTTTGCCGAAATCAACGTCAGCGTAAACCCCCGCTACACCTACTGAGCCCATCTTACCAAAAATGATGATGTCAAGAGCCCTTATCCCTTCCTGTGAACAAGCAGGTAATGGGTATGGCTGGAGCCGACGAAGATGACAATGATATATCAAACCGAAAGCGAGTCCATCGTCCACAATTCATACAAGGATAACGGTGAGATCTCCAGACAAAATGTGACATGCGGATTGTGTGGTTGTGCATGGGGCTCCGCTTGACTGTGTCTGTCTAGTTTGTGCACACACGTTCCTCTTGAACCCGCGTGGGAAAATAGGATAAAACCCAGCGGAACCACCACGGATGTGCATGCATCGTTCTTCGTAAAGGAAGAAATTTGAAACAACGCCAACCTTCAACATGTTTGTGATAACCGTTTTCTTTTGGTTTCTCTTGACTTCTGCGTCAAGCTGTTCAATCGACGCACCGTTTTCTTCTGAGATCATAGGACGGCGGCTCCATCAATACACGACATGCTATCCGACTCGCTATCCGAATCAAAGTATCGTTGAAGTGAATGCTACTCACATAGTCTACTTTCCGATTCATACAAGTTACAATTATGGCCAGTTTTGCGCGGAACATTATGTTTTCAAACTGAATCGTTGGGCGCCGGCGATGACGCACTATCCTTACCTAGATGACCTTTCTCAAAATGGGCATCAGATTTGTGCAGCAGAACATGAACGGCATAAGATTACAGCTTGGCCCCATGGTCCTACTCGCGACCAGTATGTTGATGCGTTGAAGAAGACTATCGCAGGTTTAACAATGTTGCGGGACACAGATTGTAGGGAACAAGGATATGGTCTAGATGATACACCATATCAGCATCCGTGGGTACAAGAGCCTATCTCCTATTTGCGTTCTGTTGCGTATAACTATGGATTGTGTTTAGATCATTAACTTCGTCTATTATCAGTTCCCCACATTGTAATGAAGAGATGGTTGACTGAAGTCTGGCCTTCCTCGATGGAGGGGAAGGCCGGCTGACGCTCCTTTAATACAGATCTTGTAGAAGTCTAGAGGCATCTACGACTATCCTACAAGCTGTCTATTGTCTTGTGCTGGCTCGCAACACGTGAGCTACAAGCCACGGGCGGTGATCAAGCGTCACGATGGCTTGTAGGTCTTCTGTGTTACACACATATTTTCTGATAGCAAAGCTCTATACATGGGTGTAGTGCTGTCAGCTGCAGATGGCAGTCACAGAGGGTCACCATAACACCTCCGCAGTGCAAAGATAAGGGCCACCCGCAATGGAGCGGCCATAGCTCAGTCGGTAACCACCTTCCTGTGCTTTTTGTGTGAGCTCGGGGTCCTGGGTTCGAACCCCGGCTCTGCTTTGCTCCCTTCTCGGTACACCACAATGGGGCACTTCCACATTCTTGGTAATTTATGTTTAAATTTCTAAATTTTGTATCATAAAACCTATTGATAGGCAATAATTTTAATCGCATTGTTAATTATTGTAATCTTTGTTGGGCTACTGTTCGAGTCTCGCGCGCATAAGCGATGGCCCTGCACCGAGCCTTCGCCGCTTTCCCGCTCGCTCTTCAGCTTCACTCTCCATGCCTTTGAACGAAAGCCGAAACCATCCCTTCGCGCCAACAACGCGTATGCTAATTTTTCGAGGACACGCAGAAGATGATTTATCAGAGCAAATTCTAGAGGCGGCATCATGATCTATTTTCTATCGAGAGAAAATAGATCTGATCATTTGCTCTAGTAGAGAATCTGGCGCCACGCCCGCTGTTTGAAACATGAATAAATTCACTACTTTTGCATAGCTTGGCCAAATCCATCAAAATTTTGAAATTGTACGTACAGACGCTACACGTGTACCAGCATTCTCTTCAACTCCTCCCGCCCACTTTCTCCCAAAAGAACCTGAGAAACATCACTCACCACGAGCAGTCGGGCATGAGCCTGTGGTTCGTAGATAACTTTCTCAGCCATTACGATCTTCCATTTCCATGCGTGCATACACATTCAGACTTTCCAGGTTTACAGTACTTTGACACTCAAATGGAGACACCCCCTAAACTTCACATCCCCGTCACCGAGTCTCTCACAAATCTGTTAGCCTTCATTGGGCTCATCGCACGTATGAAGCTCGTGGCGCTGCAGTGGACGGTACAACCTTTATGTAGAGACCAACAAAATGCAGTACGATGGTAATCATGTAGGTATCGTAAGAAATGATGTCAACATAGTATGTTGATAGAATTTGTGTTCCGAGTTACCGCGTCTATTACTAACAAGTAAACTCTGGAAAATTAATTAGAATCAGATAGTCCACCTTCTCATGTCATTCCCAGAAGTCCGTTCTTCTTCTTTTTTCACATTTTGTACTCATATATATAGAAGTCAATGTAATTCACTATTTCACATTATATGAAAAAGGAAATGAAGAATATGTCCAGTCCCTCTGCCAAACCAAAACGCGGCCTTTTCTAAACGCAATGCTCTGCATGATAGCAGGAGAGGCAGTTTGTGGGACTATAACTACATGAACCCCTTCCTGAAACTTGCACATCCTGGTTTAGAGAAAGAAACAGAGAAACACACAAAGAACGCAAGAGACTGAGAAACAAAACGTTTGAAAACCCTTTCCACTCCTGAAATACAAATGAGTTCGTACTCGCATGCTTCTTCCGGTGGGGCAGGGGACGGCGAAGACAATAGAAGACGATTAGTACGTGCAATAGACAAGAATCTAGGTCGAAAGAAAAAGTCAAGGAGGAACAATCAGCGGGAAACCTCAAGTTCAAGTTCACGACAAGAATATGATCTTCAACGATATACAACCGAGGATATCGAAAGAAGTACAGATATTAACGATTTATTTAGTGATCTAGTCCAGTCTGGGTTGTATAGCAGCGTAAGTCCACCAAGTGGTTCGGCTCCGCAGCCTGAAAGCGAATCCCACTCCAATTTGTTTCGAGCAAGGCCTTTGAACCAGGCTTTAGAAAGTCCGTCGTCTAGATTGAGAGCAGATGGCGAAGGATATAGATCTGGTACCTCTTCTGGGCAGTCTGGATGGCGTCCAAGGAGTAGCACTGCTGTGATCTCATCTCTTTCTGAACCCGATCCGATTGAGGATCTGTTTTATCCATCATCCGGGTCAGGGGGCCAAGGGCGTAGATCTTGTGCCTCCTCTCGACAGGCTGGGGACGACAGGAATGCGGTTCGAACGATTGGAGAAGAAGAAAGCGGAAGACAAGGGGGACCAGCGGCTGATGCGCTTGAGCAGCAAGCTTTGCGAGCGGCGGAAGCTTTTGCAGATCTTAGCTCATTTGCACCTAGCCCTAGAGCTTCAGTTCCAGTTGCCGGGTCATCTGATTTCGGCACAGCAGCTGCAGGCCCTAGCTCATCCGACTCTGTAGCTCTAGTCGCAGGCCTGAGCTCATCAGGCTTCCGAGATGCTCTCCCTTCGGGTCCTGCGGGGAGAGGACAGCCGTCAAGGACACGTTGTAGAATTTGCGATCGATGGGTGCATGATCTGAACGAGCACAGAAGGACCTGTAGACTACACTGCTCTGTGCCAGGCTGCGGATATTCACACTATTTTCTGTCCCGTCTCAAGAGGCATGAAAAGTTTCACAAGCCGAAGGAGACACACGAATGGGAATGCTGGGCCTGTGGCAGATGTTTTGTACTCAAAGCCGGTCTGACAAGACATATGAAAGGTTGCACGAAAATTGTGACCCCGGGAAATGAAGAGGCGCATCCGCATGCCGGTCATCCACCGAGCGGAGGACAGGCATCGGCGAGTGGATTACAAGCTTCTTCGAGTGGATTACGCGCTTCTGCCAGCGGATCCCACGCTTCTGCGAGTGGGTTGCAGGCTTCTGCGAGTAGGATACAGGCTTCTGCAAGTAGAATACGGTCTCATGATAGAAGAACAACCTGCAAAGGTTGCGGCAAAAGCGTGGTTGATATGGCCGAGCACATACGGGTGTGCAAATCATACCACCGCTGCTCTGAGCCGGGCTGTGGTTATTCGCATTTCAATATGTCGCAAGTCAGGCAGCACAACAAAATCCATGAGCAGAGAAGACGACTGACATGTCCTGGCTGCGGTCGCCGTTTTCGGAAGATTGCTGACTTGGAGGAACACAGGTTAACTTGTGTAGGATCCCAGCAATAGCGGCAAGTGAATAGAGAGACAGAAGTTCGTGTACCGCAAGAATCGAAAGGACGAGGAAAAGGACGCGGACGGGAGAAGGCAAGAAGGAAGCAGGCTGGATTTTGAACACAAGCGTAGGAGTAGGCAGAGTCCTTCGGGTTCTGCTTCGTAGGAGTTGTTATAAACGTTGGCAGCCCGAAACGTTTCTAACGTGTTCGAGAGGTAATCGAAGAGGGCTTCTCATATGCGTAGTAGGGTAGTACAGGTTGTCGTCGATGTATTGAATTCTTGTGTAACTTCTTCTTCTTTAATGTGGACAACAACCTCTAATTCCTAAGTTATAGTAAAACTTCTACAGGAAGTTTTCCCTCTTTAAGAAGGCCAACATTCTTTGCCGATATTGTCTAATCAGCTCCGGGAGACTAAGATTTTGCCTTGCAGCTGTTGAAGGTAGTGTTTCTCGATATGAAGCGTTTGTCAGCGGACAGCGCAGCACTACATGTTCCGCGTCCTGTATGACGTTTGTGCCACATGCACACCGTTCAATCTTTCCGATAAGGTAGGATACCACGGGATGTAACGATGGAACGTGTCCGGTATAAAACTGTGCCAATGGGACCTCCGCTTTTCGTATACAGGCTTCGTTCTTTGGCGATTCAGTGATAGCGCTGATGTGCGCAGTGTGGTTCGAGTGAACCTGGGAGCTGCCGGACGAACCCTCAGGAGGTTCTGTCTCAGCGTCTTTTATATGTTTTATTGTTTCCAATTTAGGAAACAATCTGCTAAGCTACTAAATAATTTAACTATTACGTAGAACTATAGACTAATTCTTGCCCGCTATAATATTAGCCAAGTAAGAGCTTGACACTCTCTCAGATTATCTCTGACATTCAGGCCAGGGAACAGCGGTAAATTCGCCTTTTTCGGTTTTACTACAATTTAGGGCTCATTTAAAGGCATTGCAATTAAACATCCAGGGGCATAAAGTCCAGCAATGCTCGTCTATAATCAAAGCAAGGCATCCAGTGCGCAAATTGAAAATATTTGAAAAACGGGTGTAAGTTGTAACTTTCGTAATTTTTGTCGGTTCAAAAAATTTTAAGAAATCAAGTTCACACTAATAGAGCTGGACTATACATTCATAAAACGTAATTCCATCTCTAAGAAGATATGAAAGGGCTCAGCCTGCCTAAAATTGAATAGTTTTCTTGTACCGTCTGCGGAGAGGAACTACATATAAACATTTTTTTTTACAACAAACAACCATAGTTTCTACAACAAAGTGTAAATAGCAACTTTCTTTGAAAGTGGCCTACTTTTGCCATTTTTCGATGCTTTTGCTTTCAATGGATGCACTCAATTTGCAGAATGACTCACATTCTATTGTAGTAGTTATGAATCCTGATAAATATGATCACTTTTTTCACCGCGGGACCCAAACATATCTTCGGTTACTTCAAACAAAGATTGAATCTAGTTCATAGTGCAAGCGTATAGTCTGAGCATAACGTCAACATGTTGTCGACAAATCAACGTTCTCTTACAGTAAGGTTTAACATTCTCTAAAAGTTTGTCTGAAAAAGCCAGATAAGTTTTTTCAAAAAATCCGCTGCCACTCTATTTAAGGCATCCTGTACTGAGAACGCCATTTCCGTAAGCAAACAAAACGAAGCGGGTGATGACAAACCCAAGGAGAAGAACACAACAAATACCCGATATTACCAGCCTAAACAGCAAAACATAGTACGGTATCTCAGCGATAAACGCAGCAGCCGTACAACAGACTGTAACAACACAACTTATCTCAACGTTGACGTCGAACACAACAACCAGGAACAGAAACGCAGACGAAGTAGCTAGCAAACGCAGCGCACGTTCAATGTTTGTAGGAAGAAGAACAGCGTCGCTACGATGAAAATCGTCGCAGTGTCCAGACGAGCCGAACGCCGGACAGCACTCTCGCCGGTGAACACACTTCAGTGAGCCCGAGAGACAGTGTGGCCGAAGGCCAGAGAAATGCATACTCCTTGGAGCAAGAAGTCCAATCTCATGCACAGAGACTTTCTCACTCTGTCACTGCTCGCGTCGCACGTGAAGCAAGTGCTCTTTCTGGAGTTCCAACACCAATTGCCAATTTCAAAGTACTTCCTGCAAACTCGTTTAGGATTCTAGGGGCATCCAAGAAACGCGAAATGAAGGAAAATGATAGGCCTGGGTTTCCGAATGTTACACTATCTTCCGCGAGGGTGGTGTTCAACCGCCTATATCCGGAGAAAATGACTGGCAACCGCGCAATCCATGACAATTATCTTATCTGTCCTGAGATGGTGAATGCGATAAAGAACAGAATCCGTCAGTTTATGTACCACCGTCTTGGGTCGGAACGTGGAAAGCGCAATTTTAGGTCCATCAAGCGTGAGTTCGTCCCACAAATCTTTCAGCCGAAGCGAAACCTCGTAGACACATTCCCCGTTTTGGCCGCAGCTCAGAATCAATTGATTATCACAGGGTTCATTAAGGAGGCTATACAGCGAGATAAGAAGGCGAAGACTGATATACAGAAGCGCGCGGCAAAGAGAAGATTGGGTGATGTTGGGAGCAGGAATCACATTGGTACCGTTCCGAGCACAAACCTGGCAGCAGTGATGCCAGCACGTTTCAGTGAGAGAGCTTCGAATCCAAATGAACAGGAACAGCAACCTGGATTGAATCCGCCAACAGTCACACCTTCCGTTAACTGCAACGAAGAAAATCTAAGGGCTGGATCTAGGGTTCAAGCCGAAGATGAAAACGCGGGTTACGAAGTGGATTGTGAACAACGGCTGCATAGGAATGGAACTCGCCATGTCGCGTTGCAGGAAAAGTCTTCCAATGAAACTGATCAGCACGGTAGTACTGGTGAGTCCACTGATCCAGCGAGCAATCACCGCGCTTCTCATGAGCCAAATGTCTCAGGTGATACATTTCAACGTGTTCCATCTGAAGGAAATCTCTCATACAGGCCTTTTGCTGCAAGTGGTGGGACAATCACTCGTGCTCTAATCGCATCTAATGGGGTGCGTTCGCAAAGTTGAAAAGACGTGGCAGCTATGCGAGTGCGTTCAGATCAGTATTCCGTTTCCAATGGTCCTTTATCTATACGTGATGAAGAAGGGCTTAGCGACGCTTCATCCGGAGGTTACAATGATATATCTGCTACTATTCGAAAGAAGGTAGGTCAAGGAAATGAGGCCGGGGCGTCTATTCCGTCTCTTTCTGCTAAACGTGGTCGCGGGCATGGCGGAAGAAGCTCCCGTCAGCCGTCATCAAAGGAACCTGCCCGACGCCGGCGGGGAAAGTGGATGAAGCGCCGGATGTCGAGGTTTCCGAGGAAGAAAGCTGCATCTATGATGTGAGCCCACCAAACCAACGCCGTCGAGCTCAGCGATCACAAGAAGGTCGTCCCACAAAGTTTAGAAACCCACGTCATGCAAGTTCCAGCGCAGACCGCACTGGATCCCGTCAACATTGAGAAAGTTCATGTTAGGATTTCCACTTCTCATCGTTGAACACTCCGACACATCGTTGAGCAATTCTTTCGTGAGTAAGAGAATCATACTTTGTTACCCGACGATCTGTACGTATTCGAAATGTTCTAACCAACCACATTCTCATGATTTCTCAATCTCTTCGTTCAACAGAAGTACTGCTACCTCAAAGCTACATGGTGTAGATCGTGCTGCTCTTGGTACTACGATAATTCCGAACATTCCATGCATCGATGCTCGATGGGCAGATTTGTATTTCAAATGACTAACATAGAACTCCTGATCGGTCGTTATTCGTATCTCATTTTGCACTGTTCAAAGTACTTCTTTGTACTGTTCCTGCTCTTATAGGGTAGTCACATTGGTATAAAGTTTGTACTAAGTTCAATCTTTCTTAGACGTGTTTCAGAACATTATCTTACTACTAAAAGCCGAGCTTAAGCGCTCATCTTGGACAAGAAATATCCGTTTCCTGTCTCGTTCATAAACATATTTTGCCTGCTTGGAGACTATAAGAAAGCCATGTGTGAGATCTTCTTGGGATAGGTTCGGAACCCTTCTCTTGGACATCTCTAGCGCAGAAATTATACTGTTTTCGGACTAACGTACTGGCTAGGCTTTGGTCACAAAACGTGCCGTCCTGGGTCAATTTTGGGAGATGTTCTCAGTACATCTCTCGCACTCTTCTCGTGCAGTCATTGTCCCAAGAATGGACGGCATCTGGACCATAATTTGTTCATATATTGTGCCGCATTACGCTCCTTTTTGAGGATCTATCTGGTGTACATTCCGTCCATCTTCTGCCCTCTCCTATGCGGCCATCTACTGGACTCATCTAAACGGCACTTTTCGGGCCAGTTCTCAGCCATATTTTGAGCTAAATATACACATATCATGTTAGACTTATGACGGTCCTATTTCGTCCATATATGGGCCACGAAAATGTCCCACAGGGGGAGGGGGAGAAGATTGATGGCAGGGAAGCACAGACCGTGATAAAAGGAAGTGAGGATGCCAAAGGGGAGGGTCGACGACAGAGAGGGAGAGGGATTAGAGAGGGTTGGGAGGTCGTCGTGAGGGGAGAAGTGGTCTGCCCGAGTCACGTTGGCTGCGAAGCCTCGAGCTCTGGGGTTTATATTTACAATTCTTGTGGTTCGTACACCCTAATTTGTAACTTGCTCACCGTCTAGTAATAAATACCCTAGTGCTGCTCACCATCCATAGCATGTAGTGATGTCGACTTACGATCCTCTATTATGCAGGTCGATGGTTGGCCGTTGGTGATCTGGTGCTTCAGTCATGTGGGGATATGTCTTGGGTATTGTCACAATGTGGTGTTAATTTGTTCGTCCGTGCTACCGAATGCCATCTCAAGGTCCGAGCGTGTGGCCGGGCGCAACGTGCGAGTAGCGTCACGGCAGACGGCGGGCGTGCCATGGCTTTGCACGGCCAGCACGCGACGCGCAGCGGAGGTGCGCGGCACCCGCTAAGGTCATGATGCGGGGCGCCCAAGCGCGGCGGCGGCGCTTCTTCTTGCGGCGGCGCGGCGGCGGCGGTTCTTCATGCAGCGGCGCGGCGGCGGCGACGCTTCTTCATGCAGCGACGCGACGGCGGCGATGCTTCTCCCTGCGGCGGCGCGGCAGCCTCGGCGCTTCTTCATCCGGCGGCGCAGCCGCAATTTGCACGGCCGTCGCGCCTCGGCGGCGTGACGGCACGGCAAAGAACATCGTCTTCTCTGGCGCGCCGCCGCGCGGGGCGGCGCGCGCTTTGAGGGTTGTTAGAGGCGGGGAGAGGAAAGTGCAGCTTCCACGCCGCACTTTTCTTATCTCTCGATGAGATCAGGGGAAAAATCGGGGGGGTGTGTCCTAGGGAGTCCCAGGACACACCCCCTAGAAACGCCTCCACATGTGCCTTACATAAATTCTCGTAGTGATTTGTCACATGGTAACGCCACGGTTTATTACCCATATGTGAATTTACCGCCGCTCCCAGTTCATGAGAAGAAGTTTGAATCTCGTCCTTGTCACCCGCTGGGCTTTAGCGTCTAATAAGTCTATTTTCACCGCAATCTGCTTGCTCAATTGCAGCTAAAGTCCCAATTTAGCGAAGAAGTCCATGCGTTCGTTTTGAAGAACGCCGCAGTGACCAGAGATCCGGACTATATATACTTTGCAATGCATGTAGCGCAAGAGCTAGTTTCTGTACATTATGCGCTTGCTTTCTAAAACCTCCTTGCAATGTGAGGATAAGTGATTGGGAGTCTTAGAAGCTTCTTATTATTCCTGTGAACTGTGGAAAAATATCTTTCAGAGCTGCCAGCATCTCGAGAACTTCAATTGTGTAAGAGCAGACGTTAACCACTCCGCCAAGGACGCCTTTGGCTTTTTACCGTTTCATCTGCGCACCAAATTTCAAATTCCGTTGCCCCCACATTTCTGGGGTTCAACAGTCGTATTTCGAGTTCATCTTCTTCATCGTCAGTTATCATTTCGCCGTCCGCACTCAGTTCGTATGCCATTTCAAAGTCGTTGTCGTAATGTATCCATAAGGATGGGCGCTTTTGTCTGCCCTTGATGAGATGATGTACTATTTCATTGCTTGTTTGTTCCTCATACTAGTACACTATTCCACATTTCCATTCAGAATCCCATTCAACGGCTGCCCGTCCGCTACGGTTGTCTCTTTTTGAGTACGGGTCCACTGACCGATCGCACCAGATGTCATAGTCTCCTTTTGGGAGGTTTTTGATGAGGTATTTTGACTCTCTTTTTTGTACATCTAGGGGGTCGTCCTTGGTGCATGTTTCAGGGAAGAAATTTATCTTTGTGAGATTGATGAGTCCGATCTCCGTTGGACGTGGGGTGCGCGGTAGTTGGAGCAGACTATGCTCTGCGAGATGTTTTTATGCGAGACTTTTCAACGTTGGGTGTTTCTTGCGCACTCTGCTGGTGGCCGTTGTCAGTAGTGCCTTCTTCATTGGCGTTACAGCGTCATTGCGCATCGTTCTTTCATACAACAGGGCAGCCTTCTGTTCACTGATTGTCTTCATCGTGGCAGCTTGGCCAGTTCCCGTAATCGAGTGATTGGTGTTGATGCAATGCACCCAGTCTGGATTCGTACGGCTTCGTTTCTGACACGTTCCAAAGATTGAATTACTGACTGCGGTGCGTTGTGGACTACTGTTGTAGCCGCATATGACGCGATTGGTTCATCGAAACCCTTTCGCACTATTCCAACTGTTCTCCGCTCCGATCCCCATGACCTGCCACACAGTGATCGCATGACTGTGTTTCGGTGTCAATATTTCTGTACAATGTTGTGTATATGTGCTCTAAAGCTCAGACGAGAGTCTAGAAGGACGCCTAGGAACCGTGGGCATTCGCTGGGTTCGATATCATACCCGTCTATTTTCAGCTTATATTCGCTGGCGTTTGTTTTCCATTTCTTGAGCGTGAATGGTACCACGACCGTGTTGTTGGATTCATAGTTATGTCGTTTTTGCGGCAGTAGGCGGATAGCGTGTCTAGTGCGCGTTGGAGTTTCTAACATGTCTGCATTCGGATGCAGAGGTTTCAGACACCCACATGACAGTGTCATCAGCAAACAGGTTGAGCTCAGTGGAGCTCTCTGCTCTCTGAATTCTTGCCGGCATATCATAGATATAGGCGATCCGCAGTCCAGAAGAGAGTGTGCCTCCCTGCGGTAGTCCTTGTCAGACTAGCCTGGTCGCTGTTGTGTTCGAGCTCCATCTACATTTCCATTTTCTATCCATAACAAAACCGCGAATCCAATGCCACAGGAGCAGGGAGCATTCCATCACGCTTAATTTGATCATCAAAAGGTGGTGTGAAACGCAATCTTAGGCCTTGGAAAAGTCGCAAAAGGCTGAGAGTGTTTGTTTCTTCTCATCCCATGCATTTCTGATGCTCTCGGAGATCGCGGGTACGTCTTCCTCTGTGTTGCTCACCATTCGAAACCCGGCTTTGTGCGGTGGGAGTTTTGGCTCCAGCCACTCCATCAGCACTAGGTTCACCATCCTCTCAGCAATTCTGGAGATTACTGGAGTGAGTGAAATTGGTCTGAACTTTCCACGTGCTCCAGGTTTCGGAATGGGAATAAGGGTAGACAGCCCCCATTACGTTGGGCATTTGCTACGATTGAGCGTCCGGTTAATCAGCGCTAGCAGTCTTTGTAATGAGTATGGCGGCCAGAGAGTCATAAACGCTATCTCCATATCATCCAACCCTGCTGCTTTGCTTCGCCCATCTCGGCTAGAGCATTGGCAAGGTTTGTCGCAAGGAAGACAATTGGTTCGGCATCTTCAACTTTCTTGTTGTACCGTCTCGGATGTTTTCTGTATTCCGTCGTTCGTTCTGTGCTTCGGCCTAGCTTTCGAACCTTCCTGAGCTCCGTTTTGGTCAACCAGTAGCCCCGGTTAAGGTCGGGCCATGATTCGCCATTTGGAGAGCACATAGACGAAGTTGTTGTTCGATTGTCGTCCATGGCGCGAAGTATCTTCCATAGTTTCCAATCCTTGGATTGTGGTTTCAACTTTGACACTAGCTCGCGCCACGATTGTCGCTTTAAGCGTTCAATGACAGTGCTGGTTTCGACCCTTGCTTCTCGGAGGTGTGCTATGGCTTCCTCGCTCGGGTTTTTGTTCCAAGCGTTCAAGGCTTCCTTCCTTCTACGGATTGCTTTCGTTGCCTCCTTGCACCACCACGGTGCTCGCCTTTTCCGTCTGCCTTTTGATACTACTATCTTGGCAGCAGATAGTACGGCTTCCGTAAACACCCTGTTCTCTTTTTCTACAGTCCACTCGGCCTGCACGGGGTTTTTACGGAGCTCATTGTCAACCTCTTTTCTGACACGGTCCCAGTTGGCCTTTTTGATGCTCCATCGAAGCTCTTTCCTCGTGGCAACAGGTGGAATGTCGATTATTAAGGTACAGACGTGTTAGTCTGAGAAAGGAATGTCGTCTGCAAACCATGTGCTGTACGGGAGCCATTTGGATGGCACAGCTGCAATGTCAATACCGCTTTGAGTCCCTGTGGACGGCTCCGTACGTGTTGGTACTCCATCTCCGTTCATGACTATCCGGTCCGTTCGTTTCATATAGATCTCCAGATCGATTCCAGATAATTCCAAACTTTTCGGGTACCATGACCGGCAGACGTTACATTCTGCTACGATGATGTGTTCCTTTGGCACCCGTTTGTACCGATTTGAGTGTCGCAATGGGGGGGAAAGTATATGTTCGAGACTGTGATCGGTCTTTTCCTGTTCGAACTGAAATGGTAACCGTGTCAATGCCAGGCGCAACGCTTTCGTCCTGGACGAGATCAGCGTTGAACCCTACTTTTTGATATACGGCCATTCCGCCACCCCAACCTCCTGCTTCCGTGAATCCAGCTGCTCGATCGCAACGCCCCAGCATTCAGTAATCTTCTGTGAGCACGAGAGCACATCCATTCGTATTTGAATTTCTACTTGCATTTGTATTTGTATTTGAGTTTGCATTTGAATTTATTGTCGTGACCTACCAGTCTCTAAGTTCACTACTATGCTTACGAGACTTTCTTAATGTCTATAAAGACCGGTTGTAACAACGTCTTCTTACTTAGTTTCACCTGAGCTCTTCTGTGAAGTTCAACTGTAGTGTCAGGTTAAGGGCCCATAACCTGACAGTACAGTTGAACTTCACAGAAGAGCTATTGGGTGTCTGGTCGCGAGATTCAGAACGGTTACTGCTATCTTTTTTGGTATCCTTCTCCCAATCGCTCAGGTTGAGACGATTCTTGGGGTTCTTCGGATTTAGAAAACAGTTGGAAGTGGTATGGTTTCGTCTCTTACAGATACCACACTTCGATTTGCTGCATGGGCTTTTTCGGTTCTGCTAGTGCGCAGATCATCGAGTAGACGCGATGTAATCAAATCCCAAGTAAGATTCTCGGATGGTACAATCTTAATAGCAGCACACACTGCATGTAGCTGTGGTGCTTTTACAGATGCCATAAGAAGTGCAACAGAGAGTTCTTCAGGTAGCTTCATGTCCATGCTGTTGAGTTGTTCAACTAAGCTGGCCATCTTGTCAGCATTCTTACCAAGAATTTTGGAGACATCAGAGTATCGTAGTGTCGCAAGCTCACAAATCTTGGATATACAAGAAGCAGTTGAGGTCGAGGCATATCGGTTGTCTAGCCCTTTTAGCATTTTGTTGGGGTTACTAATTTCTGTTCGGACCACTCTTAATGCTTCATTCGACAGTGCAGACACAATTATGCTACTTGCCTTCTTCTGTGCTCGAATAAACTCTTCACGATATTCATCATCAGCGCTGAAAGGATTACGCGAAATTAGAAGAGCGTTTCCGACTCCTTCGGCGTCACATGTAGCTTCGATACGAATGCGCCGAAGCTTGTAGTCATCCTTCTCTTCGAAGGGTTTGATGCGAATTATTTCAGTTTCCATTGTGAAAAGAGAGTTTCGTCAAACGAAAGGGATTAAGGAAAGAAAGAGAAAGAATTAAAGGGAGAATAAAGGAAGGAATGCGAAGAAACTGAGATAGAAGTAATTAACGATGCGCAAAAGCGAGCGGGACCATAACCTGACAGTACAGTTGAACTTCACAGAAGAGCTCGGGTGAAACTAAGTAAAAAGACTCTGTTTCAGCCGGTCTTTACAGACATTAAGAAAGTCTCGTAAGCATAGTAGTGAACTTAGAGACTGGTAGGTCACGACAATAAATTCAAATGCAAACTCAAATACAAATACAAATTCAAGTAGAAATTCAAATACGAATGGATGTGCTCTCGTGCTCACACCCCCCCTCGACCTTGAATAGGAGATTTGCACAGAGCATCGCGGTGACTGACAAGAAGTAAGCCAGTCAGAGACTTTGTGAAGACGTCGGCCCTGTTCTGAGGAGATGGTATGTGCTGTACCTTCACAAAATGGTTTTTCAAGGCATCAAGAACGTAGTGATAGCGTAGATCGATGTGCTTCACCCGACGCAAACCCAAGTACTCCTTGGACCAGCAGATAGCTCCCAGATTGTCTTGATGGACGGAGATCTCATACGCTACTGGTGCACCAATTTCTTGGAGTACGTTGCGCACCCAACTCAGTTCGCGAATACATTCAGACATAGCAAAGAACTCTGCTTCGGATGTTGAGAGTGCTGTAAACTTCTGGAGTTTAGAGCTCCAAATTATTGGAACAGTGTCCATACAGAGTACATATCCCCCCTTGGATCGGCGCTTGTCAAGATCGCTCGCCCAATCAGCATCAGTCCAAGCAACGACATTAGAGCCAACATCCGGCGGTATGAATATGCCATGGGAGCGCGTTCCCTTCAAATAACGAACAAGATGCTTCATAGCCTGCCAGTGTTCCGGTCGCGGTTGTGATGCAAAATTTCCTAGCATAGACACAGCAGTGGCGATGTCAGGACGCGTGCGAGTGCTCAAGAATAGCAAGGAACCAAGCGTTTGCCGGTATGGAACGGTGGCCATGATAGACTCTTCATCTGGGCTTGGTACGACTCGGGCTTCATAGAGTGGATGTCCATCGGGTAGAGGGGCGGCGGCTGCATTAGCATCACTCATGTTGGTCTGTTGAATTATATTCTCGATGAGTGGCTGCTGGTGCAGACGAATTCCAGACACTGTGTCTTCAATCGAGACTCCGAGATACAAGTCAGCATTCTGAAGGTCACTAACTTCATAATTCGCCGAGAGCTGACGTTTCATCCACGCTGTTAGTTTAGCCCGGCCAAGAATACAAATGTCATCGACATAGGCCAACAGGATCAGCGTGCCATCAGAGCACGTGTACGTGAACAGGTATGGATGCGACGTAGCCTGAGTGAGTCCAATAGACAGTAGGTATGCAGAGAGGTTCTCAAACCACAGACGGGGAGCCTCTCGTGTGCCATAGAGTGACTTGACCAACTGTACAACACGACCATCAGCTTCCGGAATGCCAGGTATAGTTGGTAGGCGAATCCAGATGGGGTTGTCAGTCGGTATTGTGGCGTGAAGAAAGGCACCCGTGATGTCCACTTGTTGACGGTCCCACCCTTGCGACTGTGCGTAGAACAGAAGGAGACGAAACAGCTCGAAATTGAGGACAGGGGTGTAGAGGCTGATTTTGTCGCAGGTCGTTTGGAAGTTACCACATGTATTTGAGTTTGCATTTGAATTTATTGTCGTGACCTACCAGTCTCTAAGTTCACTACTATGCTTACGAGACTTTCTTAACGTCTATAAAGACCGGCTGAAACAAAGTCTTTTTACTTAGTTTCACCCGAGCTCTTCTGTGAAGTTCAACTGTAATGTCACCTTCGATGGTGGGAGTACGATCCTCTTTCTTTAAGAACGTCTCTTGCAGGCAGATGAGATCAACGTTGTCCGGATTAGCAATGTGATAAAGTTCCGTCCTCTTTGCGACGCCGAGATTATCTATCGAATTTAGCTGCATTATGCGTATCTTCGTCGCCTTTCTTGATTTTGTCAATTCCGCATTGACTGTTGGCCTCCGTTAGATACCCGTCTCCCGACTCATTTTGCCTCGATCGCCGAAGCGTTTATACCCAGGCACACCGCGGGGAGGCGAGTAGCACGTGCCCTTCTTGTGCAACATGCACATATCGACAATTAGATCCGGCCATTCCAAAGTGAGTTCAAACACAGTCCCATCTTCGAGAACCCGAGAAACGAGATGTTCCTGTTGGATACAGGGGGGACATAAAACGGAAAGTGAAAGATAATGGACCGTAGTTTTCTCGTGTTGCCGTAGAGACGTTCGTATAATGGGTTTAAATTTCTTCGGGTCTTCTACAATATTGTTCTCCATTCCTTCATTGACAGCCACTGCTTGATCTGCTTCCCCTGTATTTCTCTACTACTACCAGTAACAGCTGCAACAGTATCAATGTCTTCCGTTGTTCTTCGTAAAACCTGGGAAGCATTATTCTGTGTAGAAAGGTCGGCTACAAAACGATTTTGTCACTCAAAAACTGTTGGAGTACGTACAAAAGAAGCTCATCATTTCATCACGAATTCTTTGAAACCGTAAGTGAAATGTTGGGAGCTTAAATGGTTAAAAAATATTGATATGGTACACTTCGCCCTTCAACTCACTATTTTGGAACATTGTTCGAAGACGTTTACCGCTTCTGAGTTTTCGGTAAGGCGTGGTACTGGTCGCTTGAAAGGCATGATTAGTCTTCAGAGGAGGACGAAAATAAGATTGCAACTCCGAGAACTGAATAGAGGCTGAGCGGCGATCTGAACAATCTCTTGCTTCGGTGTGACTCTCACATATATATAGAGAAAATGATTTTAATTCGGTACATCGCACATTACGACGAAGAGAACGTTCCTAAACACCAGATTTCACATACGTGTTCATACTGTTGAAAAAATATCAATTTCCAAAAAATGGGACACATCCGAGGTCAATAACTTGTGTCTGGTGAGGATCTAGAATCAATCTCAACATACATGACGCACCAGTGGTTTTCATTGCGCATCAATCTACATCTTAAAAGACACGTTGAGATAGAATTGGATTGTAACCTTAACTTAAAATATATCAGCTGACTACGAACTCTTCGTAGAGGCCGAACGTAACGCATAGTAGCTGTTACTTTCTGTAAACAAGTTCTAGAAAGAGCAATAAATATCCATTATAGGCAAAACAGTACATGACGGTCTTTTGAGACTTGATATACGAGAAAGAGAAGTACAATTTTTAATACGCCCGCAGAATAAAATTTAAATAAGAATTCCCATTTACAAGTTTATAGTAACGCAAAGCTGCAATTTAACACCTGAAACGTGAAAAACAACCGATTTGAAAACCTAAAACCTTCATAACTGCTTACCAGATCTGTAAAAGCTTTGCATTGACAAATCTGCTTTACGCAATATATTCATGAGACTAAGCTTGGAAGCTGCAAATCTTTGTCATGTCAAAGAATCACACACGAAAAGAAGGATGTTATTGTACAAATCGGAAAACTGAAGACATAAGGAAGCAGCATTTTCACTCTTTCTTTTCACGGGCTTTCGATAATGATGTCAGATAATAATACAAACAGTGATTTACATAAGTAGCCTTTTTCTTTGCGATTTAACCTTTCTCTAGAAACATTCCTGGTAATCTGAGCCGAGCAATATTTCCGTATGTTTCTTGCGACATACAGGTGCATGTTCAAAGATCTACTTCCTCAAACTAGGGTTATTCCGAATTTGCAGTGTGTAGCAGGTCAATGAAGATATTGTAAGGACTACTCTGGTTATTAAAGCGCCAGTTCCAGGCTTTTCGCTCGAGCTCGAGAAGCTCGCGCTGCCCCGCGCGAACGCAATCTGAGGGCTAGCGACAGAACGACTGACTCAATAAACAAGAGGCGGACCAGACAGCAGCCCCGAGGGACAAGCAGAGAGACAGGCCTCTGTCATCTTTTGCTTGTGACCGTTCCCCTCTTTCCGCATTCCTCTCCGCCCTTGCAACACCCCGAGCGCTGCGCAAAGCATGCAGACCACTTCCAGTTATGGGCTCAGCTCAAGGTTCTGTGAAATTATGCGCACCTACGGATCCTCCTATGTTCAATCCCTAAGGGAATCTGCAGTAGTACCGTAGAGATGTTTCTCGTTGGGTTGAAACTGTACAAACAGCCCCGGAAAAAAGTTCGGTTAAACCGTACAAACTGTCTACGGTACTCTAGCTAGGAACTTGTACGATCTCGGTCTTCCTCGCGAGCAGAAATCCATAGTTGAATAAGCGCAAGCAAAAAAACTCATTGACGTGAAGCAGGAGGACAAGATCGAAGCAGTAAAAGAAATCGTGAAACTTATCGCAGTGTGCTGGCCTTTCAACTTTGTCTCAGGTGAGTGAATTGTTAGCCATTAAGCTCCTGAACAATAGCGGGGAGACGTTGACTAACGCTAAACTTCAACTCGTCGTCTTAGCTGAGGCAAGGCAGAAGAAAGAATTCAAGCAAGAAGTCACAATCACCAAAGAGTCCCATGAAGCTATGCTCAAATTCCTGGACAAGCATACGGCACACTACAGCGCTGATGATGCTCTACCGCAGTCCACCGACAACGATGGCACTGTTCGTCGGAAGGCTACAGATGTGATCGAAGGCACACACGCGTGTAGAGCAAACCGACAAATCGGTAGAATCCCGTGGGATGGTTATGATAACCACTATGGTGATCCTGGAACATTGGAAAGTGAAGTTATGAGATGCACGGATGATGCGGATCCCGTATGGGAAGGTGTACAGGTGTACCACTATTCGGTTGTCAGGGAGGCTTGAATCTTTTCATAATTTTTAGAAATACCCCGTGTGTTTTGGTCCGTCACTGTCAGGACCGCCCGGGACGGGAGGTGCACATGAGGTGCTCAGATTAATCTATTATTTAGATATTTTTAATAACCCCCTACAGGGCCGCTAATTATACTACTTAGGTGATGGCTCACCGCCATCACCAACCTAGTAAAGGTAACCCGGTGTGCGGCTCTAACTATTTCGCCTGCGCGACGACTCCAACTCCTCGCGCAGCGAGTGACCGCAGCACGGTGTAGTTATCCCCTGGCTCCAACCAGGAGAGTGCACGCAGTGCATACCATCATTGGCGTCGCTTTTCTTTTGTTTTTCTTAAGACTCGTGGAGTGCACACATATTTGTTTACCGACCGGTATTTTCTCTCCGCACCAGTACTTGGGTTTGTTTCTGTTTTTTCTTTTGTTTTTTGCCATTGCTTTGGTTCATTACCGCCTATTTCTATTTGGTCGTTCCACCTTTAGATGTTTACATTTGGCTACAAATACCGTCATTGGTCACCACGATCTACACTACTGTGTCGGCCTTTCCTGGCCCTTTTCCCGGTCGGGCGTTCTTTCTCAACGCTGTGGTATAGCCTGAAGTACTCGTGGATTTACACCCACAACGGAGAACACGGAGTGCGCTGTCGCTGTGCGGACCTCTCTTGAGAGCGGGGATACGAACTCCCTCGGTGGCTTTTCCCTTTCTGGGATTGCTACACAACGCGCTTCTCGAAGAGTACACATCAACATTCGAATAAATCAATGATGGCTCCGTTGAAGTAAACGAAGTGCGGGACATGTTCTCAGCAGGTCCCAGGTGCAAGCTGAACCTTGACGACGCTGTGACGGTGATCCGCAACCTGAATCTCCCAAGAGGACCGACAAAAATCGTACACTAAGGCTTATATCGATAATTTGCCCAGAGAAACACTTTGATATCCGCTTGATATTTCTTAGATACGCTTTGGAAATCCGAGTGATTTCTCGGATATTCATCTGATTTTCGAAGTTGGATATACGGCCGATGTACATAGGATACACGACAATGCTGACAATATCCACACTAATGATATTCGTCTGATTTCTGGATATCCGAATGATGTGCGAGCAATTCTAAGAGAAGCAACTTAGGTTTTCGAAATCATTCGTCATATCTACTATTATATCTTTCAAAGTAGTTGACGCATGTCTCAAAGGCATCAAAAGTGTATCATTTCGTACATCATCTGTAATGTCTACTGGATGTCACAGGGATGTCATGGATATACGTAAGATATCCAGATGATATCTGAAAGACATCCGGATTTCAAATCTACGGGGTATCATTCGAGCATCTGTATACTTCTCTGGGTATGGTCAGCCAGAAAGTCAACCAAGCAGTGGCCGCGTTCCAAAAGCGCACAGATTCGCAGGCGGAAGCTTCGCCGCCGAACAATGGGAACAAGCGTAACCAGTCCGGAAGCTCCTCCAGAGGCCGAAAGTTCAACAAACGCAAGTCTGATCTCAATCTAGGATATTGCTACGATTGTGGCTCCACAACGCACTTCAGAGGAAGCCTAGACTGCCAGAAACATTCCCATGAGACGAAGCGTCTGAAAGCTGAGAAGGACTCAGCACACAAGAACAAAGGAAGCGACAAGGATGATAAGGGTTTCCGGAAAGGCTCCAACCACTCCCGACGCAGTCATCCCTAACTGCTGGGGAAGGAGCATACGCAGACCTTTTCCCTTCCATCCCTGATCCTAACCCTATTGTCGACCCTGGCTGTCCAAAAGCCGTCGAAGGCTTGTGCAAAATAGTACATCTCTGCACGTCCATGGGGGACGAACTCGTATTGGACGAGCTGAAAATCCCGCCTTTCCTACACGGATTCTGGGAAGAGTGTGCAGATGCCAAACTGACTTTTGACGCTTGGAAATTTCACATCCAGGACGGGGATGGAACCAATTTTATGCTCCCATTTTACGTTGTAGAGGAGAGCGGCCCCATTCTCATGGGAAACGATATTCTCTCGCGCTGCGACCTGATCAACAGGTCTAACAATCTCTACATCGCTCCAGGCGTGGCCGGGAACCACGAAAAGGTGGTTTTCCTTCGCACCTATCACACCGGATCGGACCTCACGAAGCGCACTCGGCTACTTCTGGTGCCCTCCTGCACTGATTCCGTGAAATCGCTCCTTGCAACTTCGAGAGGCAATAAGGAGCAAGGTAGCCTAATCCGGAACGAGGAGTTGTTCGCGAAGGGGTTCCACCTCTACACTCACTTTCAGCCAAGAGACATGCGAAAGATATATTCAAGAGCAGGCCTCCTGACAACGACACTTGAGTCCTTACTCCAAAGGGCCTTTAAGTCCTGCACCTCATGTAGCAGTACGGGGCCCCCTCTCATCTCGCGCAAAGTATCGTTCTCAAAAATTGGTTAAAGAGTTCAACGAGCACCTTCAGCTCCCCTTCATGTCCGTTGCAGAACTCGGTAATTTTCCCATACCGCACATGAAAGATGCTGCAACAGGATACTCTGTCGCCCGGTTCTTTTTTTCACGTGGCATGGAGGAGGCTACAGCAAACTTTGTCACGTATTGGATTTCAGCACATGGTCCTCCCGCAGAACTCTCGAGGGATCCCGAATTCGACTGTGAACAAGTTCGACCGATGTGCGCTTCTCATAACATATTATTCTCGCCAAGGTCTGCAAGACGCCACAGTAAGATCGGCGTCATCGAGTCTTCCAATGAAGCCCAACGTTAATTGATCCAGCGCCTCCTCAAAGACCGCAAATATACCAAACACAGGTGGGACGAGGCTCTCTCTGACCAGGAAGTAATCTCCAGGGCGGGCTTTCTCAATAACATACTCCATGGATCTCGGTTTTTTCGAGCTTTGAACTGGCACGAGGCTACAGACCGGCGATATCTGGCCTTTCCAAGGCCGAAGTAACCCAAGAACGTATCAAAGCCTACCACAAAAAGACTGCCAGGCAAGCCTTGCACGTCTTCCTCTGCACAAAGGATGGGAAACCACTTGAAAGCACGCTGCTTAAGCCCGGCACGCCAGTGTATTACTTCATCAAAGCTGCAAAGAGGGGACAGTGGTATCCAGGTTTCGTCAAGGAATTTTATGACCACTACGCGATCGTCTCGAGCACGGCAAATCTCAAAGGGTTCTCGTACAACGTAGCTCATGAAGACCTGAGGCTTCAGCCCCACTCCCCATTGCTTGCTGAAGTGAAGCTAATGGAACTTGGATGGTTTCGACTTCCTGGAGAACATCAAGACGTCCTTCCACCCGAGGCAACAGAAGAGGCAGAAGCTCCTCCATCGTCGTCGAATCCTCTCGTTCATGTCACGGAGAAGCCGCCACCGGACGAACAGACGGAACTGCAAGAGGCTTTCGCAGAATGGGACCAGCACCCGTTTAGTGTTTTCTATCTTGCCAAAACCGATGTGATGCGCCCCGTCAACATGCCCTCTAAGGACATTGGGGAATACGCTTCTGACACGACCTCTCCACCGCATGCAGCCTGCTTGAAGTCCACAAATCAAGAGATTCTAAAGGACCTCCACAAACGCCTCGGAAACGAGCCTCTCTCGGAACACAAGCTTCAGTGCGCACCAAGCTGGCTGCTTGACGAGTCAATCGCAAAGAAAAAGCGTTGCTCTAAGGAGCGAGGAGCGTTAATTCCTGTTTCGACGCGCAACCTTCCAAGAAGGGCTAACCTCATTTCCTCCCACCCCTTCTTTGTCATCAAGCAGGATGGAGAGAGCAACAACTTGAAGCTGAAATGCCGCCTTGTCTCACAAAGCAACAAGGATCAGGACAAGGATGACCTCCGCTCGGACTCATCTACTGCGCAATTCCCGACCATACGACTCCTGCTCTTCCTCGCGGCCCTCTTCTACCTACCGATAGGGGCACTCAATGTAAAATCAGCATATCTCCAAGCTGGTGAACTCCAGAGGGACATCTATGTCCGAGCCGCGCGTGGCTGGACGCAATATGTCGATGAAGTGTGAAAAGTGCTACCTCATCGTACGGGTTATTAGAATAGGGCAGCTTGTGGCAGCTCTGCGTAGAGAAATGGCCGCTTGACCAAGGGTTCGTAACAGTCCCAGGAGTCCCACAACTATCTGTCCTCTGGAAGTCAGGAAAAAAAGCGCTGCTACTTGCGAAGGTTGTATACGACATGCTCCTCGCGGGCCCACGAGAGGAAATGAAAGCTTTTCGTGACAAGCTGTCCGCAAAATTCGAAGTCGGAAGATTCTCGGAAGCTAAGGAAATAGCCTTCAATCGTCTTTTCATCCGAAAACACGAAGATTTCAGCATCTCCCTCTCCATGAAAGAGTTTCTCAACTCTATACCCCCACTAGAAATCAGCAAAATGAGGAGGAAGTAGGATAACGAGCCATGCACACCAAAGCAACTTCGAGAATACCAGAGCCTAACCGGCAAACTAAACTTCCTTGGTCACGGCATCCTCCACCAAGCATCTCTGGTGGCCAGCAAAATGCAGCAGTCTGTTCCGCGACTGGAAGTCGCGCACCTCCGCTAGCTTAATCAGGCATTTGCCGATATCCGGTCCTTGAAGCCCGAACTTCACTACCAAGCTCCCAGGAGTCCAATGACTGCCAACAAGTTCAACGTTCGCGTCTTGGCATTCAGTGACGCCGCATCTGGCACCACCTCCTACGGACAGACCGGATTTATCTGCGCACTGTCGTTCAAAGAAGGAGAAGAGCTATTCTGCCACTTTGTGGATTGGCACAGCTCTAAGCAAGCCCGAGTCTCGTTCTCCTCCGCTGAAGCCGAGATGCTTGCCGCTGCGAACACCGCTGATCGCTCCATCCACCTGGCAGAAACGCTCCCAACACTTTTTCTATCTGGGCTGCTACCTCGAGCAACCTTCAATATGTACGTCGACTCTTACGGCTTATACACTACAATATCGACGCTTCGTGAAGAGAAGGATTCCTGCATGCCCCCCACAGTTGCGCGCTTGCGCGATTCTTTTGAGGCGGGCAAGATAAACTCTTTGGATTGGATACCCAACCCCAAGAACCCGGCGGACGCTTTAACAAAGATTAATCCTCATGCTTTCAAGCGCCTGAACTCTATGCTGCGAAGTGGAGTGTTACCTAGCGATTTCATTCCTTTAACTAGAACACTATAAAAGCTACAAGTCTTTCCTTGTCATGCTAATGTTTTATCTCCTTCTGGCCGATCTTTTCGCCCTCTTCAAAGACCCATTCTTCCCTTTTTTACAACTGGGCTACATCTCCCTCACCTCTCGAATTTCGGTAATCTTCCCAAACAATTTGACATCTCCAACGCACGCTTTCAAAGAGAGCTCGCACATTCTCAGCGGATACTGTTTGACGCGGTTAAGAATTTGTCACCGCTGCATGTCAATGCATACGACGTGATCGAAATTTCGACCTCGCAGCCCAACAATATAAGTACTACCCTTTTGGGTCATAATCTAGGGCAAAGTTTTGTGCATATAGTCGCTTCCCAGCGTCACCTTCCGCAGAACAACACGCTTTGCATGAAAAATACACCATCTCGCAGCGTCAGTAAAGGACAGCATTTCCGGAAGCGCCGACTTCAATAACAGATCAGAAGCATACTTTTCATCTACAAGGACGGAAATCTCATTTGCCAGTCTTCAAGCACAAATCACTTTTTTTACAGACGAGCATCCGCTCCTTGCGAAGTTTGAATTTACGCAGAAGTTCATTTGCCTCTCGAGTGCCTGGGGTGAACACGCGCACAGGAACCAAGGGAAAGCGCGTACAATAACTTTCTAATGCTTCTACAGCACCGAGAGCAACGTCTGGCACAATACGCTGCGAGTCGATCAGCGAATCATATCGCAGCCCGACGCCGGTTATTCTGTGCCATACACCCTGCTGTATCAGCGCATTTCACAGCCCAGCACCCTCAAGCGTATGCAATTGAACCGGATGCCACCCCCACACCGGCTCTCTATGATTAAGCGCATAGTATGCTGGCCCTCTGTAAGATTTCACACCATTTTGAGTGCACAGTACACTCTCTTTTTCCACAAACATGACAGCATCTACAGCACACTCTTTGCTCTGACAGTCTTCTTCTAACAACCCCAATCGCTCGGCTACATCCAAACGCAACGCCCGGCGTGGCCGCGCACGGCACCATTTTGCCAATGGCTTAGTGGCAAAAACCTGCAGCTCTTCTCGTCGCATCACGCGATGCTCCCCGCAACAAAAGTGCTCAACGCGGTACCGTTCACGTCTATTCTCATCTGCCCACGAGATTGTTCTAACTGCATCTATGTGCCAGCCCTCGCTTTATGCAGCAGATTCATTCAATACGCGTCGCGCCGTTACATTCAGCCGACGAGTCCTCTCCTTCTTCCACCCCTTCATAATCGTCTCACAAACACCTTCCTTTTGACCACTGTCTCTGTTTCGGCTCCTACGCTTTGGATCATATAGATCGCGGCGCCACCGGACCCTCCGTTCGCTGCGCGCAGTAGCCTCGTTGCACTTGGGGCCATTGCTATCACGCTCGAACGCACACTCCCGCCAAAGTCCCACACTACGCTGTGAAACACGCCTAACCAGCCAGCGCTGCATGTTGGCGTTGCCTCTGGATGTCCGCTCGTAGATCAGGCCCGTAACAAGTGAACCTTTCACTCGGGTTCTTTTCGGACAGGGCCCTGCGTGATCTTCAGATCAGCGAGCTCTGAAGCCGAGAAGCAAAGACTACAGCCTCTTGCAGGCCTTAGGCGCTTAGTGTTGTCGCTGGCAGAGCCACGGTTGTGTCGGTCGACGAAGTCGGCGCCGCTGTGCACTCCTCGAAACGCGATGATTTGGCCGTGCACAGAAGCAGAGTCAGTGCCTGCCAGTTCTACCCGTTGCGACCTGCGGCCGCTTTAAACGACGCTCCATAACGACGCTGTTACCACATCGCTTCCGCACCATCTTTCCTTTTTTTCTTCCGGTCTCTTAGCTACTCGATCCGCCTGCTTTGAGAGCCCCTTCACAACAAACGGGGGGTTGTAAGGACTACTCTGGTCATAAAAGCGCCCCTTTCTGCGCTGTCGCCTCGAGCTCGAGCAGCTCGCGCTGCTCAGCGCGAGCTCAATCCGAGCGCTTGCGACTGGACGTCGGACTCAGTAAACAACGGGCTAACCAGATAGCAGCCCCGAGGAACAAGCAGAGAGACAGGCCTCTGTCATCTCTCGCTTGTGACCGTTGCCCTCTTCCCACGATCCTCTCCTCCCATGCGACGCCCCGAGCTCTGCGCAAAGCATGCAGACCACTTCAGATATGCAATGAATTTGTGAAGCAGTGATCTAAAAAAAGATTCTCAACTTAGATCCGCGATGGTTTCAATGGCATTATATCTCTCTTTCAAATACTAAGTACATCCTGAAAGGTTATCGTTATCCTTTTAAATCATCTAGTTGTAGGAATATAGGCCACTTGTATCAAAACAAAATTTTAGTCGTAAAGAAGAATGCAAAGGAAGAATAAACTTTTATTGCAAAAGACGGAGTTCTTGCACATAGATCACTAGTTAACGTATATCAAGCAATATTGCTTGGTTCAACGGTATCTTCATTGGACCAAATTTGTTTGTACTGCGCTTCCACTCGGCGCCTGCGCTTCTCCCTGTATTTCTTCTGTGTCAGCTTTCGCTTTCTAACCATATCCTCCCCAATAGCGTTCAGGCGATTCTTAACCATATTATAAAATTCCCCATCCGCTGTTCTAAATGGATGCCATCCAACATGGGCATTCGTCATCGACAGACAAAAAGAAAAATATCATCATAAAAGTTTTCACCCTAGCGATATTTTGAGCCAATTACGTTCCATAGTTTTGTCAGTCGCCCAAAATAGTTCTCTACAATAATACGGTCAAAACTAATTTTTCGATTTGTGCGCTGTTCTTCCTGTGTTAATGTCCTCTTATCGGCTTCTTTTTGGACATAACTGCTCTTACGTGCTCTGCCACACCCTGATAGACCTTGTTCATCAATAATTTCCACTGTTCAGGATATTTATCGTGCATATTTCCAGCATCAATAATAAAATTACTACCTTCATCGCCCCGTTCTCCAAGGCTACTTTGTGAGTTTGAATATTTGAGTAGAATATATTCAAATCTGAGGTTGACCCAAAAGCGTGATAAGAAACGTTAATCGCAAACCCATGGGGTAAAACGGAAACTTCGGTTTTTAGCCCATATAGCTTCTGTTTGCCGCTAAAATATTTCTTTGCCTCTGATAAAGTTTCACTTGGGAGATTTGATTGTTGAAAAATGACGTCAATGACATATCGGCAGTGCTTATAATTCGTAAACTCCAAGTTATGGTGCAAAACCTTCTTCATCGGCCATCGACCGTCTACAGTGTCAACATACCGGTTGTACAGTTGTAGTGATCTAGAAGAGATAAACATCGTGATTGTGAGCACTAGATCACATGTATTCGTATTTGAATTCCTACTCGCATTTGTATTTGTATTTGTATTTGAGTTTGAATTTGAAATTATTGTCGTAACCTACCAGTCTCTGAGTTCACTACTATGCTTACGAGACTTTCTCAATGTCTATAAAGACCGGATGAAACAAATTCTTCTTACCTTGTTTCACCCGAGCTCTTCTCTGAAGTTCAACTGTACTGACACGTTATGATCCCGCTCGCCTTTACGCATCGCTAATTACTTACATCTCAGTTTCTTCGCATTCCTTCTTTCCTTCACTCTCCCTTTAATCCTTTTCCTTTCTTTCCGTTATCCCTTCCGTTTGACAAAATTCTCTTTTCACAATGGAAAGTAACAAAATTCGCATCAAACCCTTCGAAGAGAAGGATGACTACAAGCTTCGGCGCATTCGTATCGAAGCTACATGTGACGCCGAAGGAGTCGGAAACGCTCTTCTGATTTCGCGTAATCCTTTCAGTGCTGATGATGAAAAGCGTGAAGAGTTCATTCAGGCCCAGAAGAAGGCAAGTGGTATGATCTTGTCTGCACTGTCGAATGAAGCATTAAGAGTGGTCCAAACGGAAATTGGTAGCTCCAAAAAATCCTGATACGGCTAGACAATCAATATACCTCTTCCTCAACCGCTTCTCGTGTATCCAAGATTTGTGAGCTTGTGATACTACGATACACTGACGTCTTCAAAAATCTTGGTAAACATGTTGACAAGATGGCCAGCTTAGTTGAACAAATCAACAGCATGGACACGAAGCTACCTGAAAAACTGTCTGTTGCACTTCTTGTGGGAACCGTGAAAGCACCACAGCTATATGCAGTGTGTGCTGCCATTATGACTGTAATATCTGAGAATCTTACTTGGGATTTGGTTGCATCGCGCCTACTCGATGAGCATCGTGATCTGCCCACTAGCAGAACCGAACAAGCCCATGCAGCAAATTGAAGTGTGGTGTCTGTAAGAGACGAAACCATACCACTTCCAACTGTTTTCTAAATCCGAAGAATCCCAAGAATCGTCTCAACCTGAGCGATTCGGAGAAGGATACAAGAAATGATAGCAGTAACAGTTGTGGATCTCGCTACCAGACACCCAATAGCAGGCAGAAGTCCAACAAATCTGCAAATTCTGGAAGCAACCATCGAACTAGAGCTTCTGTCGCCCATGCAATGCTGGCGCGCCCAAGTTCGGATGAGCTCGTCATGCATGACTCGGGTACAACGACCCATCTCAACCCTGACCATAAGGATTTCCACGGAATCAAATCATGCTCGGTTCCCATTGCACTTGGAGACGAGTCACAGATTGTCGCTACAGAACAAGGGACATGAACAGTCCAATGGCAGTATGATAACATGACTACATCGGTAGATCTGATCGAAACTCCACTGTCGTCTGACATGGCCATGAGTTTAATGTCAATCCCGGCACTCACGTCGAAACAGATTGCCGTTCTGTTTATGCCAGATGCTGCTTTTCTAACTGACTTGACGCAAGACTTTATTGTTTTGCAAGACAAGACATCATTGGTGCAGCACCAAAACATACGAATGGGCTCTACTACATACCTACGTCTCCAAATGTTCCGTCAGATTCCCGTCACGTCTGTCTCTTGCAGATGCTAGTTTTTGGCGAGGGTCGTCCAGAAAGTGGCAAGGGTCGTCCAGTAAATTTTTTGAAAAAATATCGAGATCAATTATTTCAAAATTTGAAGATAATTGCTTGGGTCGTCCAGAATCGCTGTGCAGTAAATACTGGTGGGTTTTCCACTCGTGCTAGTTCTTTAGTCGAGGGCTACCTGAACGGTATTTCGCGAAGTCTAGGTTCAGTTTCCATTAAGGTGCACATTACACGATACCTTCTGCGGAATAATACCCTGCAACGCATGGAATACTGTTGCTAGTACAGATGATGTCCATTATGAAATCATACCGTTTTATTCGTATCTATTCTTCTATCGACCGTTTTTGCTAACCACTACTTTGCTATATTACATATACCATTTCCCCATGATGAAGTGGATGTAGGCGCAATCTGCGGCAGATGCCGCAGAGGGCACCTCCACCGAAGTGCAGTATCGGTAGAACACATACGCACTCCGAGAGGATGTGGCGCGAAGCGCCTCATCCTCTCCGTTCCTCATGTAGGGAACCATGCCCAGATGCATGGTTCCCTACTTGAGGAACCTGCACCTGAAACTCGTGAGCTACGTCCGCATCAAAATTCGTTTACCTCTATACGCAAGCAGAAAGTATCCATAAGTTAGTCAAAGATCCGTTGGATACATTTGAAATGCGATGGAACGTACCATTGATAAAACAAAACAGAAACATTGCGCTAGAAAAGTCGAGGGACCTAGTAACTCGCAAAAGGAAGAAGAAGAAGGAAAGGGATCGGTTAGATTACCAGCCCACCATCATCGTAAAGCGCAAAAGGTGTCGAAGCGAGAACTCACAAGCAAGGGCACCAAGAATGCCCATGCAGCAAACATACCGCAAGATGCGATAAACGAAAGAGCAGCCTATGTCCCAACCAAGTACCAGAATCGTCTATCCCGAACAGTCAGAGATCCAAGATCGCCAAGGAACCAACTTGTTTTGTTGCGCTTTAGGCTCTAGCTTCTCGCGTCTTGCGCTACTTTTGAAAAGTAGCGCAAGAGGCGAAACTAGAGCCTATGGCGCAACGAAATGAACCATTCGTCGCGTACTTACAGTCGTCGCTTTGGGTTACCAGGTTTCCGTTTTCACCCTTCAACTCGTTCTATATCTTGAGCAAATAGAAGAAGTTGGGGGTGATTAGCTTATTTCCTGCCGTTTGCATGTCGCAGAGCGCGAAGAAACGTGGTGAGGATTGGTTAGTTTAGAGCAAAGATACGTGGAAGGATATGGAAGAACGTACGAATAGACTGCACGGAATACATCCGTTAGATACGGATGACTCCGTCCTACTTTTTTCCGCCCTCTACTTTAAGGAGCCTCCATAAAGTAGAGGGAGGAAAAAGAGGGACGGAGCGGAGTATAACGCGAGGATGTGGATGGCACGGATCACGACGGTAACGGAAGGTCGGACGTCGGGGGCGCAGCGGCGGCGGCGGAGGGAAGAGATTTATTTTTCTGTGCGAGATTGGACAGGTGTACAGCTTACAACGTTGGAGAACCACAGGTTTATAACCAGTGGTAGATAATACGAGAAGTACACCCTTGTGTTGAGGTCGACGTGTACCTACGTTCGTTTTTGAACGAAAGCACGCGGTTTAAACTCAAAATATATTCTCCGTTCTCAGCATGACGTCGATCTTGACTGTCGCTCGATCTCCTTCTCCCTTCGGACGACCTTCCCTTGAAGTCTTTGTCGTCGTTTTTCGTTCATTTCTTCTTCCCATGGTCTACTACTGTACACATAAGAAGCGTGGGTGCCCCTTCGTTACTCGCCGAGAAGTCCTATCTCTTCAACAGCATGTCAACCATTGCCCGTTTCGTCTGAAAGCAGCGCTGGAAGACGAAAATAGGCGGCCCATTCGGAGAAGCAAACGTCTCAAGCTTTCCGCGCACGCGGCCGCATCTTCCGAAACGGTCACTGCCCCTTGTCGCCTTCCCGAGCCTCCGGTGTCCGAGGACATCGTTGACCACACTCCGTGCGCCCCTCCCATTCCGGACACTTCGCATTGTGTTTCTCCTTCCCCGGGTCCCGCGTCATTAGAGCGAGAACACGGAAGCAGTTCCCGCCCAGTGCCTTCTGAGGAGGCCCTCGGTGATTTGCATATGGATTATCTCACGGTTTGTCTGGCTTCAGTAGCTTCCAACCTTGGTCATCGTGAGGCAGACGAGCTAATTGGGCTACTTCGGGACCCGCGATTCTCGCAAAAGCGATTCAACGAGACCATAACAAGTTCCAAGCGCTGTACAGAACTGAAGAACGCCATTTTCGAACGATACGCCTCAAAGGACGGTTTCAATCGAAGAACTGTCTCTCCAGAAGGATGTACGTTCCGCGCCACCCTCTACACGAGAGACCCCGTTCAGACACTTTTGAAACAGCTCCAGTTGGCTAACAACGAAAACTTATTCTTCCACCCTATACCTCAGACCCACTCCACGAAAATATCTCACCCCATGTCCGGCTCTCTCGCAAGAGACGCCACCTCAAAACTTAAGGAAATGGTCATGGGCTCTTTGGATAGTAGAATAGTGTGGTACTCCCAAGAAATAAGTTACAGTGAATCTTTCGTAGGTCTTCTGCAGGTATACACCGATAAGTCTTCAACAACTCTAAAGCAAACATCATTTACCGCCTACCCTCTTCAGCTCATATTTCCCAACTTCTCCGACGAGCTACGCCGTAAGTGCATCCGTGATGACCTCACAGTAGTGGCATACTTCCCTACCACACTGATCGAGGTTTCCGTATCTGAAGCAGACGCAATGCCATTCGTTTCTAGCAAGTCTCTACGCGAGTCCAGGATGCAAATCCTTCAAGAATCTCTTCGTCAAGTCCTGGAGCCCATTCTAAATCTCACGCAGAAAGTTTTCAGTTCATCAACGGAGACAAACTAAGTCGAGTGTGCCATCCTCTGCAAGTTGTCGTGCGGATACTTTTGAGGCTAAAGACATTCTGTTAACTCTTCACGGGACCAAAACGGGGAGCTCCTGTCATAGATTCGAGGCCCCTCCCTCATCTTTATGAAGTAGTATTCTTACTTCAATCACTGGACCCTCTCAAGACCAAACCAAAAGCGTTAGAGAGACATACTCAGTTATTCTAGAATATGCAAAGAAAGACGAGGCAGGAAGATGTATATGTCTTGCGAGGGAGAGTATATCTCAGGCGGTACTCTCAAGCGTTCTGATTACATATCTCTTATTCCGTCGTTCATCGAAACCCCCTTGACGGTAGGATTGATCCAGAGTTTGTTTCTATGCAGTCTGTTGGGAACAAGGAGAGCTCTCTTCGAACAGTTACGCAACTTGCATCCAGACAAATTGAAGCTGATTAATACTCCAGAAATCGAAAACCTCTAGTCAGAGACGCTACTCACTGCAATAGAATCATCCACGTCACGTTTATTTCGAACGATACGTACTCAAATCAGCAACTTTACAAACACAAATCTATCCCCAATGCAATGCAACTTTTTTGCCAAAGGTTTACATATAGATTTGTCCACGTCGAAGAAAGGCAAGTCACTGAATGGAACCTTCACAAAGGCAGATCTCCTTTGAATGATGGAGGCCAAAGCATACAAAAACCTTGACATGGTTTTCCTTTCGTAAAGGAGTTCTTTGAAATCTGATAGGGAGCGCAGGACAGGGCCTCAATCAAAACAGTTTTCTCTCAGTACTCGGGCGTCGCTTGGACTAGTTATAGGTGCAATCGTGGCGCATGATGTAATGAAAACTCTATTTCGTCCCTTCGGTGGCAGATTGAAGCCTATAACGCTCCTCGACAAAGTCGTGGGCAGGAATTCATAGCTCTAGACCTGGGAGTCTGAGGTTCTATCTCGACTCTCAACAGAAGAAAAACTAACACCATTGGCAGCCTTTTACGGCATCTCCGCAACACGTCGATTAATGTCTTCTCTTGTATTGTTGGTGACAGGCTTTGTTAACGGAAGGTGAAGCGATACGATTTCAAAATTGGAACGATAATCATGTGCTACCAGCTCAAGCACACAGGGCTGAACGGTTTTCATGCCTACCATCTGTTTTGCTTTCTGCGACGACTCTCGTCGCCATTCTGTTTCATAGAGTTTTATACTGAATGAATTTAGCATATAAGAGCTGCTACAAACCCCGTTCTCTAAACCTCTGAAAATCATGTAGTAGTTAGCCTATCAGGACTCCATTTAGTTATTTATGGTGTTTCGCAGAGAGCTCGCTCTATTACCCCTATAAATCCGGTATTATATGGTCGTTGGAGGCCTTCATCGCTGTTTGTCAGACCGTCACAACGAACAAATTAGATTCAAATATATAAATTGAACGCTAGAGCGGAAGCGCTCATGCTATTAGATAATACCTTATCTTCATCCTCGGTAGAATTTGTATCTTCACGGGAAAAAGTGGTGGCGAGTATTTAAGTAGCTACATACTGTCGTCAGTCTGTTTTTTTATGCATCTCATCCCTGCGCATTACCACTTTTGTGCGTGAGGGTGTTGGCGCGCTTCGGTGGTACGTCTCTTCGCCACTTTGATCAGTTTAAATAGTGTAGTGTGTCAGACACTACACAAATTGTAACAAGGTCGCGTATTATGTTACTGGTTGAGCATCAATTGGATGAAAAAACTAGTTGATTTATCTCTAAAAGATCTGTACTGAGCTCGCAACAAAATCGTTGCAAGGAATGCAACCGATTGTGTTTTGGGAGGTATCAAAACGCTACAGAATGGCCTCAAAAAGTTCCTTCTAGCGAAGGGTTTTGGTGGACGTAGATTTATGCGAACAATGGTAGCGCTCTCCATTCATGCGTTTTGAAGCGCTCCTTATACTCAAGATATACTCTAATTAATGTACAGCTTTTTGCCATCCCGCCAATCCACGTAGACAGCGGTGCCAACGTGTTCGCGGGCGGGTGCATGGTAATGAGTGCAAGAAGTGTTGAGGAAGGGGTTTTGGGAGGTCTCGGCATGGTTCTAAAATGTGACCGGAACGTGCCCACCGGCGTGGGGGGGATCGGTTGTGTTAGGGTGGCTACCCTAACACAACCGCACCCCCCCGTCCGCGGGCACGTTTTGGCCGGTTTTTTAAAAAATGTGCTTTTTTATGCCCTCGGGCGGGGGGGTCCGTTCGTGTTAGGGTACCTACCCTAACACGAACGGACCCCCCCGCCCGCGGGCACGTTTTGGCCGGTTTTTTAAAAAATGTGCTTTTTTATGCCCTCGGGCGGGGGGGTCCGTTCGTGTTAGGGTACCTACCCTAACACGAACGGACCCCCCCGCCCGCGGGCACGTTTTGGCCGGTTTTTTAAAAAATGTGCTTTTTTATGCCCTCGGGCGGGGGGGTCCGTTCGTGTTAGGGTACCTACCCTAACACGAACGGACCCCCCCGCCCGCGGGCACGTTTTGGCCGATTTTTTCAAAAATGTGCGATTTCATGCCCGCGGGCGGGGGGGTCCGGTCGTGTTAGGGTACCTACCCTAACACGACCGACCCCCCCCGCGCCCGCGGGCTCGTTTTCGCCTCATTCTGGTAGCGTCCACAGACCTCCCAAAACACACACCGCACGCATATCCAGCCAAAACGTAACGTGCCCGCGGGCAGGGTGGTTGAGTTGTGTTAGGGTAACGACCCTAACACAACTTGATCTCGCGCGCTGCCATTACGACAGAATGACATTACGACATGTCTGATGACACTCGTCTGCAACAACCCATCGCCAGCAAACCTCCGCGCCGCCCACGGAGCGCGCGGCGCCATTCCTGCAGGCGGTGCGTCGTTCAACGACGTTTCCGTGCCAGCTCATCCTGGATGGCCCATGCGTGCGAGACTTGGCTGCTGTGAGCGCGTCATCATGCTACATGAATCAGCACCAGTTTATGTGCACCGCGCGTGACCAAGCGCCCTTCGCTATCATGGAGTGGAGACCGGAAACCTCACGATTCGGGCGCCGCGCACAGTGCGAGGAGTAGCGCGGCGGCGACCGCGCTTGTGTGCAGCGCGCGCGTCATGGCGACGAGCTCATTCCGCGCGGCGGCGATGCGTTATATTACCGCGCTCAAAGGCGCGGTAGCGGAGCTGGTTCGCTTTGGAGGCGCGAAGTAGTGACGAAGGCGCGCCTTTTGGTGACGAGGCTGAGCCACCGCGCGCCTCGTGGCGCCTGAGAGCGAGGCGCGCGCAGAAATTGCGCGGACGTGGCCCGTAGTAGAAGGTGACAAAGTGAGATCAGACTCAAGCAACAACTGCGGCGAAAACGGCGAAGCTCGTTTACGCGCTCAATATGGTGTATTAACTCATGCAACAGCTGCACGCGCATCGCTCGCCCTTGGCGCACGCACGCCCGGCTGCGAAGTGCGCGCCCCTCGCCGCGATACGCATCAGGCAGCGCTGCGCGTTGCGCGGCCGCTGTTTCGCGCTCGTCAGCGCATGGAGCCAAACTCGGCGAGCACGCCGCCGGCCACGAACGCGAGCGCGACGGCAAACGGCGGCGATGGGAAACGAGCGCTGCCGCTCGCACATCGCCACAAGCATCATGGCGGCCTTGTCGGCGCGCGCAGTGTGGGTGTGCACGTCGGCGCCGATGACGCGCGTGATGGCGGCCTACAAAGGCTGCGCGCCCACCAGCAGCACCTCGAAGCCCTTGATCAGAAGCGTCAAGGCAGAGTGCACGTCAGTGAGCATCTTGTACAGCAACATGCTTAGCGTGTCAACGTCTGCGATGAGTTCCACCGGCATGAGGTTGAACAGCAACGGCAGCTTGTAGATGGCCACGCTGCTCACTGTGGGCGCGTCGTTGTCGCGCTGCAGCGCGCGCGCGCACAGCAGCAGGGCCAGCCGCATTGGCGTATAATCGCGCGCCGACGGCGACAGCAGCTCACTGCCGAGCGCCGCACTGCCTGGCAGTGCCACGAACGCCCGCGCTGGAACGTAGCTGGGTGCTGTCCAGTTGCGGCGCTCCGCCACCGTCGTCGCCACCAGCGTCGCAGCATCATAGGCGGCGCGCGCAGCCACGGGTCCAGTTAGGCGCTCACGAACGTGCGCACGCGTGGCGGCATGCCGAGGCCCGGGTTGGCATTGGTGGCGGCAGTCGCCACGTACCACGCGCCGCCGCGCTTGGCGAACAACGCCGAGTCGCGCACGCAGTGCTGCCCGCCCAGCGCGGCCGCCGCGAGAAAGAGACGCCCGGCGCGGTGGCGTGGCAGTGCCGACAGCACGGCCAGCGGCGGCGGCAACGTCGCCGCGCTTGGCCTGACGAAGCGCGGCACGGCGCGAGCCAGCGCGGCGGAGAAGTCGGCGACGCTGCCACACCACGCGCCCGCGTGCAGCTGGCGCGCGGCTGAAGCCGCTAGCGCGTCGGAGACTAAACTAGGGTCGGGCACAGCCCAGACGCGCACCGCAACGTAGCGCCGCTGCACGCCGTGCCAAGGCCAGGGGGTTGGCGGCGCGCTGATCACACGTGGGCATGGCAGCGCGCTCGTCTACCAGCAGCGCCGATCGCAGCCGCGCCTCCAGAGGCGGCAGCTGGGCCAGCAACGCCACTACCGAGCGCGCCAGCGCGCGTGCAGCCAAAATCGGCGCCTCTGGCAGCCCCAGCAGCGTGGCGTTTACCGGCACCACCGCCGGCCACGGCCGGCGGCGCCGAGGCTTCTGGCAGCGAGTCGGGCGTGGCCGGCTGGGCTCACGCGCGTTTGCAGTACAGCAGCAGCGCTACAGGGAGGGCAAGGACCCGGAGAGGGAACGCGGTACGGCGCGCTCATGGCACGTGAGTTGGCCATGGCGGCGGCAGCAGCGGAGTGAGACGCATAGCATGCCCGTTGGCGGTGCGCGCCGGGCGGCGCCGCGCGCGCGCACGGTGCCCCGTTTGAGCGCTCTGCGGCGGCACGGGGCTTTGCTGCCGGCGTCGCGTCATGCGATCCGCGTCCAGGATTGTACGTCCATCTTTTCACCATACTGTTGGCCAAACACAATGGCGGGAAGTAAGACCTTCGCGAAGAGAATCTTCTAGGGCCAGGTAAGCATATCATTATTTCTCAAGATGACCAGCACACCATTCAAGGGTGCTGGAACCAGGCAGAAAAGTCAAAGCGTAAGTAAAGAGACGGTATACGAATCAAGCCATCTTGTTCAACGCTCGGCATTTGCTTCATATTAAAAATCATGGAGTGCTCCTTCCACTGCAAGCGATCCTCAATTGCCAGTTCTTCAAACAGTCGCAGTATATTCGGATGAGCGCCAAAGAAGATATGCAAGGCTGTATCATACCAATTGCCGTCTTGATCCTTACAGGTTGCAACCTTGCTGCCAAGCACATCGCGTGCCTCATACACCACATGGTCGCAGCCAGCATCGGCCAGATACTTGGCACAAGACAGACCAGCCGCCAGGCGACCACAATAGCGACGCACGGCGGCGCGACATCCTGCGACAGTCGGAGCGGTGGTGGTGAGACAGTAGCGTTTGCCTTGTTCATGCGCACGGCGCACAGACGCACGCTGGAACACAATGGCGGACGAGCGCGCGGCTGAAGCGGCAGTGATGGGGAAACGGCCTCCATTTGGGAGCTCATAACGTGAGTCGGATGAGGAAGAATGTCGTCGACATTAAGCGAGCGCGGGAAATTGATAAAGTGTGTCGTGAAAATGTTTACAAAAAAGAAATGAGCTGCAGGCGCACTGCAGCCACGATGCAGTCATATGCGATCAGCTCATCGCCAATATTCAGCTGGAGGAAGCCTCGCGAGACGCCTCCGCGGCATGCGGCCGTTTTGGGGCGAGGCGGGTGCACGAGATTGGGGACGGTTCTCACACGTACCTCTACAGAATAACTTTCCGGGAGACGGAGAGGGAGGATCCGAACGCGTGATGGGCGAGATATAGGTGAAGAGTGGGGACGGTGCGGAATGGGAAGGAATGGTGGGATAATTGAGGTGAGATGCGTTGCGATTTGCATCGCAACTCGGGGAAAAATGGAAACGCAAACTAGCACAAGCGCAGATTAGAGAGAGGGTCGCGGAAAAGAGTGGATGGGGCGGTGCGGCGAAATAGAACCTTTACAAAAACTAGGAGACCCAAGAATTAAACTGCACGAGATGGAATTTAATATTCCAAAATTTTTTAATTTTTTGAGTGCCAGCCACTGCCACCCCCTCGCGCGCCCCAAAAAGCCCAAAAACTAGCTTAGTTTCCAAAGCGAACAGACTATATTCCACTTCGCAGAACACAGACGCAAGTGAGCAGCTCAGTCCACAGCCTGATGATGGCTACCATTTCTATGGTGTCCCAGCACAAAAACCCCTTCGCTGTGATTTCCTGCTGAGAGGATGACTGTAAGTCTTCTGTCAATTCTGAAACGAGTGCAGAAGATGACGCACCTCTTTCTGACATCAGCTCCAAAGTGGACGAGGAATCGGACATCAGCAATACCGAACACCAGAATGCAGACACAATCAACGATCTCTTTAACCCTGTTGACAATGCAGTTGATGTAACCTCAGTCGACGAGCAAATTGTCAACCTATGACATCTTCGGCTCGCTCATGCACGCTCTCATAATGCAATCGCTTGCATGCTTCGTCGCAACCGTCTTCCGCCGAACCCAGCGTTTGACAGTAAATGTATCGTTTGTACTAAAGGTAAGTTCCGTAAACCTTGTTCTGGTATTCTAACCTCAAAACTCAAACCCGCACATCTTCAGGCAGATATCACAGATGCTGGTGACCTCTCCGACGAAGTTCATCGGTACTACAGTGTTATTGTGGATGTATGTGTGCACTCGATTCATGACCGCCGCACCACTCCGGACAAAGGGTAAAGCATCGAGGCAGATACTCATCTTTCTTTTCTGGTTAGAACGCCAAACTGGTTCTCCAGTTCGTTCTCTGCACACCAATGGTGGTAAGGACTTTCTACGTGCTAAGAAGAAGTTCTTGGAATTGGACATAACGGTTACTGAGACATCTACCAACACTCCGTCTTCCAACAGACTGGCAGAGTGCCACATAGTTATTCCTCTTGAATCCATTGGAGCAGCACTGCTCATGCTAATCTATCAAAATCCCACTGGCCGTACGCACTGCAACAAGCAGTTGAAGCCAGAAACCTTCTCTTGCACGCAGTACGCACCACATTCCCTTCGTGGCTCTCTTTGACGAATATTCTCGATATGCTAAGCATCTCAAAGCAATTGGTTGTCGAGCTCTCGTTCTTCACAGTGTGAAGACTAAATCTAAGCTCGACCCTCGTCTCACTGAAGGTATCAAACTTGGTCATACGCATGGCTGAATGTATATCATTAAGACCTCTGAAGGCATTGTCCGCACCAAGCATGTCAGGTTTCTCGAATCCGAATTCCCTGGCATCTCTTCTGAAACACCTCTGACCGGCGCAGTTCCACCACGCACTGAACCGGCTGCTGTATACATCGAATCTGATTCTGAATCCTCAGACCCTGCCACGGTGAATGAAGTACCTGTCGCAAGCAATAAAGACAGTGGCAACGACTATACTCCCTCAGTTCTGTCTACCCTGACGCATTACCCCGACAAGCCTTCAACTAATGAAAATGGAAAGTATGCCTCTGATGGCAACCTGCCTCTATCACCGCAGGCGAAGGTTGCTCTACCACCCACTATCAGCACTAGGGATGAATCAAGGTTGAGAACCGCACTTCGTTCTCCGGAAGCTCATTTATGGATTGCAGCAATCAATGAGGAATTCAACACCATTACCACCCTGGGTACCTACAAGGGGGCTACACCTGATCACGACAAGCCTATCCCATCTGGAGTCATTCTGCGTTTGAAGAGAGACCACATGGGTAAGCAGTCTCGATTTGAAGCACGCCTCGTTGCACGTGGTAACTTCCAAACGACCTGCGACAAAATCAGCCTCTACACCCCTGGCCTCAATTTCGAGCTGTTTTGTCTCCTTCTGGCCTACGCACAGTCGCAAGGCTGGGGCCGTCAAAATGTCGAAATCAAGGGTACCTTTCCGCGCGCCACAATACCGGCTGACAATCCTATCTGGATTCGACCCCCAACTATACCTGGCATTCCGGAAGCTGATGGTCGTGTTGTACAGTTGGTCAAGTCCCTCAATGGCACACGAGAGGCCCCCCGTCTGTGGTTTGAGAACATCTCTGCATACCTACTGTCTATTGGACTCACTCAGGCTAACTGACATCCATGCCTGTTCACGTAAACGTGCTCTGGTGGCATGCTGATCCTGTTGGCTTATGTCTCTGAAATTTGTATTCTTGGCCCTGCTAAACTAACGGCGTCAATGAAACAGCAGCGCTCGGCGAACTATGAAGTTATTGATCTGCAGAAGGCTGACTTGTATTTCGGAGCATGGATTGAAGACAGTGCTTCTGGAATTCGTCTGCACCAGCAGCCAATCATCGAGAATATCATTCAACATACCAACATGAGTGATGGTTATGCAGCTGCCGCTCCTCTACCCGATGGAAATCCGCTTGATGACGCCCAAGTCGTACCAAGCGCAGATGAAGAGTCTATCATGGTCACCATTCCGTAGCGGCAAACGCTTGGTTTCTTGCTAGTCTTGAGTACTCGTACGCGTCCGGACATCGCCACCGCTGTGTCTATGCTAGCAAAATTTGCATCACAACCGCGACAGGAACAGTGGCAGGCTATGAAGCATCTTGTTTGTTATTTGAAAAGAACACGATCGTATGGCATATTCATACCGCCAGAGGTTGGCTCTAATGTCGTTGCTTAGACTGATGCTGATTGAGAGAGGGATCTTGACAAGCACCGACCCAAGGGGGGATATGTACTCTGTATGGACACTGTTCCAATCATTTGGAGCTCTAAACTCCAGAAGTCTACAGCACTCTCAACATCCGAAGCAGAGTTCTTTGCTTTGACTGAATGTATTCGCTAATGGGCTGGGTGCGCAACGTACTCCAAGGAATTTGTGCACCAGTGACATATGAGATCAGGGTCCATCAAGACAATTTGGGAGCTTTCTGCTGGTCCAAGCAGTACTTGGGTTTAATTCGAGTGAAGCACATCGATCTACGCTATCACTACGTTCTTGATGCGGTGAAAACCGCTTTGTGAAGGTACAGTACATACCATCTGCTCAGAACAGGGCCGACATCTTCACAAAGTCTCTGACTTGCGTACTTTTTGTCAGTCAGCGCGATGCTCCGTGCAAATCTCCTGTTCAAAGTTGAGGGGGGATGTGAGCATGACAGCACATCCATTCGTATTTGAATTCCTACTTGCATTTGTATTTGTATTTGAGGTTGCATTTGAATTTATTGTCGTGACCTACCAGTCTCTAAGTTCACTACTATGCTTGCGAGACTTTCTCAATGTCTGTAAATAGCGGGTTAAACAAAGTCTTCTTACTTTGTTTCACCCCAGCTCTTCTGTGAATTTCAACTGTAGTGTCAGTAATTAATCTCTCAAATGTTCTACCGTTTATGTTAAAAATCTGTCCCAGAAAATCCGCTTTCCCGCCGTACTTCAAAGTAGTAAACGTCATGAAAAATGTATCTTTCTCAAAAAAAGAATATTTTCTTCCTCTACCCTGATTTCAGCTCTCAGAAAAAATTTTAGACGCAATATTGTAAACCACATCAAATTCTTTGGACGAGAAATTAGTCGTTTTCATAATAGTCCCAGACTGATTCTGGAAATAGAATGAATCGTAGATTCGTCAGTCTGAATCGTTATCCTCGTCGGAATCGTCGTCCAATTTTACTGAAGAGTAGGATGAAAGTTTCAATCTCGTTCCAATATATGTTCCTGCAAAAGATCTACTGAAACGGCCGCTTGTTCTGGAGTGATATTGTCCATTTCGGGTAAGTGGTACAAGAGAGTTGTATTGGTGTGTCTATATCTCGGAAAAGTACGTTGTTGCGGAAGGACCTAATTTTATTGCAATTACTATGTTTCAGTAGGGGCTCGTTTGTATTTGTGTGTAGAGATGCTTGGAATGAATGGGCAGCGTCTTTCGCACAGACATTTATATACAGAGTGGGAAAACAATGCGCAAAGCAAAAATGGATATTTCGGGCATATACAAGCATTGCTGTAGATTACGCATCTTTGCTGGACTTTATTTTTCTATTTACGTATTACTACAGTATTGAGCTAGAGTTCTATTGATACTCTACTATAAATTGGTGCGGAAAAGTAGTCAAGCTAAATTGCTTCATCGCCGGTTACTGGAGATGGCTAGTAAACTGGCTAACGTTCGAACATTTAAGAGAGAATTTCTTTCATTTCATCGTCCTTTTTTCATACCGGAGAAGCGAAAATGTCAGTCGAAGATTCATTAGTTTATTTGGAACATGTTTTATTGTATGCTCGAGGATATAGAATCAGTTAAGATCTAGGTTACCGGGACGAGCACAAACAAAGCATATTGTGAAGTGGGACTGCTGTGATCTGCATTGATGTCGCTTTATGCGTTATTCTACATTGTAATTATGCATTGGCTTTGCATACCTGTTCGTACAGCAGAATGCCCAACGTGACTTCGCACACGTGGATTGCTTCGACGCAACTCCACGTGTGCTAAATCAGCCAATGGGCGCTCTCTGCACTCAGGTGGTGCCTACTATTCTACATGTAGGAATAGCACTGTGTTAATATAGTAACTATTATGTTAGTATGCATTTCTGAGCCCACTAGAAGGGTTCAGAACTCTATATAAAGGGTCAGAGAGACGCCTAGCGGTGTCTCGACCCAACACAACATTGCGTTCATCAACTTTATTATTCTATCAACCTTACCCAATACCTTGGGGCAGTGCAGCTAAGTAAGTTATTACTGCGTCTAGGCCTCTGTGCCTTTCTAACATCTTCTGTGTTTACGCGTTTCGTGCGAGCACTGCTCTTCTCATCTAAATCCCAGTACCGGTCAAAGCGCCTTAGGCGTGGACGGGAATCGGGTGGTGTGTACCAAAGGCTTCTCTGTCGTCAGTGAGCCCCACCGGAGCTTCGGCTCGGATAACGGTGTCGGTCGAGAGACCTGGTGCTACACGGACCTAGTTGCTGGACGGGAAGCTGTCCGTTGGGATTTTAGTTGAGCGCCGCGTCACGTCTTCTGCGAGAGACTAGCTTGGGCATAGAGTGAAGACTTATCTTCAGTTAGTAACTCTCCTTGGGACGTCTCGTAGGAAGTCTATACGCTTGTCTCTGGACGCGTAGAGATGAGTTTGGCTGCAGAATTCGCGTGCAGTTTGTTGTTGTCCGTTGTTCGTTTTCTCTTGACTGGTGGTTGTCCAACCACTAGTTTGTCCCTTTCCTTTCTTTGCGCTGGGATCTTCCCCTTGGCATACTACGTTTATTTCTTTGGTGGATTCTGGACCCACGTTGGTCTCTTTTGAGTGGCTGGTTGTTCTACCCTGACTTTCTTTCTGCTACGAGAGGCAAGTGTAAGGGTCTGTAAACACCCGCGTCGTTTGCCACCAAAATGACGTCCAGACATATGCTCTGGTCACTCTCATTTCCTAAACAGTAGAATGCCAAACCTGTAAAGCTAAAACTGTCTGACCGTTTTCTCTCGACTAAATTCAGGTCTTGTTACATGTCTCTGGACTGCACTGACTGGCCTATTAATGAACCCAGTCCTTTTTCATCAGTTTGGTTTTCGCATAAATTTAGAGGAGCAGAACTGCGATATGAGATTGCACTACGATTGGATAACGGGTTTTTGGTATTGGAGAATTGAGGCTATCCTTGTAGATCACATCATGATATTAAGATAATTCAGGTGAAGTTGAAGTCAAAACTTTTGTCTTACGAAAAGATTTTGACGGATGATGGTTATAATGAAGGAAGATGCTTACGTTCTAAAAATGTACCCTCAAGTCTCCAAACAACTCAATCTCGAATTAGAGCTCGGCATGAAGCTGTGAATCATCTCTTGAAGAAGTTTAACGTTCTCCGACAAAACTTTCGTAACAATCGTTCCCTACATTCAGTATGCTTCTTCGCAGTGGCAAACGTAGTACAGCCTTCTTTTAAAAACGGGAAAAATTTTTTTCCCAGTGTTGTAGGAACTCTGTTCGCCAGAATGGAAATCTGAAACACACTACAGGATGAATTTGCTATATAAAACGTGATAAATGGTTTACTATTAAACAAATATAGACTGAAAATATATTTCTCTCTTCTCTTCACTAAGCTTCAAATGTCTATGCCCTTAATAGCATCAGTATGGTCTGGTGCATGTTTTTTCTGGATATCTCAGGGTGTGACTCGCCACTGAGTGCTTAAATCTAGTAAGATAGCTTAAGACGTGCATTACTATTGGGCAAAGATGAAATCTGTTGGATACTACAGCCTCATTTGTTCTGCTTTCTTATATTTATCTCACTAGCTTTAAGATAAACCTTGGTCATCTGGTGCGAGTTCCATCCCTTCTCAATACATCCAAATACGACCGTGGTTATGGAGCGGTCCTCCCTCCAATAGAAACTCTTCATTCAAACTTCTTACCTTCTCATCTAATATGCACATCTTGCTTCCACGGCACGAGTTGCATAAGGTTTTGATCTCAATCTGCGCTACTGAATTTGCCGCACGGCGAAGATTTGAGAGCAAACTCTAGAGAAACATTATTCCCAAAGGCCACTAAACGGCCAAATCAAGTAACTACCATGTTCCAAAATCTTCTACATCTTCTTCGCCACGCTTGGAATCTAATTGTGCCACAAACTGTCCGAAAGGCACAGCTTAAGTCTGCGTTGTTCTCCGTGAACTCGAAAACGTACCCTTCTCGCTTGCGACAATTTCACACTAAATTTGAGGAACAGTTTCATCATAAAAAGAACGGAACCCCCACAGACTATATTAAGCGCGTCTGAGGAAGTAATTTCTGTTTCGGAAGAACACAAGTGCAATCTGGAAATAATGAAACAACTCTTCTGGGACAAACTTGATCCTGACGAATTTGTAGTGACCGCATTATGAGCTAGTGAAGAACGGGACATATACGAAAAGGTTTCATATTGCGCCGAATGGCGCAAACGTAGTGGCTTGCATTTGACGAAGGATGCATTGATCAGGAGATGGTATGCGCATAAAAGGGAGCTGAGCCTATTTATATTGTTTATCAACGGTACATTTCTAAATTGTTTGCGGGTGTGGACTACAAGGGAGATGGAAACACGCCGACGGAGGAGAAAGCCAGTTCGAATGGATGAGCTTATGGCATACCTTTGCCTTAAACTCGTCACTGCTTGAAGAGATTGAAGAAGTACTGGTTCTCTTCCGACCTATTGGGTATACCATTTTTCAAGAAGTTTATAGCACGAGATACTTTCTTGGCCAGCCGAGCTTCTCTTCGTATGTATACTCCCTACGAACATGATGTATCCTTATCCCAATCGCTATGTCACAGCCGCCAATGTCTTGAACGCTACGCAAGGAAGGCCCCTACGCTGGCCGTCACAGTAGATGTCATTATACTGGATGAGAATGTCGTGCGTTGCAAAGGCCACACTCGCGCTCGGACGGACATGAAGTCGAAGCCAGTGAAGTTTAGCATTAGGTTTTACGCTGTAGTGGGATGGTCCCACGCGTACCTGCATATTTTGCAGGATAACGGTTCTGGGAATAGTTCTGGCCAATGTCTAGCCCAGCGGTAAACCAATGTTTTTAGCGAACTCCGAGGAGCAGTTGAACGTAAGATAGACGGTAGCCTCGTTGCAAAATCATCGTTTTCCGCACGGTGGTGCACACAGGTTGCGAACCAGACGAAGCTCCATGCTACACCGACGAATGCCAGGCTGATAAAGATGGAAAATTTCTATACGCGCCATGTTCTTGATGGCCAATTACATATATTGAGCGATGGAGAATGCAAAGTACTTGGCACAGTTCACCTGAATAACGTTGATGGACTGAATCGATCAAATCTGAAGGAGGCCATTACAAATATGAAGTGCGCAATGAGAGGAGACTGGTGCCTAGTTCAGGTACTTAAAGACTGGGAAACCTGAAAGATTTTCTGGGAAATTTGTTCGAAGTTGGGTCAAGAGTTTAGAGAACCGTCTTCTAGATGAACAAAGTCAAATAAAATATGCAGTCAGTTATATGAGTGGAGATGCTTTCCAATGGTGGGAATTAGTTTCACTTGATAAAAATTTGATACAAAGCTGTGATGAGTTTTCTAGACAATGTTTAGATTACTTTGCCCCAGTTAAAAGAGAATTAATAGATCGAAAAATGCTGAGTACTTTAAGAAAAACTGGCAAGTTAAACACTGTACGGTCGTATAAACAGGAATTTACAAAATGGTTGCTACAAGTACAGAGAATGACGGAAGCAGAACAAATATACCATTATAGCCAAGGTTTAAAAATTAGGACCAGAATTGAAGTAGAAAGAGTTGAACCAGTTTCGGTTCAAGAAGCAATGAAAATAGCTGATAAATTTGATGCTTTTTAGAAATGAACAGAGTTAAAGCGGAAACCAGTTTCGACAAAGAACTTATAGTCATAATAGTCCCCGACAAGGACGAACCCAAATGCAGATAGGAAATATTAATTTTAGAAATCAAAACTATTTTAGTCAACCTGAGAGAAGAAGATGCATTAGAGAGCAATTGTGTTTTGTATGTAAGAGAAAGAAATGTATCGTAAGGAACCATAATCAACGAAGAGTTGGTAACAACTTTAATAGCGGAACAAAAAAATGAACATAGCGCTAGTGCCCGGATCGACATTATGGCATTCTCAGGAGGATGATAAGAAAATTGAATTTAAAATTCCCTTTAGAAAGAAAACACGACGTAAAAATTATGAAATAAGAAAGCAAAGAATAAGAATATGGAGAAGAATATGCTCAAGAAGAGCAGGAAAGCCAGAGTTGCTTTTATTACAGCTACAAGGAAAGGTACTAAGTCAGAAAGAGTACCAGCACTGGGAGCTGAGGGAAGCTATTACAAGAACGTTTGCTTGCATTTTGTAAGACGAAGAAACAAAACTTTGACAAAGCAACAGAAAAGTTTAATACGTAAGAGCCAAAGAATTGATTTCACAAAAAAGAATACATATTAAAGGCTCAGAATTGGTCCACATGAACAAATTATTGCACTTGGGTACGAACAGTATTAGTTTTCTCAGCCATTCGGTGCCTTCAAATCGATGTGGAAAACACTAGAACCATCGGCAAAATCAAGTAACTCTTGTTTGGGAATGTGTGTTTCGACGACGACTGGTAAAGATATTCTGCAAACCGAATAGAAAGGACTAGAAACAGAGGTTCTCAACTCTTTCAGAATTTTCTTAAAGCCAGCAATCATGGGGTGATAGGGTAACATAGCTCCAAATTGCTTGTTAAGCCATTTTTAATGAAGCATCTGCATTTCAATCATCGGCTTAGGCCATTCAACAACAATGCTAAGGACGGTTCCTTCTTCAACCACGCTTGGAACAATATCCTTCTCCTGAACTCTAGATGGGAATAGCATCGCAACTGTAAAATGCTGGACCGTAGTTTCAGAATGTTCCCACTGGGACGTAAGATAAATTGGAGTAAATTCCTTGACATGGCTTTCTTCTTCAGCTATGATAGATTCGGTTTGATTGCTGGGCTCACGAACATCATCTGCAATAAATCCTGGAGCCTGAACATCGTCGTCGTCTTCAGCAGTCCTCTGCAGCGCTTGTGACGAAGAAGGTGCTAACAGAGATTAAATGGGTTAAAAGAGTATTGCAGAGGCGAATGGACAATGGAAACATACCACGAAGGTTGGCCATTTCATTTCGAATTCTTCCGTAACGAAGTCTAAATGTTGCAAGCTTAAACGTTTTAAACAAAGGATCCATTCGATGAACTTTAGTAGCGTTCTCATGTCCAGTTAGCTCTCCATTTCTGAACATTTGCCTCAACCGCTTAACAGTCTCTGAGTTCTCAGTGAGGTGGACGTTATTTCTCTTTGACGGCATGACTTCACAGTGTGATACAAACTAGATACTCTTGAATTGAAAGAGCTGCGACACTTGAGTGACGTCCAAAGAACGTTCGAATCTTGAACGAAGTTCTTTTAATACGTATAACGCCCCGTGCAGTTCATACCAATTTCAGCTTGAAGATGATAGGGTGATATCTCCTTTTGTTGTCTTCATACTACCTATATCTCAAATACAGTTATCTTTGGCTATGAACAGAACGAAACCCTAGAATCTCGTATCTTTCAGATACAGCCCATAATAAGTTTGGGGTGAACCCGTAGGACACAAAAAGGTTATGTCTCTTTTGGCATCTAAAGTCGTTTATGTCTCACGATAAAAAGAAACTTACTAGGACTGACGCTTCTGTACTTTCATCTGCGCTTAGCATCATGTTGTAATTACATCATCACCATCACGATTCCCGTAGATGGGTTGTGATGCATTTTCGGTCCGGCCATAGAAATTGTAAACAATGTTTCATATGTATACACAACCGTTCTCACTACAGTACATAGGTTTCGCATGATGAAAAAAGAAACAATTGATTTCAGTTCTGAGTGAAATCTGATCTCTACCCCTAGAAAGTGTGATACTTTTAATGAAGACTAAAAATATCATCACTATTCAAACACCAATAGCTCCTTTTACCCTTGAGGCTCCGTGAAAGTTTTCGTTTTCATTTAAGTAAAATTGCTAGTACATGTATGAGATCTGTGTCTCTTCCGAGTCATTGGTCTCTCTTTGAAGCTGTAAAGTGCCTAATTTGACTCTTTCAACAGAGTTATCACTGCTTTTCATGATATCATGCGGGTGATGTAGAAATAGATCTTATAAAGCCCCCGCTTCTAAGGGCACGTCATTACTTAAAGACGCATTTCATCAACGTAAAGGTTTGTGGTGCTAAAAAATTAGAGTGTAGGACATGTCTTTGTAAAGAATCCGCCTTGTGTGAATTTCGAAGTTGAATCTGTGATGCAGCAATGAACAAATTTGGTACATCTGTATACATACAGATCTTTATTGTTGAAATTTATGGATTGTTTTGCTTCCTTTAGCTTTGTTGTTGCCATGTATGTTTCGCTGTAAAGATGTCGGCAAGCAACGCTAGAGTATCAGCAGAATACTTTTGTTAACTATGGCTGGCCTACCGGCTACCGTTCATACTTTTCGCACAGCATTCCTTAGTTTTCCAACAAACCAAAAACGACAGAGGAGTATTAACATAAGCCGTCGTTTTACCTCTCTCTTTGGCATAAACTACTATGTATGCTCGCAGCTCTGGAACAGACTTCGCTCTCGTCTTCCTCTTCGATCTTGTCCTAAGCATCTATTGTGGGCGCTATTGTTCCTCAAGCAATATAATACCGAATCTGTAAACCATGTTGTTACAGGTGCAGATGAGAAAACGTTTAGGAAATGGAGTTGGTGTTTTATTCGGTTAATTACATCACTAGAAATCGTAAGTTACCTAATATAACGAAAACCGTTTATAAGATTAACACTGACATATAATGTGCAGATTAAATGGAATAATCGCTTATCGTCTTTAATGCTTCATTCTTGTTACGCCTCTGTAGATGGAACAGACTGTCCTATAAATGAACCATCTCCATTTTCTTCGGACTGGTATTCTCACAAACTACATGCGGCCGGATTGCGCTATGAAGTTGGATTACGCATTGACAGTGGTCAAATCGTTTGGATGCATGGTGGGTTTCCCTGCGGATCAAAATCAGATGTCATGATATTTCGTCTTAAGTTAAAGAGAAAGCTTGGCACGCATGAAATGGTGTTGACTGATAATGGATACAATGATGAAAAATGTTTGAAGCAGTTCAATGTTTCTACTCAATTACGAAGAACGCATCGACGGATTCGTGGGCGTCATGATGCGCTTAACAGGTTGTTGAAAAAGTTCAATGTGTTAAGTAAAAAATATAGTCACAATAGAACAACACACTCACATTGCTTCTTGGCCGTCTCTAATGTTGTTGAACTTTCCTTACAAAACGGTACAAATTTGTTTGCAATAAAGTAACGAGTATTGAATACTTTATGTTTGTCATTTAGCGTGTCTCTTTTTAGGACAATTTTGACATGAAGCACTTATATTGTATAACAGGATGCAGTAATATCTGCTGAGCTTTACATGCACAGCTTGGGAATAGGGTCAAAGTATGTGTCATTATGAAAATCTATGATATAATTCACCATACTCAATTGCTTTCCGCAGTTCCCAGTAAGATATTAATAGACAGTGGCTGTGAAGACATAGTGATGTCTAAGAGCTTTGCCGATCGGTTAGGGTTAAATATCGGAAAATCCAGTACCAAGCCGAGTTATGGGATAAAACCGTTGTCCCTATGTGTGAGAGTATTAATAGCCTCCCACTTAGTATTGGATATGCTTCTTTTGAAATTAGACCATTTATTGTAGACTTGATCACCTACGATATAATGCAAGGAATATCATGGTTAATAAAGGAAAATCCCATGATGGGTCGGAAAAGTAGAAGTATAACAACACGCCAGAAAGAATTAGTTACTCTGGAGGCAGAGGAAAGAATAGGTAGGTATAGACATAGTTCGTGTTTACCTTTTAGATTATCTAGTAATCAACTTTCACGGCTTGTGAGAAAGAAGAAGTGTAAGGTATAACAACTAAGTATTTAAGTTACCCGGTACCGGTGAAAAGAAAGAAAACCATGATAAGGAGATTTTGGATCCAAATTTGAAGTCACTCTTGGAAAATTTCCAAGATGTATTCCCTGAAGAACTACCGAAAGAGTTACCCCCTCAGAGAGAGGTGGAGATGAAAATAGACTTAGTACCAGATGCAAAGCCAAAGATAGGACCCATGTATAAATTATCAAAACCTGGGTTAGAGGAAATGAAGAATGAGGTGAATGAGCTCATAAAAAATGGATTTATAAAACCTGGTATAAGTCCATGGGTTAGCCCTGTACTATTCGTAAAAGAAAGATGGCAATCTACTAATGTGTGTAAACTACAGAGCACTGAATAAACAGACAATAAAAAATCAATTGCCACTACCTCAAATTGATGAAAAGTCCGGGATCAAGTACAAGGAGCAAAGTACTTCTCAGCAATAGATTTAAGACAGAGATACTATCAAGTAAGAAAAAGGGAATGTGATATAGAAAAGACTACGTTCCGAACTCGCTATGGCCAGTTCGAGTACATGGTAACAGCATTTGGGTAAACAGGTGCCCCAGGATGTTTCCAAGCATTAATGAACATTATATTACGTAATATCTAGATATTTTTATATTAGTATACCTGGATGATATACTAATATATAATAAAACAAAGGAAGAACATATGAAACAATTGGGAAAAGGTTTCCAAATATTAACAGAAAATCAATTGTATGGAAAGGTTTCAAAGTGTAAATTTTCAAAATAATCAATAGATTATTTAGGACATGTAATGACAGCTAATAGCATAAGAGTTGATCCAAAGAAAACAATAGCTATTCAAAATTGGGAAAACCGACTAATGTTACGGACGTACAAAGCTTCCTAGGAATATGTAACTATTATAGAAGGTTTGTTAAAGATTTCGCGAAGATTCCTGCACCATTAATGGAGTTAACGAAGAAAAGTAAACAATTTCAACGGGAAGAAAATGAACAAAAAGCATTTGAAAGATTAAAGAAAGAGTTAAGCAACACACCTATACTTAGAAGTGCTGATGCTTCAATCCCATATGATGTAACATGTGATGCTTTAGGAACGAGCATAGGCGCCGTTTTAACACAAACAGACGAAACAGGCAGTTGTCCTGTTGCTTATGCATCTAGAAAATCAAATCCTGCTAAACAAAAATATTCAACACATGAAAGAGAACTACTAGCAATAATATATTGGCTAGAAATATGGAGACCATATTTACATGGCTCAAAGTTCGTAATTTACACAGATCATCATCAGCTTTAATACTTATAAAGTCAAAAATTACTATCAAGAAACCAAGTACGATTGGTTGAATTCATGCAAGAATTTGATTATGAAATTAAGAGAAAGCTTAATACAGTCTCCAATTCTCTTTCAAGAAAAGAAAAAGAAGCCCATCATGTATCAACTAGTACAATTAAATCATTAATGAATATAACAACAATTCACGTACAATAAAAATCTTTGAAGAAGTTAGGAGACGAGTACAATAAAGATGAATTCTTTAAAAGTAATTATCAAGAGCCAATAATGCCATTCGAAAAAAGAGGAATGAGACTATATCTTAACGGGAAACTATGTATATTGAACGGAAGCATAGGGAATCAGTTTATTCAAGATAATAACCAGTCGCTACTAGGGGCCCATCTCGGAATTCAAAGGACAAAGCAGTTAATTACGCGATATTTCTTTTAGCCAAAGATCAATAAGGAAATTGAAATGTTCGTTGGAAAGTGCCACGAATGGCAAAAGGTAAGAGCTCTAATCAAAAACTATCAGGATTACTTCGTCCATATCTACACCAACTAAGAAATGGGAAATAATATCAATGGATTTTATATTTAAACTACCAAAGACAGCCGAAAGATACTCAGGCATACTAGCTGTTGTGGATAAGTTTTGAAAAACAACATATTTTGTTGCACTAAAGAACAATGTGAACGCTAAAGCAACCTCTGAGGTACTTCATAGAGAAATATATAAATATCATGGAATACGAAGAAAGATAATATTTGAACGAGATTTTAGAGTCACTGGGAACTTTTGGACGGAACCTATGAAGATTTTAAAAGTAAAGTTGAGTATATCAACTGCATATCAGCCACAAACAGATGGACAATCAGGAAGAGCATTTCAGACATTGGACGAATTGTTTCGTTGCTTCGTAAGCTATGCACAAAAGAATTGGATTGAATATTTACCCTAACTGGAATTCGCTTATAATAATCACATCAATGAGGCTACATCCCAAACCCTTTTTTATCTCGAATATAGAAAACACCCCTTAAATATTGCAGATATTCTTTTGTCAGATGAATCTGTAATAACCACTGATGTTACGGAATATTTTATAATAAATATAAAACATGCAACAGATATTGCTCGCCATTCAATAAATGCTGGAAATCAATATGCAAAACTTCGCTTAGACCCTAAGCGTAGGGATAAAACTTCCGAACCACGGGATCATGTTTGCTTTCTACGAAAAACTTGAAATTAAAAGCCCTGTCGAATAACGAAATTTGCCCCAAAATTTATGGGAGCTTTAAGAGTACTAAATAAATTAGCAAAACGAAAGTCATACAAAGTAAAGCTCCCATCGAAAATGTCGAAAAAAAATAATATTTTTTATGTCTCTTTATTAAAACCGTACAAAGCAAAAACAGTAAATATTCAGGAAAGCAATCTGAAATTATATGAATTTCATGAGAAGTGCTTAAAAATTGAAACAAATATTAGATCAACGTACACGCCAATTACAAGGGCTGTAACGTGTTCAATATCGAAGCACCAACTCTTCAAAAGCTTTCCAGAATAATAGTGAGCAACTCTTCTCTACTGAAAGTAACATCGCTTTAGAGCAAACCAAAAATTTCGAATATGGTAATATTCGATGCGAATCATCAACAAGTTGTTTGAAAGTCATGAAAGATGTTCGTGCTGGAATTAAATTACATTAATCAATCAGAAATGTTAAAATAGGCATTTTATTTTCACTGTAAATTGCTTGAAATATATCTTATATATAATAGTGGCGTGTTATAAAATAAATGGAACGTTTGTAAACTCTCTTGTTTTTTTGAAAAGTATACTCTCACTTATTAAGTGCCAGTTTCCTTACCTTTTAAATCATTTTTTGTATATGTTTGTTATCTTTTTCTTCGGAGATTTTGAAATATCACTAAACTAGGTGAGCAGAAGAGAGCAAAAATGAGGAATATTTTATAAACTAAGAAGAATGGACAAAGATTGAGCTTATTTTAATTTTAGATTCTAAATATGACATTTTTTCGTACGTTTTTGACTTTTACAAAGTTGAGTTGTCAAGAACCATAATTGTTTTGGTATGGAAAAGTTTTGTAACCATGGGAGTAAGAAAAGTACTAAAAAAAGAGAATGAAAACTCAAATAAAATACTAAAAAAGCTATTGATGCGGTTTAACAGAAAAATGACTATTAAAAGAGGATCTAATCGGTTCGTAGAGATTGAATATGCTTTTCTGAGCTGTTTTTGAGTGTTCAAAAGTCGATATAAGCGGTTTCTCCTTTCGGGAACTGCTTCTAACTTCACCTGTACTGGGCACCTCACAACCTCTACTTCTAGAATCTAATGTGCCTAGTAGAATGATAGTGTAGATAAAACTTAATAAAAACACATTGCATTCAAACAAAAGCTAAAGTCCAAACACAACAGTAAGTAGTTAGCATTACAGTTCAAACTTTAGTCTTAATTTTCAACCATTTCATTAAAGTACAGTAGCTACCATAACACCGATTGCTCCACAAGGGTCTACACGTGGTCACGTTTAGGAAACGCGTGTCCAACGATTAACACATAATTTTGGGAAAAGTAATGCTATTTCTTATTCATTTCTTCAATCTCGTCCCAAACCTTCCAAGTTCTATCTGATACATATCTCTTCATCCTGAAGTGCACTTCCTGTTCGCATGCAATCTCCTTCTTCACTTCCTTCCACAAGTCCAAGCTCCTTTCGATCTCCTCACTTCTTGCCTCGTCCTGTTCCGCCAAGGCATTTGCCAGCATAGCTCGAGCAGACAAATCGTTAGTGTCAGCCACAAGTTCTTCCAGCAGTTGCATGGCTCGCGCTCTTTCTCTTTGAACACCCCCAATCCCGGCCCAAAGCACATAAACAAGATTCAAAGCTGCCATGATCTTCACGTCACTCTTTAGTAACCCTTCGAGTAGCTCAACCACCTCCTTCCCGGTCTCTCTTCCCTTCCTGCTTCTTTCAAGTAGTAAGTTTGCAAGATTCAGTACTCCAAGATCGTAGATCAGTTCAAAACTCTTGGTGGTGCGCGTCAGACACACTCGATCACCATGAAACGGTAAATCAATCGCACAATTACGGAGTGATATGGCTGTCCAAGAGACATCGTCTTTGGACGATCCATCGGCTATCACTTGCCGAAACATCTCTTCCGCGGCCTGAATATCCTCTTCTCTATTCTTCTCGCTCAGAATAATCGCTCTAATCAGCTGCCCGTCCACATCTGATACCTTCTGAGCCAGACGTTGTGCGAGCTTGATATTTCTTTTGTACTTTCCATTGTCATATCGCAGCATCAGCGCTTGAAGTCCATACAAATCATGACCATGGTCTTCCATTAGCTTCAGAGCTCTTTCTGGATCTGCCTGCACGTCCTCCGCGCCATTCCACAGCACACTACAAGCGTGATGCAGCGAGTACGCGTTCTTTGTTCGTTTATAATCACGCAATGTAAACTCGACCACGCCAGGAAAGTCCACCTTCAAACCTCTGTGGCCAAGAAGCAAATTCAACAAATGCTTGCGTGCTTCAGTGCTATCAAACTTCAGTATGGCTTCCTCGTAAAGCTTTTTAGCTTGGGAATAATCGAGTACCTCTTGAAACTCGCAGTGGATATCGCCCTGCCTGATGAGGTAGTCCACATTCGGCTCCCGTTGATGTACCTCCTGTAGAATTTTAAGGGCGCGAGAGGGATCCTTTTCCAGTTGAACATCGCGGTCTGTGAGCATGTCCGCCATGTTCCACGCAGCGGCTTCGTTCCCACGCTTGGCGCCTCGCTCAAACCATTTGAATGCGCGTTTGTCACATTTTGGCAGATTCGGAGTGCCTTCGTAGTACAGGAAGCCAAGTTCATTCATCATCTTCCCGTCGTTCGAAAGACGGATAGCCTTCTTATACAATCGCAGTCCTCGGTTCTTTTGGGCTGACAACGTGGGGCTAATGAGCAGCTTCCGAGCTAGTCTCTCCATGCTTTTAGGAGTGTTCTCGAATCTCAAAGCACGTTCATGCAGCTGAACGGCGGTGATGGCGTCGCTTTCACCGCATTTTCCTTCGAATAGGACGTCAGAAAGAAAAGAAAGAGTCCAATGATCTTCCTCAATTCGCATTGCTCGCTCCAGCAGAGGAATGACTCTCCGACGCTGTTTCTCGTCTCCGTTTTCAGTAAAGTAATATGCAAGACATTGCATGGCGTGACGATTATTTCTTTGCTTTATGGCGCGTTCCAGAAGCTGCACACCGCGAGAAACATCTCTCGGAACGTTATCGTGGAAACATAATATACTTGAAAGTCGTATCATGGCCTCGGAATCGTTGTGGCGCTTGATTGCCTTCTCATACATCCGGACCATTTTCTCGGTGCTTTTAGCAGGGGATGGCATGACGCGAAGAGGATGCTGGACGATGGGTCGATAGGGTGTTTGTGCTGAAAAAAGCGCGGATGAGACGGAGCGTGGAGATGGGTTGCGGTTGCGTGAAACGGGACTGGCGCAATTGAGAAGCACTCTCGCGGTTTAAGAAGCTGCAGGCAATTGGACAACTACAGGAGAGGCAACAGCGATGCATCGTCATCAAGATTTGCTATTGGCTGCTGCCAGGTGCAAACGCGCTGGATCACCCAACCACAATCTCGCGACTGGTACACGTATATGTCATCTATATGGAACGAAGAGCGGTACTTGTCATGGAAATATCTCCCTCGCGCGAACCCAAAGGCAATTGACATTACTATTTGTCAATTCAAACACCGCTGTCTGCCTCCGAAGAAATCTCGCAAGCGATTGCCAGCTTCTACGTTTTCCGCACAAAGTTGAACTGCCCACCACACTTTGAGGTTGGGGCCGTACTGCGCAGACACAGTCGGAGAAAGCACGATCAGAAGGAACTAAACCGAGTTTCTTCTGATTGCCTCGCAGTTGTGACTCACGAGGGCAGGTTGGTCCTCGGCAGGCGCACATTCATTCGGTTCGCACGGGAATATTTGTCTTCTAGAAAAACACATATGTATGCCAGCAGCTCATTGTTTGGAATCCCCTACAGCTGCTTTGTCTCTGGTTGATGCTTTGAATTCATATCTTCAGCTCTATTGAATTCGGGAGATTCGTATTTTTGAGGGTGGTTTTCAATACAAACACCCTTGTACTATGGAGAAGCTAGCAAGCTATCATCGACATACCTGTTTGTCTCGATTGCGGAATAACAGAGAAGCGTTGTGATCAAGGGTTTCGAGTCCGCGGGAGCAATTATTTCGCTCTTTTCAAAGCTTAATATTTCAAATTTAATAGCGACCACGTTTGTTTAAATTCAAGTTAAAATGAGTTTTGCGTTGTGGAGCTAAAAGATTTGAGGCACAAATGGGCCAATGTACTTTCGTCTGATTTGAATTGACTACGTGTAGCCATTTCATTTCCACCTACTGCTACAACTAACGACCTCATCGCAGATATTGTGGGAGAATACACCTTGGTTGCTGCTCCTTTCTGATGTGATGAGAAATAGAGAGAGTGGCCCAGCTGCCCGCTTGAGTCCGCCAAAGTAGCAGCAATACTTTTACCGTGCCTTAAGAGTTTTTACCTCCATGTTTTTTCCTTCATTGGACATGGAGATTTGTACCTTTCATGTGTCCCTTTCTGTTATATAGTGCATTGCTTTCGGCTATACAAAAGAGCAGCCAGGACAACATGACAACGACGATGTTCTTCTATCACGGTTGATAAATGAACAAGCTTGACAACAATTAAGCGGCCGCCCGAGAGTAAACGCTGTTAAGCAAAAAAACTGTTCGGGGTCATTTTCAGTCGATATCCAGGGCGTAGGGAACAAGAATCCAAAGCTGAGCTTTCTGACAGAGACTGAAGCACGATACTTGATGACAGAGTCCAAACCCTCGTTCTCGACTAGAAGAAGAAGAGCTGTGCGGTTGTTTTCTGGAAGAGGGAGTGGCTCGAACTTGGTATTAACACAGTCTGCAAATCCTCCCGGGAGGCGACATCCACCAGCGACACATGTTATGAGAGCCGTTGTGTTTGTTATCCTTGGTCGGACGAATCGTGGAGAGGTAAAAGACGTTAAACGAGGTTGATGAATGAAGGGCAGAATGGCATTGACAACCATTCTATGGCATGAAAGAGCGATGAGAAAGACGAAACTGATGGACTTCATGGCGTCAAATATGAGCAGAAGAGATCAATGTTTCAACGCCTGGAGTTGAGCTGGGAGTGGACGAAACAAGCTGTGCGATCACGAGTGGTGCAGTTGCGCTTTTATGGACGATAATGCAAGACATGGGATGAGGGTGATAGTGGCCAGTCAAGGGCTCTAGAGTGGAAACAATGTGACTTAAAAATGATGACATCATGCTGACGCTACGACTACTTCGGATGCACGCTTAGGATAAGTTCTATCGGGAAACTCCCATAACCAAGTTGTTAGGCAGAGAAACACCCTTCGCGTCCACTAAAGTACATGATGATGCGTTGGCTTTCATTCGAAAGCCAACGCCACAACAGGAACAAAGTTCCTTGGTTTCCATGTGAATTAAATGATGACTTCATGCTGACGCTTGGACTACTTCGGACGCACACGTAGAATTAATTTCTATCGGGAAACTCCCATAATCAGGTTGTTATGCAGAGAAACAACTATCGCATCTACTAAAGTACATGATGTTGGCTTTCGAATGACACAACAGGAACAGAGTTCCTCACCATCCTTTCTTGGCTGGAACGAATAGTAGATAGAAGCGTAACCCAAGATATAAAAGAGAATAGATTTTCACAACAAGGCTCGTAGTTTGCTGAAAGTTCGCATCCTGGACAAGACGTTTACCATGGAATAGAGATTGGATAAAATCATATTTTGTCCCCTCGCACACGCAGGGTTTGCATACAGTACCAGTTGACTTACCCCTTGTCAGACACATGGAAGAGTTGTAGTCCATGTAGGGATTCTCCTGGAATAGGGAGATGGATAAGCTCTTGCTTGTCCTGAATTACCTCTTCCTTGTCCAACGTACATAAATATAAACAAAAATAAACATTGTTTTGCGCCTTGCTGGCAGAATGGGTCCACTGTCCCATATCAAATTTGCTAACCAAAAAGGATATTGTGGACGACATTTTTCGTAATCAGACGAAACAGCGTGGATGGTGACAAACCCAAAAAGAGCAACACAACTAATCCCGACAGAATCAGACTAAAAGGCAAAAAATAATTTGGTAGCTTAAAAAATAACGAAACAGTCGCACAACAGAACTTAAACCAAACGGCCTGCCTCACTTTTCAAAGCAAAAACAACAAAATAGAACATCAAAGACGAAAGCGCAATAACTAGAAGATTGACCGCACTTCCCGCGTCCACAATAACAAAAACCGTCAATATATTGAAAATTATTGTAGTCTGCACACGAGCGGAGCACATGGCCACACGCTACAATTTCAAAAACAAAGAACGAAATACCTCCGTCCTTTTGAAGAGAAAGAAAAGGCAGAGAAAAACTTTGATGGCAAAGAAACACAGATCCAGCCAAAAAGAAGTGGGGATGCCAAAAACGAGCGTGATCAGCACAAAACAAAAGGTACGAGAGAAGATCGGAGAGTTTCGTGAGGGCAAAGTAGTATGCTTAAGATGGACTGGCAACAAACGCTTGAACTAGAGAGTCTATATATACATGGGAAGCTTCCACATTTGTTGCATTTAAACCTATGTATTTGAGTCAATAACCCTTGGGCTTCATCCTGGCTCACCATAGGATAAGCCCATCGCGTTTGTTTCCAGCAGCGCACAAATTACTCCGTAGCTAGATTGTAGTTTTGGGGTATCCACTTTCTATAAATATCTGTCGCTTTTTTGTTCGTCTGTTCTCTGGGCGTCTTGCGCATCGATAACTCTACAGATTGGCGATTGGCGACGCAACAAAATACATTTGCGTCCTTACGGATGACGAGACTGATAAGTGGGATGTATTTTCTCTGCGCTTTACCGTAATCGATTATGAGCCGGAGGATGGTTCGGGCACCGATACAGAAAGTTAAATAGACGAGAACAAGAATGACGGATATGTCTCTCCCACACCGCCTTCGCTGGAGTCACGCATTGAGAACTTCGAAAAGCTTTTGTCGGATTTTGTTACAGAGGACATCGGTTTGCTCGAAGTGCATGCCACGGTGCCCCACCTGCCATATAAGTATATGCGCGTTCTGGTTAATGGTGTCAACCTTTACCGAGAAACGTCTCTCAAAGCTTGTTGTTCTAACGGCTTGGCTGCGAAGATCTACAATGTACTGAAGACCCAATATGCATGCTGCTAACAGTGCACTGAGCTGTTTTTGTCCTTTCCTGATGTTTCCCGTCACTGCAGAATCAATCATTGTAAGCCACTGTTGTGTGTAGTATAGTACGCAGTGGTTGATCCAAGGTGGAGGTTGGACGGCAGGTAGTGCCGTGGCGTACGTGTAAAGCTAGTCAGGCGCGCCGCGTATGCGCTCGTGACATACGGGGGCGAGCCTCTTCTTAGGCGGCGTAGACCACGTGTCCGAGTTGGACGTTGATGTCCATAGCGTTAGTACTGTAAGTCACCGTTCCGTAGCCGTAGAGGGGTAGGTGCACCCGATATTTAGGCGCACTCCAACCTCGCGGTGACCCCATGTTGTAAACACCAAGCACCCTCTGCCGTACGTCTTGCTCACCAAGTAGCGCTACCGACAGACCGAAAGGCTAAGTACTACAAGGTTCATAAGGCCGTTCGTACCCTTTTGCACGCCCCTGAACGTGCTTGGCGATACCAACCGCCCACTCTCCCCGCCGACCGCCCGGTGCTTCCTCCTTACTCCCCGTACGGACACATTACAGTCGCTCTCTCCAGCAACAGCCTGTTCCGTCGTCTCAAGACCGCTTCGGGTTTTCTCCCGATATGTACTATATCACACTGGTCTCCCGACATAGAAGTGGAATTCGAGACCGTACGGCGCTTGCAGAACCGATTCGGAAACAACACTCGAGATGAGTTCGCAAGTCCCACACAGAGAGCAGGCAGAACGGCAGGTCGCAAAAGATCACGCTGAGCCCACTTTGGCCGCCCCCCGCGCCAATTCGGACCATGCCTCGGTAGACCGCTGGAGCACCCGAAGTACCGCGACGGCTTATGTCACCCCCTCAGAGGAACCCGAACGGATTGTCCGTGAAGGTAACGCGCAATCCAAATTGGGCGGAAGGAAGGAAAGAAGAAACAAGAACCGAGTTCGTACCACCAGAGACAGCGGTTACCCCGCCTGCACCTCAGAAAGGAACGAGACCACCCCACGAGCTATGGGACGAGATAGCCCCGTACGCCCTGGAGAGACTCCACACGGAGATTGAGGTCCATGTCCCGATGGCGGTCGAATCATACCGCAGGGACCGTATCCCGGAGTTGATGCGCCGTAACGTCACGCCGATCGTACGTCGCATTGTTAACCACGTTGGAGGATCCAACCGTACCGATAACGGAGTGCAAGAGAATCTGAGCAGTACACTGGCCGCTCTGGTAGCTAAGCTGCCACCCCAACCCCCAAAGTTCGACACTGACCAAGTGGGCAACGCACCTCATCGCGGTGGGGGACAGAGACCGGAATTGGAGAAGGATCCGCAGAGGGATCCGACCGGTGTCTATCTTCCATCAGTTCCCCAACAGGGCGATCTGGACGGAAGTTCCAGCGATTCCTCCGAAGACGGGAGGAATCACCGCAAACGAGGCGTTAAATCGAACGAGCGTTCCGATTCGGACGACTCCCTACGTAGACGGAAGAACCGTCGCCGCCACAGAGGGCGACGACACTCAGACACTGACTCCGTGTCCTCACGTTCATCATCGTAGAATGAGCACACCGACTCGGACGATTCAGGGGACTCACGAAGCCCCCGAAGAAAGGGTAGGTCCGACCGGCGACGTTCCCGATCGGACAGGCCCGCGCTAAAGCGCGTACGCCCCTTGAACGTCAAGTTCACCAAAGTTGTGGACTACCGTACCTACAGGCTGATTCGACGTAGCCAAAAGTACGACTCAAAGGTGGCGCGCAAGATTGCGCGCTACCAAAAGAAAGTGAATGTCCAGATGAAGGGACATTCATTTTCCGGAACGGACCCCATCTCAGTTCCCAATTTCCTGCAGCGGTTCAAGACCGCTTGCAACCATAACGGACTGACAGAAGGAGCGGCACTGTGGTGCTTCCAGTTCTACATGACCGAGCCTGCACACGCTCTGTTCCAGTCCCGTCTCATCGGCGAGTCGGGGCTGTCGACAGGCCCCGCGACGAAGCGCTCCACACGTACGAAGAAGTGGTGAACTTTCTGCTTACCACGCACGCTACGGATGAAGCCATTGCCACGGCGTCCGCAGAGGTTACGTTTTACACCCAGTCGTCAGGGATGTCCAAAACGGAATTCGCCCAGAAACTCTGGACGAAAGCTCTACGCTGTGGCAACGTCTATACCGATCGGGACTTAAAGGGCTTATTCGTCGAAGGACTTTTGCCCGCCATACGGTTGAAGGTACGTAACCACCTCACCACCCATCCCAGTATCGGATACGATGCACTCGCCCGTTACGCGGAATCGTACGGTGACACTCATCGAGCCTCACTGTAGTGCAGTGAGAGGCACCGTCCACACGGGTGCATAGTATTAGTTTATTTAGTTAGTGTGCACACGGTGCACCTCGGGTCCCACACGTGTACAGTTGTGACAGTTGTCGTGTCGCCCTTCGGGACCCCCCCTTATAGGTAGATAGTTTATTATTTTCGACACGTGGCTACTGCCCGTGGGATGTGCCCTTAAGCATCTCCCGCCGGGCCGAGCTCACCGTGGTAAACCTCAAGCACCCCCTAGCCGATTCTTCCATCGTCTAGTTTCCCACAAGGGTCATCCTACCCTCAGTACCAGTGCTGCGTGCCTATCTCGCGCCCCGTTGTTAGCGTCCGTTGCTGCGCGCCTATCTCGTGTCCGTTGTTAGGGATCGTTGAGTGCTCCTTCGTCTCTGCTCGGATGCTGCGCAATTTGTTCCGTTATCAGGGCATAGTACGTTGTCACGGCCTGTGGCTGTACTACAACTGGTCTCCCGACTTAGAATTACCCTCTCGGGTCTTTTCTGGTTAATTCGACCCTCATGGGATTCGCTTCGTCGCTTTCGAACCATTTCTTCCCTCTGGGGCCTTTCCGACCGGTCGCGGATCATTTAGTTTCACCGCGCCGTTTCATTTTCACTCTAGGGTTTTCTCGAAGCTGCCCGCATTTGGGTTCATTTTGGCGCAAGCCGGACCTAAATTCCTTTCCGCCTACCGTTATGGCCACCCCACCGGGATCTTCCCGTGGACACGCCGGTCCTGCTCCACCCCATCGCGATAACAGCACTGACAAAGTGCCGCCTGCTCCCGGTTCAGGGGCTCCGAGCACCCGAAGTACCCATGGAGTGATTCTACCACTTGTGGAGGACCCGGAGCGCATATTCCGTCAGTCCTCCCCGACCGACTTTCGGAACCGTCTCGAGGCCATGCGCCAGCATGCCTTTCGAGAAGCGACTCCGCAGCCGCAGACCCCCAGGGTAACAGCACCCGAGACCCTCGTTGGGACTCCGCAACGACCCGCAGGGAGTGAGGTTCAACCCGTTTGTAGTATAGCTCGGCCAGATCAACGGGGGCTCTACAAGACCAAGTGGTGACGTCACGGGCTCCCGGGCACGTGTGTCTACTGTACCACGTGGGACGCGCAAGCGCAGGCTTGGACAGGACTAATTAGTCTATTCTCGATAATTTAGAATTAATAATTACTAGGTAGTGTAGATATGTGGCCGGGGTGGTGCACCACAAATGCACCTCCCGGTGGCCCACGTGGCACTAGGCCCGTGAGAGCCGGAGGGGCGCTCGGGTGTACTAAACCCCCGAGCCGCCAACCTCCCACACCAAATGGTAAAGTCAAGCACCAACTAGGCTAATTTGACACCAGTTCGGTTCTACAGTCACCAATTGGTAAGTCTAGTAGTCCTCTAATAGTTTTGCTGACCTCGAGGGTTATACGTGCCTGCCGCACACCAGTGCAGGCGTATTTACCACTTGGTCACCGTGCACTATAGGCAACGGTGGGTGCTGCCGACCTATTAGGTGTCACGTGTTTCACTCCTCCGCCGGGTCGAGCCCACGCAGGGCTCCCCACTAGCAGCTCGCACCGATCGGCTATACCACATATTTTGGTCTCCCGACCTAGAAATCTGTGGATTACCAAGTGGTTTTGGGGAGGGAGGATTTGGAAGTCACGAGATACCCGAGTGGTTTGGTTCCCGTTGCCGAAGCAATTGGCTCCGACGCCAGTTACCTAAATGGAGAAACGGGGCGCGCGCTACCCAAATAGGGCGCCGAGCGCTCCACCAAGTGGTCACCCCATACGGGGTTCAGTGTCCTATCCGGTGTTGGATAACCCGGAGGACCTGATTCGGAGGGAACGCCCACCGAGGGGGAAGAAGGTAGACCGAGAGGCTGGGGGCCCCTCGACCCTTCCCCGGCCTGACCAAGTGAACGGAGGAGCAGGCTCCGCAAGGGCGGAGCCCGCTCCTGTAACAACCCCAGTGGTAGACCAAATGGAGGTGCCAGTCGGACCGCGACTGGACTTGGACGAGGTCACCCGAGTGGTAGTTGATCGAGCCTCCCAGGAGGTCCTCGACAAGGTACCTGTGGTGGTGTTACAGTACCTCGAAAACGAGGTGCGAGGACACATCGACCGATTGGTTATGCTGGCTCTGCAGCAGCAGGGGGCTAAGCTTCAACCTGAGATGGTGGCCCAGGCCGCGCTCATGAAGCAAGCTCCCCCGCCTGCAGTAGACGCCACCAAACCACTTGGTATTCTCCACCCTAACCTTCCTACACAACCGACTGGTGAAGGATTTATCGACCGTATGGGGAAAGGGGCAGAGCCTCCAGGGATGGAGGGCCCGAGGTACGTTTACCTCCCCCAACCTACTGGTGTAGCTCCGTCAGGACCCAGTGGTGGAGACCCTGATGGAGATTCGTCGAGCTCAGGAGACGAGCGTCGACGTAAACCAAATGGTAAGAAGAAGAAAACCAAAAGGGGAAAGAGAAAGAGTCGCCGGTCGGACTCGGACTCTTCGTCCTCAGACACCGATTCGGATTCGTCAGGAGACGACGACCGTACAGGTTCACGACGCAAGAGGAAGGACTCTCGCAAGAAGAAAGGAAAGAATCCCCTTAAGGGTAAGACCAAAAGGTATAACGATTCGGACTCAACTTCCGACGAGGAGACTGACCTAGAGGTGCTTACGCCGCTCAATGATTTATTCACCAAAGCGGTTGACTATCGTACCTATAGGTTAGAGAACAGACAGGCTGAGTATACCAAAGAGGTAGCTCAGAAGATAACGAAGCATCATAGGAAGCTTCGTTTCCAACTGGGTGAAACTCGCTTTAGCGGGGATGACCCTATTGCGATCATTGATTTCCTTCAAAGGTTCAAGATCGCTTGTGATCAAAATGGGTTTTCAGAGGCAGCAGCCATGTGGCTGTTTCAATTCTACCTAACTGGTCAGGCTGGAGCGTTGCTCCACAGCCGCCTCCAAGGAAACACCATGGCGGTGGACGAAGACCAAACGGAAATGTTGACGACATACCCACAGGTGGTTAACTTCCTACTGGAAACCTACGCGACCGATGAGGTAATCCAGGAGGCGTACGCAGAGGTGCTTGCGTACCGCCAGCGCGCGGGACAAACCGAATTGGAATTCGCTCGCTCCTTATGGGCATTAGCCTCCCGCTGTGGAAGCGTCTTTACTACCAAAAGGTTGAAATCGATGTACGCCGACAACGTGGCGAAGTCTATCCGATCACAGGTTCGTAACTACCTAGCTACCAACAGCACGGTCGACTACAACGCACTAGCCCGCCATGCACAGGGACTAGGCGACACCGTTCGGTCAGGGGCCAGGAAAGACTCCGCACCACTCGGCAAACCATCGAAGGAGAAAGGAAAGACCAGGCGGTCAGTGTTTGACGTAGAGGAAGAGGAGACCACTACGGAGGAGGTGTCCACACAATACGCCTCCCAGGGTCACCCAGTCCACTTGGTGCATGCGCAACCGACAACTCGATCGCACGGTAATACCTCTTGGTCCAGCTCGCTATCCAGCGAGCCACCCTCAAGACAAACCTCAGCTCCACAATCACAGGTATCCGTACCGGTCAGCCAGGTCCTAGCGGTACCATTCAAGCAATATGGTGAACGAGGACCATCCCCGCAGCAACGGAGTGCAGTACCTATTGGAGGCCGTCCCCCATCGCGCGCGTCGTCGCTCGCGATGAAGGACCCCACAACCGGCAATCTCCTCTGTTGGTTCTGTTTGGCGCCCCACCACTTGGCCACAGCGTGCCCAAGTGTGGCTCCGCAGAACAGGAACGCTCTCCTGACTGCTCGCCAGCAAAACCACCAGGATATATTTGGGCCCCCGGCACGGAGCGCAGGCACGGGACACGCAAATGCGCGACCCAATGCAGCCACACCTCATCAGGTACACCTCGTTACGGAGCAGGACCAAACGGATCCCGCCCCGCAGGCGGAAAACGCCGAACAGTTGGGATAGAGGCCTTCCCCAACTGTCCGAAGACGGAAGGCCTTCCAGAACCAAGTGGTGCAAGTATGGACAATTACCCATTGGTTACAGGGGAGGAGAGCCTTATGGACGGCACCGAACCGATATGCTTTCTCAAGCATAGTAACTATAAGGTAAACGTCACCCTCGGGTTTACTTCTAACCACTTGGTACCATGCGTCACTGTCCTGGACACCGGGGCAGGACCTAATCTGGTGAATGCCAAACTATTAACTAACAGACAACTTAATAAGCTTCAGCCATGTACATTAACTAACCCACTGGTTGACGCCAACAACAGACCACTAACCGTCATGGGAGCGCTTACCATAATGGTATTGATTGACACCATGAGGGTCCGAGTTCGCTTCATAGTCGTTAACCAACTGGCAACAGACTGTATCCTCGGCACAACTTTTATAGACCAGTATGTCAGGGCAATTTTTCCACGTTTTAAGACAGTTCTGTTCCATAATGGCCCCCGGATCGCCATTATTGGTAACCACAAGGGTGCCTCTACGAAAGAGAACCGCACTCAACACCAACCGGTCCCGGAAAACACACTCTCCAACAAGGTGCGATTGGCAAAGGCGGTAACAATACCGCCTATGAACCACTTGGTAGTGAAGGTCACATGCTAACAACCTGGCCTGTTATCCATTCAGAACCATTCACGGTTGGCCGAACGACACATGACCTTAATGGCGAATGGTATAGTCGACAACATACCGACAAAACCGTTTCAGGTCTACCTCAGTAACTTCAGCAACCTCCCGGTCAAGTTGCCAAAACACACCGTAATTGGTCTTGCCTTACCGGCTCCCCGTACGATCTTTACGATTATACCACAATGGTCCCACGAGGTCGTGGATGCTAAGGAAGGGGGGGGCAGTGTCAATTCGTTGAATTCGTCGCGAACAGACCATATGGTGCAGCGATTAGCTGAGCGAGAAGACCAGAAACTGGAGCTCGACCCACTGACCAATTGGAAGACGGAGGTGAATATAGGACTTGAAGGGGAAGAGCTCAGAGCTCGGATCCTTGGACTCCTGGAGCCATTCAGTACCATGTGGTCGGGTAAGCTGGGAGCCATTAAGGCCACCCAGCACAGGATTGACCTCAAACCGGACTCCCGTCCCATCCACCAACAGCCATACCGCGCGGGACATAAGGCCCGTGAGGTAGAGCTGGAGGAGGTAGAGCGGATGCTCCGCGAGGGGGTTACAGAACCGGCAAACTCGGAATGGGCTAGCCCTGTAGTGCTAGTCCAAAAACGAGGAGAGACCCGTATGAGGTTCTGTATTGACTACAGAAAACTCAATGCCGTAACGGTAAGGGACTCGTACCCCATCCCGAGGATGGATGAATGCATCGACTCCCTAGGAGATGCGAACATCTTTACCACACTGGACGCCAACTGCGGGTATTGGCAGATCGAAATACCAGAGGGTGACCGTGATAAGACTGCGTTTACATGCCACGCAGGCCTGTATCGCTTCTTACGCATGCCGTTTGGTTTAAGAAACGCCCCCGCTACATTCCAAAGGGCGTTAGACATTATACTGTCTAAAGTGAAGTGGACAACCGCATTGGTATACATAGATGACGTAGTCATCTACTCGAGGTCCATAGAGGAGCACTTCTCACACGTCCAAGTGGTACTGCAGTTGCTACAAGAGGCAGGCGTGACCCTCAAACTACGAAAGTGTATGTTCTTCAACCAAGAGGTAGAGTACCTAGGGCATACAATAAGCCCGGGAAACTCGAAGTGACCAAACGGAATATCCGAGCGGTACAGGAAGCGAAGCTCCCTACGTCGCAGACGGACATACGATCCTTTATAGGTCTATGCAACGTCTACCGGCGGTTCATCAAGGGTTTTGCAAAGATAGCCGCACCCCTGAACCGGAGGTTGCAGAAGGGGCAGCCCACACAATTTGACCACCTGGAAGAGGACGAGGTAGAGGCGTTCTATACATTGAAAGCAGTGCTTCTCTCCCCACCGGTACTGGCATTGCCCAAAACGGGACTCCCGTATACACTGGACACGGATGCGTCGGACGCCCAAATAGGTTGCTGCCTAATGCAGGAACAGGAGGACGGCAAGCTCGCACCAATTGGGTATTGGAGTAGAGCTCTTAACCAAGCGGAGCAGAACTACAGCGTAACGGAGAAGGAATGCCTAGCGGTTGTTTGGAGCATGCTCATGCTACGTCCTTACCTATATGGTGTGCGCTTCACGCTCCGAACGGATCACGACTCCTTGAGGTGGATATTAGGCTTGGCGGACGCATCGGGTCGTCTGGCCCGATGGCGTCTGAGACTCTCGGAGTTTGAGTACGATGTGCAGTACCGCCCCGGGGTCAAGCACCGAGTGGCGGATGCATTGTCCCGGTTGAATACCGAAGGATTGGACACTGACCCAGTGGACGACGACATCCCATGCTTTACTATAGAACCAGCTAACCACGAGGTCAATGAAGTTCTGAAGGGATACTGGCATGATGACAGTACGTACCAAGTGGTAGTGGAGACCCTCCTTCCTGTGGAGGAAGGGGAACACGCTCCAATCACCCGGGAGGAATTCTTACGCGAACAATCGACCGATAGGTTGTGCAAAACGCTCGCTGACGTACTTGGAAGGAAGGATTCTCATTTCGACGTCGACCACAATGGGTACCTCATCAGACGCTCGCCTTTAGACGGAGCTCTCCAGAAGGTCGTACCTGAGTCATTAAGACAAAGGGTGTTATATCTGTCACACAATCCACGGCTTTCGGGACACCCTGGAGCCACGCGGTTGTACTATACCCTTCGGAGGCAATTCTACTGGCCGCATATGGCTAACGATGTATATACCTATGTGGCGCAATGCAATTCGTGCATTAAGACCCGAGGTGGTGTGGCGAAGCACAGGAAGTACCTAAAGCTATTCCCGGCGGCGGGGCCCCTGGAATTCGTAGCAATCGACATACTGGGGCCCCTGCCCAAGACCTCAGAGGGTTACCGCTTTGTAGTAGTCATAACCGACAGGTTCACAAAGCTCACCAGAGCCATACCTCTGAAGAACCAAACGGCAACGACACTAGCGACAGCCTTCCTGGAGAATTGGGTCTACCCGTACGGTGCTCCCATGTACCTACTGACCGATAACGGTTCGAACCTAGCTTCTAAGTTCTTCGAGGCGGTTTGTACAATGCTAGGGGTCAAGCACTACTTTACCACGGCCTATCATCCGCAAACAAACGGCCAAGTGGAACGCTTCAATAAGACCCTAGTGGCACGCCTACGGCACTATGTCGAAGAGCACCAAACCACATGGTCGGAGTATGTCCAACCATTGACATATGCGTACAACCTCCAGGTCCACAGGGTCACTCAAACAACCCCATTCGACCTGGTACTTTCGCGAACACCACATGGTATTATCGTCCAGCCCGGACCTGACCGCTCGGAAGCGGCCGGGACACTCACACCGGCGAAGGTCAAGAGAGACATACTCCAGAAGTTACGCGCCGCTTTGGCTGCTGCCAAAGTTAAGATGACAGCAGCCCAAGAACGGTATAAAGCGGACTATGACCGAACGGTGAGCAAAGTGACCAAAGTGGTAGCAGGAGACATGGTCTTCCTTGACGTGCCACCAAAAGGTAAGCGACCAACCCCAGCGGAGATGGAAGAGGACATCCGCCTTGAGGAGGATATCAATTCTAAACTACTACCCAAGTCCACGGGACCATACAAGGTGATTCGCTCCGACGAGCATACCGCTACGGTCATAATGGAAGGTTTGGAGAACACGGTCTCCATCGACAGGATTGTCAAGGCCGCACAACCGACGACAGCGAATGCACAACCAATAGGTGAGCCAACGCAGCAGGAAGCGGAGAGGGAGCAAACGTCTCCCATACCCCCTCCTATGATGAGTCAGCCGAGCGGTCAACCTTCCACCAGAGCCGTAACGGCTGACCCCACGACCCAAGCGGCACAGGAGATCGAGCCTCGGCAAGACCAACGGGTCACACCACCCACGGGAGCCACGCACCCCATGACCAAATGGAAGAGTCACACCCTCAAGTAGACACTCAGGAGTGCGCTATTGACACCATTGTAGGTCACGAACACACCACAAAGGGTATGCGCTACCGGGTAAGATGGTATGGATGGTCGCCCGAGCACGACTCTATGGAACCACCTGGTCATATCCCTAACAACTTCATCATCCGATACTGGCGCAAACAAGGGCGAACGCCCCCACCAACTGGTATTGCTTCGCGTGGTACGCGTCGCTAAGGAAGGGGGGGGTTATCGAAGCCGTTGAACGCCACGCTACACGAAAAGCTAACTAACTAACCTAACAGGAAAACAAAAGAAGATCAGAGATCACAATGCAAGACACTTTATTAGTCGAGAAGAATCCACGAGAGGAACCACGAGGTGACTTAGGAGGCCTTGGAGGACCCACGGCCACGTCCGCGTCCACGACTGGTTCCACGACCGCGACCACGTCCACGGGAGGTCCCGCGAGATGATGCGGAACCTCCACGACCAGAGGACACCGACATAGGTCCGGCGGAGCTTCCGCCCCCGCCGCTAGCCGCGCTCGGTGGCGCACCACCACTTGGTAAGGGAGCAGAAGTACCAGCAGGTCCCGCAGGGTACCGCTGCTGACTACCGGCATGGTATTCGCAGGACCAGTGGGTGGATGGAAGGAAGGCGGTAAGCTAGACGGAGGATGCCACCAGAGGTCGGAGGAGCAAGACCACTAGACGGCCCTGCACCGGGGGTCAGACCAGTAGGCGGCCTAGGAGCACCGGACGTCGGCGGAAGCGGAGCCGAACGGAAACCAGTTGAGAAACCACTTGGTGCTCCTGTCCCAGTACTTGCTGGAGGAAGAGGAACGTTGTGAGGACCAAGCGGAGTATGGAAAGGTGCCGCAGGATCACCACCAGGAGGTCCACCAGGGAGTTGATACGTACCAAGGCCACCAAAGCCTACCATTGGGGTCGCAGGTTGCTGTGACGCAGGAGCGTACGGGTTGAAACTTTCCACAGGGGGTCGATGTAACGGCGCGTGGCCTTCCACAAGGTTGCTCAACTGACCAACATAGGCTGTCACCTCACGGTAGAGATTGCGCTGGAAGTAGTCGCGGAACTGTCGCAGCTCAGAAGTGCGCCGCTCGTGGTGAGCAACTACGGGGAGCAAGTTGGTAAGAGTATCCACAGCGGTGAGGATGTCATTGGGACCAGGACGGTTGAAGTGCACCATCGAGGCGTGGTTGAGACGAGCCAGAGCGCTCCGTATCGCGCCACTATCACCACCAGGGGGCACCGGATTCACCGGAAGCGACTGGAAACCAACCCGAAGAGGCCCCTGGGCAGCCCGTCCGGGAGGGTGAGCAGCCGCCTGAGGTTCGCCGGACCACTTGGAACAGGCGCAGCCACGCTGGTCGGAGGAGTAGCCTGTACAGGTGCCGACGGAGGCAATGCGGGGACTCATAGTTTCTCGGCAGCCACCATCACGGTATCGTCATTACCAAATGGTCTTCGCCAGCCATGTGCTGCTGTTGGAGAAGCACGATGCTATGAACCTCCGGGTCGTAGACATCCCAACCCTGTTCAGGCCCCCAATTGTGGTTACTTACCGCAGTGAGGTAGCCATCCAACTGCTGCGCAGTATATTTGGTGCCCTCCACGATGTTGGAGAGCCCCATGGCACGAATGTCGCCGACCACATCGTTGGGAATATTGAAGATACGACCAACTGGTTGAGTTCCGCTGATCCCGACAGACTTGTCAGGGCAGCGCGTGTCCCAAGTCACACCTTCCACGGAAGCCTGAAGGGCGAGGATAGCCACCATGACGGCCACTCGCTGCGCGCGACCGACCAAACGGCATATGCGTTATTCCTCTCGAGGAGATGCTACTACCAAAGTACGCAAGGACCGGCGGGGTCGGCACTTCCAGCCACTGACATACTTCATAGTGGTCCCACCAAGAGGGTCGATTGACATACCATGTCCGGCGGTTGTGGTCGCTCTGCGACCAATACTCAACGTTGTGGAACAGGAACATGGTCGCGTACGGTTGTTACGGTGACGAACACGGCTCTCAGCCATCGCATCGGTCGCCCACCTCCCACGGTCAGTCCAATAATTGGTATCTAAAGGGCGCTCAAACGCGACGTACTCCAGATCGACCTCGATGTGCGTAGCAGGTTCGTCCAAGCGGTGAAGGATATCTACCAAACGGCGGAAGTAGTGGACCTCCCCATCGCAGCGGATGAAGGGAGATCCGACGGTACGGCCACGGGGATGTAGTATAGAAACTTCGTGTGTCGCTGCCGCGCATGGAAACACTGTTGTCGACCGAACTGGCTCTGCTTCTCGCCCTTGCGTGGTGGAGGAGGTGCAATAGGCACCGCCTCCAACCGGCGACAATCCCAACGGGCAATTGCGGTATACTGCGTGAGACCCATGTGGCGGAACCGCAAGGGACAGAGTGAGGAACTGATGTGGAAAGGCCAGTTCCCCAGAGCGACCAATTCGGCGGAGATATCGGCAAAGCGTGCACCATAGTGGGCATGCGGCTGCCCGTGCGTCCTATTAAGGTCATGAGGATTCAGCTGTGAGCCTCCACCGTACCGGCCACCGCAAGAGGGTTAACGTTGCTCGGGCCCGCGGCGGCTGCGTAGGGATCATACCCACCGCGACCGTAAGGGTCTTGACGAGAACGCGTACTCGACCGCGTGTTAGGCTTGAAGATGCCACCTCCGCGGCCGCGCGCCACCCCAGGGGTCTTGCCAGACATCCTCGACCGGGAGCAACAGTTTCGCGGACCGAACGGTTGACCTCCGCCGAGGGGGAGACTTCAGAAGCCGAATATCCCTTTATAGGGTCGAAGTGCGGCTCCTCCAATACCAAGTGGTTGGCCTCCACGGGAGCCTCGGCGCCCGATGGAAAGGACACAAGTGTACCGGTCTGGGACGGCAGACAGGGCTGCGAAGAGTCAACCACGTGGTAATTCGATTGAAACGGCGCCGTCTCACCCCCGGGGTCCACCACAACGGGAAGGGCGCGCGTGATGCCCTCCTCGGCACCGCTTCACGGCGTTCGAACGTCATCGACCACCCCGTTGGGGGAAGCGGGTTGATCATCCATGAGGTATAAAAGGCGCGAGTTGGAGCGAGAGCGTGCCACGGAGGATACCAACCGAGAGGGGGAACACCACCAATTGGATGACTAGATGAAACCTGAGGGGTCACAGAGAACGGGCACGCCGCTCGAGCGAGCTGACACACCGTCAAAATGACCAGGGTTGTGCGCCGGCTGGACGGGTTCCGTGAACCAGGGAGGTTACAACCACCCCAGAGGGAACCTAAAGACGGAAGGAGACCGCGAGGAACCAGGTGGAGGGGCGCTGAACGCCACGCAGTCGGGTAAACCCCTCGGCTGGACCTGAATCAAGCCTGAACACCCCGATGAGCAGACCACTAGGTAGAAGCGCGTCAGCACGGTACGGTCACGAAGTCTGAAGAGCCACGGGCAGGAGTCTCTCACCCTCGACGCGGCCGCCCAAGGCAACGACACCCCAGTGGCGCCCTCACTCAAGCGGAGAGACAGTACGTGTCGGAACCAACGAGGTATCACCTCAGTACGGCACAAGACCAAGTGGCCAACAGAGAATAGGAGCGACACCACGAGGGGGCGGTGTGCCGATCGGTTGACAACTGCGAACCCCACCGAAAGGAGGCTCGAAACCAACTGGTAAGCCGCGGACTAACCCGCCCAGGGGGAGGACGGACAGGGAAGATGGAGTGACGGACTCCTCCGGGAGGGACCAAAGAGGCGAAGACAACCACGTGGTACCAGGCGCGCGACAAGATCAACCTGAAATGGTCGCGGTTCGCGGTTTCGCGTTCCAATACCACGAGGGACGTAAGGTACGATCGCACCTAACCACCAGGGCGTACGGCCGCAGTGGTATAGGCGCTGCAGTCCTGTGCGAGCCGCGGCCGTGCACCGCGCCAGCTTCGCCGCATCCCGAGAAGCGCGCTGCGCAGGCTGTAGCGCGCCCGACGTCCGTCTTGCGTGAAAGGCTGCAAACGCCCGTGGGACCTTCGCCAGCCACGGGGCGTGCCTGCGGTAGAGGGTCTTAGCATATAGCTCCGCCCGTCAACGGGTGCTCCACAAGACCACATGTGACGTCACGGCTCCCGGCACGTGTGCCCTACGTACCACGTGGGAACGCGCAACGCAGGCCTTGACACGGGGACTAATAGTCTATTCTCCGATAATTTAGAATAATAACTACTAGGTAGTGTAATATTGTGGCCGGCGTGTGTTGCACCAACAACACTGCACCACCGGTGGCCCAGTAGGCACGAGGCCTGAGAGCCGAGGCGCTCGGCGTACTTAAACCCCCTAGCCCAACCTCCCACACCAAATAGTAAAGTCAAGCAGCAACTAGAGCTAATTTGACACCATTCGGTTCTACAGTCACCAATTGGTAAGTCTAGTCAGTCCTCTAAAGTTTTGCTGACCTCGAGGGTTATACGTGCTGCCGACACACCAGTGCTAGGCGTATTTACCAACTTGGTCACCGTGACTATAGGCAAACGGTGGGTGTTGCGACCATTAAGCTGTCACGGGTTTCACTTCCTCCCGCCGGGTCGAGCACGCAGACTCACCACTAAGCAGCTCGCACCATCCGGCTATACCACACCTTACGCGAGAGCTACCTCATAGCCCTGAGGCCAGTCGCTGCAGCTATGGTGACACTCAATGTCGAGCTCCGTATCCCCACCAGGTCTACTGTGAAGTAAGGCCTGCTGGATAACCTTAGTCCACGGGTCGCTTCTAAGATGACCCTCACCCGGATTCTGGACGCGCGTATTGCACAGTGTGCACGCTAGAATACAGACGCCGTCCTCCAGCTCGCTCCCATCGATATAGCAACCTTCAACCTCAAACCGGCCGTTTTGGCATATGGCAAACGAACACTTATCCACTACCCGCAAACCAATGAAGCAGATTTTCGAGAACCTGCAGGCACCCCAATGATAGACCCGACTTGGGCAGTCCCGTCCCAGTGGAGCAGAAGAGTACCGGTCGCGATTTCCCGTGGGTCGTGATAAAGAGAGGACCCGGAAGTCCCAAGCTGACGTCGGAACAGGAGAAGTCATCCCGCAAGGGTCGTGACTTTTCCCACTCGGATGACTCGCAGTCTGACTCAGACCGCTCAGACGCAGTCGATTCGGACGACTTCGACCGCGAAGTGGACGTTTCGCATTTGCGCCGCATTCGACCAAACAATGGGGACTTTTCAAAAGTGCTTAGGTTCAAGCACTATCGTCTAAACGACGGGAGTGAGCGTTACAACGCTTCGGTCGCTCGCGCAGTTGCGAAGCATGCGAAACGCACGCAATTCAAATGCCAAAGAAGTTCTCGGGGAAAGATCCAATTTTGGTCTTACGAGTCTTAGCCGCGATCTCCGGAATGCTTATACGCTGTGACCAGCAATGGTTACCGAGCAGGCACCCTGCTGTTTTGCTTCTTTCTGGCAAGCAAACCCCTAAGGACACCAGTAACGCCAAGATCACTGCGCTCCTCGCAGTGTTCCCGAAGCAGAGTTCTCCACACGCTCTCCCCCCCTCGTCCTACCGCGAGCTGCTCCAACCTACCCTTCTGACGTTACGCTAACGGAAATATCCTACAAAGGCCTAACCACGACTCATCACACACGCTAGAGCTCAGCGCTGTCCTGAACCGCGAATTTGCTGACCAATGGTGGCAAAAGAACCTCCGATACGAAACATCTTCCGAGAGGTCGCTTAAGCCCTCTTCGTCGAGAGATTGCTTCCCGCAATCAAGGCCGTTCGGGATGTCCCTCCCAACGCATCCAAAATGTCTTTCCGCCCAGCTCTTCAGCTATCGAAGGGCTTGCGATTACCCAACTCGGGAGGCGAAGAAATATTTTAAGACACTGACGCGGCGAAGAGGCACAACGACGGATCTCATCGGAGCTTCGCTGCAGTGTCTAAACGACACTTGATGAAACCGCTGGGCTTGCAATTGAAGACGAAAGACGCCTTGACCCTTGCTGTTTAACCCAGCGCGCCCCCGTATCCTTCTTTCCGTTCTAACGGA
>VCMS01000185.1:0-16517 GCA_022539475.1 Gracilaria domingensis | reverse complement strand
TGCATAGACCTCATAAAAGATCGTATGTTGCCGTCTCGACGAGGGAGCTCGCTTCCTGTACCGCTCGGATATTCCGTTTGGTCACTTCGAGTTTCCCGGGGCTTATTGTATGCCCTAGGTACTCTACCTCTTGGTTGAAGAACATACACTTTCGTAGTTTGAGGGTCACGCCTGCCTCTTGTAGCAACTGCAGTACCACTTGGACGTGCGAGAAGTGCTCCTCTATGGACCTCGAGTAGATGACTACGTCATCTATGTATACCAATGCGGTTGTCCACTTCACTTTAGACAGTATGATGTCTAACGCCCTTTGGAAGGTAGCGGGGGCGTTTCTTAAACCAAACGGCATGCGTAAGAAGCGATACAGGCCTGCGTGGCATGTAAACGCAGTCTTATCACGGTCACCCTCTGGTATTTCGATCTGCCAATACCCGCAGTTGGCGTCCAGTGTGGTAAAGATGTTCGCATCTCCTAGGGAGTCGATGCATTCATCCATCCTCGGGATGGGGTACGAGTCCCTTACCGTTACGGCATTAAGTTTTCTGTAGTCAATACAGAACCTCATACGGGTCTCTCCTCGTTTTTGGACTAGCACTACAGGGCTAGCCCATTCCGAGTTTGCCGGTTCTATAACCCCCTCGCGGAGCATCCGCTCTACCTCCTCCAGCTCTACCTCACGGGCCTTATGTCCCGCGCGGTATGGCTGTTGGTGGATGGGACGGGAGTCCGGTTTGAGGTCAATCCTGTGCTGGGTGGCCTTAATGGCTCCCAGCTTACCCGACCACATGGTACTGAATGGCTCCAGGAGTCCAAGGATCCGAGCTCTGAGCTCTTCCCCTTCAAGTCCTATATTCACCTCCGTCTTCCAATTGGTCACTGGGTCGAGCTCCAGTTTCTGGTCTTCTCGCTCAGCTAGTCGCTGCACCATATGGTCTGTTCGCGACGAATTGAACGAATTGACACTGCCCCCCCCTTCCTTAGCATCCACGACCTCGTGGGACCATTGTGGTATAATCGTGAAGATCGTACGGGGAGCCGGTAAGGCAAGACCAATTACGGTGTGTTTTGGCAACTTGAGCGGGCGGTTGCTGAAGTTACTGAGGTAGACCTGAAACGGTTTTGTCGGTATGTTGTCGACTATACCATTCGCCATTAAGGTCATGTGTCGTTCGGCCAACCGTGAATGGTTCTGAATGGATAACAGGCCAGGTTGTTGGCATGTGACCTTCACTACCAAGTGGTTCATAGGCGGTATTGTTACCGCCTTTGCCAATCGCACCTTGTTGGAGAGTGTGTTTTCCGGGACCGGTTGGTGTTGAGTGCGGTTCTCTTTCGGAGAGGCACCCTTGTGGTTACCAATAATGGCGATCCGGGGGCCATTATGGAACAGAACTGTCTTAGAACGTGGAAAAATTGCCCTGACATGCTGGTCTATAAAAGTTGTTCCGAGGATACAGTCTGTTGCCAGTTGGTTGACGACTATGAAGCGAACTCGGACCTTCATGGTGTCAATCAATACCATTATGGTAAGCGCTCCCATGACGGTTAGTGGTCTGTTGTTGGCGTCAACCAGTGGGTTAGTTAATGTACATGGCTGAAGCTTATTAAGTTGTCTGTTAGTTAATAGTTTGGCATTCACCAGATTAGGTCCTGCCCCGGTGTCCAGGACAGTGACGCATGGTACCAAGTGGTTAGAAGTAAACCCGAGGGTGACGTTTACCTTATAGTTACTATGCTTGAGAAAGCATATCGGTTCGGTGCCGTCCATGAGGCTCTCCTCCCCTGTAACCAATGGGTAATTGTCCATACTTGCACCACTTGGTTCTGGAAGGCCTTCCGTCTTCGGACAGTTGGGGAAGGCCTCTATCCCAACTGTTCGGCGTTTTCCGCCTGCGGGGCGGGATCCGTTTGGTCCTGCTCCGTGACGAGGTGTACCTGATGAGGTGTGGCTGCATTGGGTCGCGCATTTGCGTGTCCCGTGCCTGCGCTCCGTGCCGGGGGCCCAAATATATCCTGGTGGTTCTGCTGGCGAGCAGTCAGGAGAGCGTTCCTGTTCTGCGGAGCCACACTTGGGCACGCTGTTGCCAAGTGGTGGGGCGACAAACAGAACCAACAGAGGAGATTGCCGGTTGTGGGGTCCTTCATCGCGAGCGACGACGCGCGCGATGGGGGACGGCCTCCAGTAGGTACTGCACTCCGTTGCTGCGGGTATGGTCCTTGTTCACCATATTGCTTGAATGGTACCGCTAGGACCGGGCTGACCGGTACGGATACCTGTGATGGTGGAGCTGAGGTTTGTCTTGAGGGTGGCTCGCTGGATAGCGAGCTGGACCAAGAGGTATTACCGTGCGATCGAGTTGTCGGTTGTGCATGCACCAAGTGGACTGGGTGACCCTGGGAGGCGTATTGTGTGGACGCCTCCCCCGTAGTGGTCTCCTCTTCCTCTACGTCAAACACTGACCGCCTGGTCTTTCCTTTCTCCTTCGATGGTTTGCCGAGTGGTGCGGAGTCTTTCCTGGCCCCTGACCGAACGGTGTCGCCTAGTCCCTGTGCATGGCGGGCTAGTGCGTTGTAGTCGACCGTGCGGTTGGTAGCTAGGTAGTTACGAACCTGTGATCGGATAGACTTCGCCACGTTGTCGGCGTACATCGATTTCAACCTTTTGGTAGTAAAGACGCTTCCACAGCGGGAGGCTAATGCCCATAAGGAGCGAGCGAATTCCAATTCGGTTTGCCCCGCGCGCTGGCGGTACGCAAGCACCTCTGCGTACGCCTCCTGGATTACCTCATCGGTCGCGTAGGTTTCCAGTAGGAAGTTAACCACCTGTGGGTATGTTGTCAACATTTCCGTTTGGTCTTCGTCCACCGCCATGGTGTTCCCTTGGAGGCGGCTGTGGAGCAACGCTCCAGCCTGACCAGTTAGGTAAAATTGAAACAGCCACATGGCTGCTGCCTCTGAAAACCCATTCTGATCACAAGCGATCTTGAACCTTTGAAGGAAATCAATGACCGCAATAGGGTCATCCCCGCTAAAGCGAGTTTCACCCAGTTGGAAACGAAGCTTCCTATGATGCTTCGTTATCTTCTGAGCTACCTCTTTGGTATACTCAGCCTGTCTGTTCTCTAACCTATAGGTACGATAGTCGACCGCTTTGGTGAATAAATCATTGAGCGGTGTAAGCACCTCTAGGTCAGTCTCCTCGTCGGAAGTTGAGTCCGAATCGTTATACCTTTTGGTCTTACCCTTGCGGGGATTCTTTCCTTTCTTCTTGCGAGAGTCCTTCCTCTTGCGTCGTGAACCTGTACGGTCGTCGTCTCCTGACGAATCCGAATCGGTGTCTGAGGACGAAGAGTCCGAGTCCGACCGGCGACTCTTTCTCTTTCCCCTTTTGGTTTTCTTCTTCTTACCATTTGGTTTACGTCGACGCTCGTCTCCTGAGCTCGACGAATCTCCATCAGGGTCTCCACCATTTGGTCCTGACGGAGCTACACCAGTAGGTTGGGGGAGGTAAACGTACCTCGGGCCCTCCATCCCTGGAGGCTCTGCCCCTTTCCCCATACGGTCGATAAATCCTTCACCAGTCGGTTGTGTAGGAAGGTTAGGGTGGAGAATACCAAGTGGTTTGGTGGCGTCTACTGCAGGCGGGGGAGCTTGCTTCATGAGCGCGGCCTGGGCCACCATCTCAGGTTGAAGCTTAGCCCCCTGCTGCTGCAGAGCCAGCATAACCAATCGGTCGATGTGTCCTCGCACCTCGTTTTCGAGGTACTGTAACACCACCACAGGTACCTTGTCGAGGACCTCCTGGGAGGCTCGCTCAACTACCACTCGGGTGACCTCGTCCAAGTCCAGTCGCGGTCCGACTGGCACCTCCACTTGGTCTACCACTGGGGTTGTTACAGGAGCGGGCTCCGCCCTTGCGGAGCCTGCTCCTCCGTCCACTTGGTCAGCCCGGGGAAGGGTCGAGGGGCCCCCAGCCTCTCGGTCTACCTTCTTCCCCCTCGGTGGGCGTTCCTTCCGAATCAGGTCCTCCGGGTTATCCAACACCGGATAGGACACTGAACCCCGTATGGGGTGACCACTTGGTGGAGCGCTCGGCACCCTATTTGGGTAGCGCGCGCCCCGTTTCTCCATTTAGGTAACTGGCGTCAGAGCCAATTGCTTCGGCAACGGGAACCAAACCACTCGGGTATCTCGTGACTTCCAAATCCTCTCTTCCCAAAACCACTTGGTAATCCACAAATTCTAGGTCGGGAGACCAAAATATGTGGTATAGCCGATCGGTGCGAGCTGCTAGTGGGGAGCCCTGCGTGGGCTCGACCCGGCGGAGGAGTGAAACACGTGACACCTAATAGGTCGGCAGCACCCACCGTTGCCTATAGTGCACGGTGACCAAGTGGTAAATACGCCTGCACTGGTGTGCGGCAGGCACGTATAACCCTCGAGGTCAGCAAAACTATTAGAGGACTACTAGACTTACCAATTGGTGACTGTAGAACCGAACTGGTGTCAAATTAGCCTAGTTGGTGCTTGACTTTACCATTTGGTGTGGGAGGTTGGCGTCTCGGGGGTTTAGTACACCCGAGCGCCCCTCCGGCTCTCACGGGCCTAGTGCCACGTGGGCCACCGGGAGGTGCATTTGTGGTGCACCACCCCGGCCACATATCTACACTACCTAGTAATTATTAATTCTAAATTATCGAGAATAGACTAATTAGTCCTGTCCAATCCTGTGCTTGCGCGTCCCACGTGGTACAGTAGACACACGTGCCCGGGAGCTCGTGACGTCACCACTTGGTCTTGTAGAGCCCCCGTTGATCTGGCCGAGCTATACTACAGTCAAAAACATAAACTCTACGGCCTAAAAGTAGAAGCTTCTGTCCTCCCCTGTGGTATCGCTGTGAACTGTACAGATCCAATTCCTGCTAGCACCGTAGATTGTACTATATTTCAGAAAGATTTATCCTTCCACAAGGAGGCCGTGAAAAAGACGTCGGACGAGATGCATATTGAGGATAACTGTAGAGCAAACCCTCCTCAGGGATACCGTTTCGGTAGTGGCAATCATAACTCAATAGGACACCCATCGATGGGTAACTCGAAGTTACGAGTAGCACAATGACGTGGATCCGGACCCGGAATATGTACATGTGTACCACTATTTGGTTGTTTGGATGGAGTGAATCATTTCATAATTTTTAGAAATAACCCGTGGGTTTTGGTCCGAAACTGTCAGGACTGCCCGGGACGGGAGGTGCACATGAGGTGCTTAGAGTAATCTATTATTTAGACACTTTTGATAACCCTCTACTGGGCCGCTAATTCTACTACTTAGGTGATGGCTCAGCGCCATCACTAACCTACTAAAGGTTCCCCGGTGTGCGGCTCTAACTATTTCGCCAGCGCGATGACTCCAACTCCTCGCGGATCGAGTTACCGCAGCACGGTCTAGTTATCCCCGGGCTCCAACCAGGAGAGTGCACGCAGTGCATACCATCATTGGCCTTGTTTTTCTTTTGTTTTTCTGGTGACTCGTGGAGTGCACACATATTTGTTTACCGACCGGTACTTCCTCTCTGCCCCAGTACTTGGGTTTGTTTCTGTTCTTTCTTTTGTTTTTACCATTGGTTTGCTTCATTGCCGCCTATTTCTATTCGATTGTTCCAACTTTAGATGGCTACATTTAGCTACAGATACTATCATTGGTCACATACGATTTATACTACTTTGTCCGCCTTTTTGGCTTTTTCCCGTTTGGGAGTTCTTTGTAAACTTTGTGGTATGGCCTGAAGTCTTCGTTGATTTACACCCACACTGGAGGATACACGGTGCGCTGTCGCTGTGCAAACCTGTCTTGAGAGCGGAGATTCGAAGTGCTTCGGTGGCTTTTCTCTTTCTTTGATTGCTCCACAATAACGGGGCGTTGAAAGAAGAACATTTTGGTTATTGGGTATTTTTTATGGACAATGGGTATACTAGAGTGCAAGAGCATGCGCGAGAAATTGTACCGAAGAAGAAACCTCAGAGAAGTATTTTGCTTTTTGCAGAAGGCAGACGGAATAAGTGTATTGCTCGTGACCAACTTCTCGTACAGAATTAATTTCGTTTTGTTAAGCAATGTTGGGGCATATTTGCTAGATATTTTACTTAGGACAGAGAAAATATAAGCCTTTGCTTTTGCGTATGTTTGGCCATGAAAAACGTTCATGTATTGAAGAACTCCTTGAGATATGAGGATGGGGAATTCTGTCCGAAAAAAAAGAAGAAATTGTACGCGGTGCGTGCTGCTGCTCAAAAGAGAGCAAGAGAGAAGAAAGAAAAGCAGTACCAAAAAAAAGGCGAGAACTGATGGTTTTGATGATGACATATCTGCTGATTAAGACAAGGAAAACATTGCAGAGCTGTGAAATGGCGTAGACGTGGCACCTGCCGCACAATTCTTTTCTTATAAAGATGGCACTGTTTTGTCTTCAAACATCATATAGGCTACTAATCCTACATGTATGCTACAGAGAAAACATGATAGAATTGCTTAGTTCTAAAGTAAAATATGAATGTTTGGCCTTTCTAGCACTGAGTGTTTTATTTCCAAAAAATACCCGTCTCTATAAAACGCTGAGTTTCTTTGGACAGATCAAAGATCTACAGAATCTTTTGCAAACTGTCATTTTCTTTCAGTTTGAGTAATAGGTAGCTATTAATTACTTCGGCCTAGTGTGACGTAGGTCACCGGAAGGTGAATTTTTGGTGCACTACCCCTGCCATCTATCTACACTACCTAGTACATTTAAAATTTAAATTCATGAAATTAAACTGAATAGTCCTTGCCATGCATGCAGATGGGCGTCTTACGCGGTACAGTAGAGTGTCTACTAGACACACGCTCAGAGGGCCGTGACGTCATCACTTGGTCATGTAGAGCCCCCGGCGATCGAGCAAGCTATACTACACAGATATATTGGAAGGACTTCTTCGCAGCATAGGCGCATATTCATTTGTGTACATAGTTACTGCTGATGCTTGGAGAGCATCATTTTTATAGAGGTTTAATATCCAAGCAGAAAAGCAACGCGTAAAGCCGATATGTATATTGTGTGCAAATACAAACATTGCTGTATACAATGTACCTTTGTTGGAATTTTTTTTCTATTTACGTATTACTGTCCTATTTGTGCTGGAGTTATACTGAACCGGTTGAATTCAAAACTTGAGTTGCACTGGAGATCATGTCATGGTTAATCTTCGACGTTTGCAGTCTATAAGAGGTGCAGAAAATCAGTTCGCAGGGGAGAAAGACACGAAGTCATCTCCCAAGCATTATTTTGTCCGAGAACTTACTGCACGCAATTTCGCAAACCCACGTCGTTTGTTTGTTGCTCGCCACAGTAGACGCTATAGGAATTAAAAGTAAATTCAAAGCAATAAAGCCTTATCAACGATACATTGAGGGAAATTTGGGTGGGTGGGAAAAAAGAAAGATAAAACTGTTGACTAGATTTGTTGGCTGAGATAAAAGAACAGAGACGTGCAGAGCTGTAGAGGGCTTTGCTTTTAGCGGTAAAATAACCCTGTTGGTTGTATACCAGTACAACACAACAATTCATCTCACAGTGAGGACACGAAGAAAAGGAAGCCAGCCACGCAAATCTGCACGCGAAGATGGCTGTCGATTCTCACCCACGCAGATCCAAGAATGTGAGAGCCTGATTGAACCACTGGATTTGCGTCTCGTTCCCAGATGCTCCAATAAAATATCATCTTCGATTTGTCCATTTCCTTTAGCTACCTATGTTCCATGAAACCTTTTTTGACAAATCATGTTTAATTAGTTAGTTTATTAGAAATCTCTGCTCGAATGCACGTCCTGCTTATTTTTATACATAGGTTATTCGAATTGGGCAGCTTTGATTTTGAATCATTCTCATTCTTCGTAATAATATGGTGATTTCGTTTGACGAGACATCGTTCAACGACATTGTGCATTGTATAGAAGCGTTTGATTTTAAATCGAAAAGGTTCACAGCAATGCAATTAATCTTATAATATGCACGTGAAAAAGCACAAGCACCTCTTCTCGTTGGAATATGTGCTATTCCAAAACATTGGGAGACAATTTAGTTCCAAAAACCTGTTGAGGTGGGCGTGTAAGGTTGTCGATGATAGCCCATATAACTGATGAACTATGTACTTGTCATAAGCAAGCAGAACAGTGGTTGACCGAAGAGACTGAGATCTTTAAAGCGCATTGGTTTTCTTGTCGCTGCTTAGAACAATGAAAGAGGGATACGGGTTTTAAAACTGCGTTTTATCAAAATCGTTGAGCTGTTCCATGTCCCCCGACAAAGGTTAGTATTCAGTACTATCGTGGACTTTTTTTGGGACGAACAACAAAAGGTTTTCCCTTCAAAGAATTCAAATTTTGGCCCGTTTTAATTGCTGAAATTTGAAACATCAACTATGTATGTTTACGCGAGAAAGGAGGGCATGCCATTGTTGGACGCGGGAGATAGCTATCCTTACCCCTAGAAAATTGCATAGCCAGTCGCCTTGGAACTGGCTCCCACAGAGGAGCCCTGTTTTGAGTTCTTCCAACAAGCAATGTTTGAACATTGCGTGTATGTTAATTGAATTTGGATAAGGCATGGAGCAAAACATTCAAACAAGAGATCGCATTGACGGTAAATCTAGCGTAAAGTTATGGCTAGTAGTCAACGTTCTGGAAACGTTAACCTGGTTTCCAAATGGGCAATCGAAAGGACTTCTCTCCATCGAACTGGAACTTTAATTCAAGATGAAATTGGCTCATCCCTTTTATGTTCGAGTTGGAGTTGTGATGACATGGCACGACACAGATGAAATCTCAACAGTGATAGCGACATCTTACCAGGAAAAGGGTTTCGCAGTTCAAATGGAGTTCCACTGAGGCTCCATAGAGGCGTGGATCCATGCAATATCTCCACTCGACTTCGGTCTGTCCCATCGAGCTTAAATACGTCTAACATGCTCAGCTCGACGAAGAAGAATAGTATCGCATCTCGTGATTCGGCAAGAAAAGGATAGGATCGCATACTTCTCCGTCCTCAAGATGAAGGAATTCGCAGCGGTTCAGGTGATTCTTTTCGTGTGCTTTCTGCTTTGCGGTTGCGCAGTTCCAATCCAGCCCAATGTTCGTCAGTCCAGAAAAGGGAGACCCAAGCCTATCGACGATGTACTTTGTATTTCGTGTTATCGAGACCCGATTTTCCCCGGAAACCCAATGATAGAGCCGATGCGTCCTCCCATCATGCCGGTTCTCCCGCGCCCCGGCGGTTCACGTGGCGGTGCTCGACCAATTCCTCGCGATCCCGCGCCGATCGCTCCACCGATTGTGCCACCGCCAAAAGGCCCTGAAGACCCTCCCGAAAGCGGTCCACCAGGCGCACCCGAAAGGAAACGTGGTGAGGATGACAGGTCTACTCGTGGTCGGCGGGATGACGGTCGCAGGGATCCTGATGGCCATGAAGGTGATGACGATCTCGGAAATCTATATGGCATCAACGACTACATGAATGATGGGTACGGCGCGGGGAATGATGGTGAGGACGACAATGGAAACATGTACGGGCCGCACGGATATCACCGCGACCGAAATGGCAGGCTGCATCCAAACCCGCCCCCTCCAGACGACGACTTTTACCATGACGGCAATGATGGCGACGATGATAATGGGAACATTTACGGAGGCAGGGATGACTCATCTGGCAGGGGCCGTTTCGATCGTAGACCGGGTGATCACCACCCAGGAGTCGGGGACAATGGTTCAAGGGGAAAGGACAAGGACAACGATGATCGAGACTCTGGCAGGAAAACTGAGAGCAGGCCTGGAGGACGTAGGCCTGGCGATCATCATCCGGGCGTTGGAGACAATGATCGCGACGATGATCGCGACGATGATCGCAGGGACTCTGGTAGGAAGTCTGATAGCGACTCAGGGGGACGTAGACCTGGCGATCACCACCCGGGTGTTGGGGATGACGATCGCGACGACAATCGCGACGACGAGCGCGACGACGATCGCGACGACGATCGTGGAGACTCTGGCAGCAAGTCTGACAACGACGTTGCGAGAGACAGACCTGGCGATCATCATCCAGGCGTTGGAGACGATGATCGCGACGACGACGACCGCGGTGATAGAGACAGCGGCAACGAGAACAGAAGCTCACCAGGCAGCGAGCTCCCCGATTCATTCTAGATATTGGCTTGCGCGTTGGCACTGCCCTACTCTGCGGAGCAGTATGTCTCTACTATCGGCGTAAAAAAAGCGTTGTCTACGACGGCGACGCGAGTCGTGCGCGGCTGTCCCTGGCGCCAGGCGTGGCGCCGCTGCAAAAGTGCGCGAGCGCCACGGAGGCGGCAGCGAAGCGCGCCGCGGCACGCGCGAGGAGCGTGTCAACGCGCAGCAATGGCGCAGCGGATGCGCCCCGCCACGTCGCACACGCTCTCGTCACCTCCCTCGTCCCCTCGCTGGCGGGAGGTGACGAGAGCGTGTGCGACCGCTGAGACACGTCACACACGACGCCGGCGTGGCATGAGCGTCGCCTCTCCCGAGATCGGCTTCCGCCGCTCATCGATGTTTTCCCGGCATGAGGACTGACGATTGAAGCTTGACACGCGAAGAACAAGGGGTGGAGTGATGTGGAATTAGTTGAAGGATGTAGGAGTGCTCGACTTGCCCCAAAGCGAAAAAGAGCGCAGCAAGTAGAGTTGTCCGTGAGCGGTGTCACTGTTCGCATTTACGTCTTTACCGACCCACCTAAATTTGGAACACTAATTCCCCACAATCACAATAACTTAAATCAATTATTGATTTTCTGAAACGGATTTGGCTTAGATTAAACAAAAAAACTCTTAAATTTGGACCCAAGTCTGCTAATTCTGGCAATCAACGCGCCCTTTTGTCGCGGCTCTGACGCTTGTACACGGTATTGTACTTGACAGCAGAAGTTCGACTTGAAGCAGTTGCAAGTTTTGCATGCTCTTCATTCTTTTGTTTGGAAACTGGCACCTGTATTGGCTTAACGTTGGTATACCAACGTTAAGCCTCTCTTTTCGGTTATTGTGGATGCTGGAGACAATTTTCCGCCCTTGTCCACACACACAAAATATAAAGACACCTCGGGCAAATAATGCCCATTACGAATAACACAGCAACCGTCAAACGAATTGCCAGCCCTTCAACTTTTGTTCGTAACGCTTTCGTTCTGTCCCAACCCGATGGCGCAATCTAGCTGTCCGAAAAGTTATTTGTCGAGCATTGATTCAACATGAGTTTGTCTGGATGTACTGCGCTCCCGGACCTCCCTCTTCAATAATCACCGTCCAGCAATCCACCCGAACCATGTGGAAAAGGCACAGGGTATGATAACAGAAGACACAATGCCGCCCTGTGATTGTGTGGAATCGAAATAAGGTTCAGGATACGTCCGCTCAACAAGCCAGATTTCTCCCATTGAGCTATGATCAGGGACTGTCTTACAATATATTGCTATTGCAATATATTGCAATATGCAACAAATAATGCAAATTGCAAAGTGCTCGAGTATTGCAATTTCTATTGCTGTGTGTACAGTTTCATGACACCCATGACAACCAAAGTACGATCTGAAAGGATCTGACCATTTTACATGCACAACTGCAGGTGTAGCCCTCTACCCCCGACGGATCGCTCCTCATCTAAATGGAGCAGAAGCGACATTGCTGTACATTGGACACGATTGACTGTTACGTGTAAAAACTGCATATCCAAAACTTTGGACGTAATAAAGGTATTTTTGCGATGGAATCCTTCAAATTCGCCAGAGCCTATTCACTGTGACTGGGATACATCAGAAGACGTGCAATATAAAATGGCCACACTTGTTTTTCGATGTCAATAGCCAAAACTTCTCTCATCTTGGCGTTTTAAGTTTGCTGTTTTATTGACTTATTGCGTTAAATGTCAATGCTTATTTAAGAGAAAAGAGCCGTATAGTACGCTTATTGCTATTCTATTGTTTGATGCAGTGGGTATTGGAAACGTATTGCAAAATAAAAGGTTTTTACTGCAATACATATTGCATAAGAGATGAAATATTTTATTATATTGTTTATTGCGTTTTATGAGCAATAAATTGCAATTATATTGTAGACACCCCTGGCTATGATCTCTCATCCGATTCTCTTCGCTTGCGCTCAGTGTGAACTATCTCCGTGAAACAATCTCTCAGCGAGCTATCAGTTGATGCATTTAAGAAATGGAACAGAGCAACAGATACGACTTTACTTGAAGCTAACCTTCTCAAAATCCATACTTTGAGTCATTGCTCAAGTTTTTGATGCTTCTCACAATCCCCAGTTGACAACAGCGCAAATGACTAATGGCGATTTCCTAGAGTACTAGAATGCAGAGTAGCCAGTTCTGCATTCCTCCAAACTAAAGGTAAACGGCTTCGTCTCAAAAGTTAAACACATCACTACCGTAAGTGTCGTAGCATTCGCGGCACTTCGTGATATCTGGCGAGCAGGGGGTAGTGCGGAACAGCTCTTGGCACCCAGCCAAATCACCTATGGTTTCTGCGGGACCACACGCGTGGCATGTGTTGCAGAGACCGAACCAGCGCAGAGCATCACATGACAGCATTCTGGCACTGGAGCGTACGGAAGACCTAGATCCAGAAACGAGGGCAGCTTGCTTTGGAATACGAACATCGCAACTGAAACACTGCACACACATATCGGATTCGCGAATATAGTCACAATCGCTAAACCTTGCATGACTATTCTTCAACCCAAATCTGCTACGAAAGATGCCGCCTTCGACCGAAACGACCACCATGAATGAGATGAGCACAAGTGCAAAGACTGTGGGCTTCTGGGTGATAGCGAACATTGTGCAGGAACTGAAGAAATGGAGGCTCCAGGTGGTGTAAGAGTTCTGGGAGGACGAGGGTTTGGATGACGGATAAGAAGAAATACATGCAAACAACGGTGCTGGGCTTCTCTCTTATACCGACTCGTTGCGCTTTTGTCTTTTGGGAGGGGTATGAAATGGATGTAACGTCTTGTCCCCTCGTTTTCTTGGAAGCAAAAAGGAATCTCGTGTTCATAAAGGACTGGGCACCTACCCTCTCAAGCTGGTCACTCTTGTGCCGAGCCATACTTTTGGCGGAGATTAGGCGCTGCAACTTGAGTTTAGGCGAGGTTCAACGCACTTAAGTTTAAATCGGAACGGTTGTGTTGTGTTGTTTTGCGTTGCGTTTCAAGGTAAGCTCGTATCACCCGCGGGAATCTCTATCCAGAACCCTTTCCAAATCATCAGAAGCTTACCGTGGCATATACCATTGTCTCGCTTGCCACTGGCGAGATCTTGATGTGGTTCTAAGGTCGACAGAAGACTTTGGTCTATAACATGAAACATGATACCGTTGAATAAAATCATCCAGAGCTGTCAAACATATTGTCAAGGCAGAGAGGATACAATACAAACTGATTTGATAGGAAAGCGCTGAAATCATCTCGCGATAGGCCTCATATGTTGTAGTGAAGTTTGGCTCTCTTCGCAGAAGAATCAAGTGACCTAAACAGAAAAGGCATGAGACTGCTTTCTCGTTTATATGGAGCATTACATAAATCTCATTTTGCCCTAAATTTTGCATCAAGATTCATCCCAATATTTTCCATAAAAACGCTCGGTGTTGCGAACTCCAATCATCAGTACAAGAAGAGAGAGGACAAATATCAATGTCGAGTTGCAGTCTACTGGGGAATTCTGTGATTGCTTGGATCTTTAAATTCATGTTTGTTGTAATACCCTGAAAACTTCGCCGTACTTCAGGTGGAATAGCTTTTTAAAATGATTCCATAAACGATACTTTGTGAGTTTGGGAGCCATCGTGCAGTGCCGGACATGCAAGGTTACTCTTTGACCTTTTTTTCTGCTTAAAAAATATTTGCTTCGTTGGGGAACCGAATTTCGAAGAGAAAATCAGGAGAAAATACTATTTACTTGATTCTAAAGAGGCAGTTTTGAGCAACAGTAAATATCGAAGATGGGCCATGCAAATGAAGTCACCCTGGGAGAGATTACTGCGCAGGGAAGACCACTTGTAGTATGTGAACTGGCACTGTATCTATATATGAATTACATGCAGATATGTTGGAAGGGTAACAGAGAAGCATTGGCTTGAAACAAATGTTTGTCGGATTGCGCTTATTGTCACCTGAGGACAAAAAAGAAGCTTGGTCTCGATGCCCGGAAGAATTTTTGTCACTCACTTATAACAAGACTAGTTCAAATAGTTACTAAATCTCTCTGGCATCACTCAATCTCAAACTCATGGTATTGGTATCACTCTCAGCATAGTCCTTATTTTGTACAGCAAATGCATGCGATTTGAAAGGGTACGGATATGGACTGTATGATGATGGCAAGAAGATAACGCAGAACTAAGCCACAGAATACCACGTTTTTCTTGGTGCTCGTCAGCTCGTTTGGATGTTGCTCTAGATGCTCGCAGGGTATGGAAACTGTTACAGACAGCGATTTAACGACCGTTTTCGACAGCACCTCCAAAGTGAAGAGCACTGCTCTCGAAAACGGAGAAATAGGAGAAACGTGGAAGAGGTGGCGCTCTGTTGTCGTTGGCTGTTTAAAAAGACAAAAACTTGGGTTTTGAGGAATACCACTCCCTGCGCAGCTGCAGATTCCTTGCGCTCGCGCCTTCGAAGTAGCTAGAGCGCACTCACATCTCGTAGTGCGCATCTTCCACGATGCGCACTTGCGCCCAGTCACTATGAGCGACTCGTCTGGCTCGAACCAATCTCCTTCGTCAAAGCGAATCGCTTCCATCTCCAGGCCATCTCGCCACTGCGAGCAACTCGCTTTCCGAGCTTTCCGTTTACTCCAGCGCAAGAGCAGGATCATTTTACCCTTGTGTGAGCTTGAATCGTTTCATTGACATGGTATCAGCGGCATCGGTCTGCAAACCATGGCTTCAGTTTGGCTCCAAGCACTTGACCAGATGCATGTTGAATATTTGTGGAGTATACCTGGACATGCGACTGCCGTGGGTATTTCGGGGATTGGCAGAGAACATTATCAGCGCTTTGAGAAGTAAACTTCTCAATGTAAAAGACGCAAAGCTCCTCTAGAAATTATCTTTTGATACATAATTATTTTTCTTTAAGCGTTCTATCAAGCCAAAACAACTTCTTTATTTTTTATATTAGTCTTCATATAATTAGTATATAAAGACGCTTTTGTTGTGTAAGTGTACAAAATGTAGCTCGTCTTTATATTCTTATGTGGCATCAAGCAATTCTTTAACATATAATATAATTTAGATAAATATTGTTCGTGCCCTGGAACGGAGTCTGGTGGTTATAAAAGCTACTTCGGAACTCCTACAGACCTGATAGTCTGGCAGTGACACGTGAAAATTATTGCAAGATATGTAGAGTGCTTGTGAAAAGTACTCCCTACGAAGCGGATGATTTGATGAAGAATCAATGTTTTGACTCCTTAGCTTTGAAATAGATATTTTTAACTTTAAAATAAAAAGCAAAAGTTCTCGAACTCAACATGAAATATTACAGAACAAAACTTTTACACATATTTTAATTTAAATGTTGTACTGTAACAAATAGAGCTGGAGAAAGATAATAAAGAAAAACAATACAAAGCAGAACAGTGTTTTTTGGCTGTGTTTAAACTTTGTTCAGTGATACCTAAATATTTGGAGGTAATGCCAAAAGAACCATCTACATTTGTCTTGTACAGAACCTTTCTTTTTGGATATCACCTAAAATGTAGTTCCCAAATGTTTGCATGGAAGGAAAGATTTTTCATCAGGAGCTCATTCATTAAAATGGCAGTGATCGAATCACAGCAATGTTCCAAAAAAGGAATTAAATGCGCCGTGTGACACGGCGCATATTTTTAAATAATTTTACCAGAATATGACTGATACTTTGAAGAACAAGAGATCATTCTATATATAAGCGCGCACTTTTTGTCAGTGTACCGACAATCTAGAAAGATTACCAAAACTACCGTTAGTGCTGGTATTTATTCCATTTTCGCTAAAATTTGCTTCACATTTTGGGTTGATAAGCGAGTGTCCACGCCAGTAAAAGCTTTGCAATCACTCAGCGTCAAATGGCTGGTTCAGTTGTGACGAGTCTCACGCTGCTCTGATGCAGCTCGTAATGAAAATTCTCTTGGAACCCATTTGGCAAAACACGACAATGTAATGTCTGTCTACAAAAGCTCCTGTTCCAGGCTAAAGAGCAATCCAGGATAAAAGCAGGTGTGTTTTGATTGCTTACGACTGAAAGGCTGAATAAACGAATCATTTTTCCATGTTTTGCAGAACTATCTCCTATCAAAAGTAGAGATTTATCCCTTCAATTACCTCAAAATCTCCCATCGCTGCACACAATTTACTAAAAGCATATTTGCTATTCAACAATTCCTTTGTGCGTCACATGATGACAGATGC
>VCMS01000184.1:0-112083 GCA_022539475.1 Gracilaria domingensis | reverse complement strand
CTTCCACCTCACGACTTCCATTTAGACACAACGCTCTCGTTCCTCAAAAACATACAACAGTCCTATGCATCATGTTATGAAATTAGTAAGGCTCATGTACACTGTACCGTTCCCATAATCCCTAGAGACAATGCAACTCGTACCCACGGAACGCCATCTTATGTATACTGAACAGACATGATGACTCTAACAAAGATTAAGTTAAGCCTGGAACAGAAATGATGCCTCAATGGGCTCCCCTGCCTCAATTTAATTTCTACTAGGACATTCCCTAAAATTCTACCTTGCACAAATCAAAAGGTTCTGTGTTGCAAAAAGCTTCCGTCTTTGTCACCCCCACACCCATCCAATTCATTCCCTCTCGTACGCACACTTGAACAACCCCGAAAGAACACAACACCTTTTCTCTCAAACCATAGCTCTACAACCGGAATGGAACCACAGGGAGCAAAGTATGCTGAACTACAAAAATTCAACTACTTCTCACGAACATTACCCCAGTACTCCATTATCAATCAGTTCCGCATCTAGGCTTGAAACTCCTTGGGACTAAATAACGTCCCAAATACACTCTTCAGTCACCACCAATAAAACCGACACTGCTAAAGGAACTCATTGCCAGTTCTCAAATCCCGGGACGTTGTGTTGATCCTATAGTGGAACATTTCCGGTGCCTTGGCGTGCATCATGGAAGAGCCCTGACGCTTATTATGTGAAGGTAAGCAGTGCTTCGCTCATGCTGAACACAATGCTAGTGATGTATGCGAGGAAGGTTGGGTAACGAGTTCAACGCAAGAATAACCGTCAACTGTCAGTAATGATGTCGTACAAGCCTCGTATTAGTACAGACAAATCCCCGAAGGAAGCAAAGAACCTCGCGTATATGACCGCACGGAAAGGATTCCCGCGATACCAAGTTTCCCGTTTCATATCAATTCCTACATCGCAACGTTTTCAGAACGAGTCTCATCGCTCAGCAAAAGGAGAAACCGGTCACGAGTGGCCTCTGAATCTCCAAGGCGCATTGGAGACGATGGATGTACAACTTTGCTCGCCACTGAAGCAGCAGGTTATGTTGTACAGGAAGAATCAAACATCGAACACTCCATAAGTGAAGATGGAGTGTTCAATAGTAGATCGTTCTCGGAAGGAGAGGTTGTCGGGTACTTCTATGGACATTGGTATATCATGACATAACCGACGCAATGCCAAAACAGATGGAATACGGAACGGAGTGCTCGGTTGCCACCGTTTCTCGTTCAAGAGTATTGCAGGAAGTGAAGCTGAAAGGCAGATGTACAGCACGCTTCCTCAGTATGATTCCGAAATCAATACTGCAATTCCTGGGTAGTACCCGCTCCTTTCTGTATAGCGTGCTACATCAATGATGCTTCGTACCGGGATGGGAACGGAGAAGATTGGCCGAGATGGAGCCTTACCAAGGCCGCTTACCAAACACTATTATTCGACACCCCTCCGAGCATCAAGCTACCACATTGGGTACACTGGCAAGCTATAGACAACTGTTGGTGATGGCTACAAGGGATATTCATGAACAAGAAGAAGTGTACGTAGACTATGGACCCAGCTGTTCATGGGAAGTATTGTAATTCTCCCATGCTTTATAGTTTGACGTATTACAAACTGTTGTAGTGTATTTCATAACTACTGCTCATTTATTGAATGCATTCATCATTCCAGTAAACCTATTGTTGCAGGAATCGACAACGTGGCACAAGGACACATTGTCGTGCTAAGCAAAGAGCTACTAAGAATACTCCACAGCGCCAGAGCTACCACCTCAAAAGCAACACCTCAGAATTAAACACCTCACACCCCGAGTTGACCAAGGAACAGCCGACCTTCATCATGAAGGACCCGTCAGACGGACCTGGCACATAGAACATAGCCAATGAAAAATACGGCCATTGAAATGTGGAAAATTGTATGAATGTCTGCAACAGGAATGACCAGCTCACTCAGGCTCAAGAACGACTGAAGTCTCCATCATCTGCTGCAAAGGGTTCACAAGCTCGCCCCCTTCCGCTTTTTTAACCCACACTACTCGTAGTACGAGCAGAACTCCAGAAGCTTCGTTTCCTCAATCTATAATCCGAACATAATCCCTTCCTTTTCACGCGATTTTGAAGGCAATCATGGCTCCACAAAGGTTCAGCAACGCAGACGACCGGGAGACGAAGGGATCCCAAAGAATCCTGCGATATTGTATTGGCGTCGCTAAGCGCAAGAACCCTCCGCCTGCCCGACCCGAAGAAGTACTCGACGACGAGCTCGCCGTGTGGAGCTTACTGGAAAGAAGTCTGGGTCGAAATCAGCACTCCGGGCTTCGAAGGCAAAACCGAAACCGAAGCTGGGTGTTAGTACGACCCCAACGGAAGTGACAGAGAGCAAAGTAGTGTTACCACATCACAGCTCAGTGGGAGGGGGTTCCCCAACACATGCTGCAGAGGAAGTGCCAAGAATAATCGATGAGCGAATGTGGAAGAGAATGGTGGCGAGAGACGTACGAGAGCGAAAGGAACACGGACAAGAAATTTGAGAAACAATGTCATCGAAGAAGAGTTGGACAGAAATGAAAGAGCAATTTCACCTGTAGGATGGGCGCATTACAAAACGATTCCATTTAACCTCAAAGTAGTAGGGACGAAGAAAAGGCCGATGATGTACAGCCCAATGTACGTGCACTGGCAACATCGCGAAAGGAGATCAAAAATCGGAAGAATTCCTTTCATGCCGATCGTGCTAGTGACGAGGAAGAAGTCGATAATATACATTCCTCTATACGTGCGCCCGCACCGTCGAGGAAGAGTTTCTGGAATGGAAACGATTCCATTCATCCCGAACGTAGTACGAACGAGGAAGAAGTAGAGGAGATACAGCCTGCTCTTCGTACGGTCGTACAATCGCAGAAAAGGTTCAACCAAATAAGAAGGAAGGGTTCGACCTCGATTCCTTTGGCGAGATGCGTAGGAACGGACAGAGGTGGGGTAGAATTATCAAGAGAGACATGGAACGAAAGGGGTCGTAATGTGGCAGGTCGCTGGAAAATTAACCCTACGCTTCCATCTCGTGCTCTTGCTGGTGTAGACGAAGAAGGTGAAAAAGATGAAAGCGTAACCCCACGCTACAAGCTGTTGGACAAGATTGGAGACTTGAACGCGGATCTCTTTCGAGTAACAGAGGATAATGAAAGTCTGAAGATGAGCGTAAGAATACCACAGAAACGCGTGACGGAACTAGAGCTAAAGGTGAAGGAACAAGATCTTCTAATACAATCACTTCGAGAGGGACTGAGGCGAGGAGCAACACAGAGGGAGCGTGATTCGCACAGGGAAAGGAAAAGATACGAGATTGATGTGAACGACGCGTATCTAGAGGTAGCGAAGACAGTATACGAATCCATACTGCGATACGCGAAAGGCGTAGACAAGGGAATTCTGCTTCGAGATGAGTTCACCGGCGAGAAACTGGGGGAATCGAAGTGAGACACTCGGACCTGAGATTGAGTACAGTTTCCGGTCGTTGATGGGAAAGAGATTGTTCCACGCTGTCCAATGGAGGTCGCGATGGAGATGAGAGCGTATCCTCCATCGGTTTCGTGGTACGGGTCATAACTTGCTGATGCAAATCGTGGAGACGGGGATAATGAAACCTGGTTGGTAATCAATCCGGAAGATGAAGATGGAAGAAGACTGCATCAGACAGCTGACCAGCGACATGTGCTTACGGAAGAGGTTGAAGCAGGCCTTGAGCGATGCGGTGGGGGTTCGGAAACGCCATGCGAAGGAGAAGTTGTTGATCGGGCTAAGGTATGACATGTGGTGAAGACACCATCACATAAGAGGGAGAGGAGCATATACCTAAAACAAGCGGAGGAACTACGGGAAAAGCTTCTGCCACTAGATGCAAAAGGGTGTGAGATTCTCTCCACATGGAGAACATCGAAAAAAGAGGACATATCATTTTCCGCGTTCAAAATCCGTGGCGAAGAGAGCAAGCCGCAAGACTTGCTGTTTAGAAACTTTCGAGGCCTACAGGTCTTACGGAGGTTTCTGGGTTACGATGTGAACCAAAAGGATTTGAGAAATGCGGGAGACAAGGACCCAGTCGATGGCACAATAGTGCAGTTGGCGCGTCTAGACGCTTGGATCGCGTCAGTTATTCGAGCTACAGAGTTTGAAGGAGGGCGGGGCGGTAAAAGGCAGGTGTTGTTCTCCACCCTTTTCGAAAAGTATGTTGCACAGGCGTTGGAAGTTATACTGATGGCTGTACGAATGAAAATGGAGCAGAAGTTTGGAACGGAGTTCAGGAACGACTCAAAAGCTCAAGATCCACCCCATGGAAATCATGACCGTGTGGGAACTCGCATACTGGATACCGTCTAAAGAGAAGCTATATCTAGCTGTTCGAGAAGATGTATTCATGGAAGAGATTAGGGAACATCTCGGAGCCGTATTGGATTGCTATATTTGGTATTGTGACCAACGGGATAGGGTATACTCCCCTATAAGAGCAATCGATGAAATCCGAGATACTAATGTGATCGATTGTAATCCGAATGTCAGGGAACAAAGTGGGGAACAAGACGGGGGAGGCGTGGACGATGAGCACGGGATGGAAGACGAGGAGGAGAATATCTGAAGTACATGAACAATTTATGTTAAGAATGTTACGTAGTACGAGTATGATGAATGTGGGCTCGAGGGTTACGATAGAATCTCTTAATGTAGAAACGATGGAATTCCCAATGAAGGGCACGGAAAAATGGACGGGCAGGGTAGTTTTGGCGAATGACGTGTATGGAGCCTTTGATTGAGGAGAACGGGATAAGCCCGAACCAAGGAGAGACCGTAGCAGAACGAGGTTTCATCCTTGACGTACTTGGATGCACGGTATAATCATGCTCGTCTTCGGTGGCCCAACGCAGTGATATACAGTTCAGAGTTTCATCAGCGTTGTCCAAGGGCTCTGTCACTTCGACGAAACGAACGAAAGCGAGCTCTGATCCAGAGTTGTCTAAGGTCTTGTCCTGGACGCAAAGCAATGCAAATACTTTGCATATTCACGCTGTGGAAAACGTACAGTTGGAGGGGGTGCTCCGTGCACGAGACCCGTGGAGAACTTAGGCAACCTGGAAAGTCCGAAGGAGGTCGTAGCGAAGATGTGTTCACATAGTGGTACATCGAGCTTCCTCAGTATTATGCATCGAAGATCCCGATCGTAATCATCGAGATAGGGCAGAAGCCGCTAATAACGTATGCAGAATTAACGACCATGAGTTTGATGTCGTGAGGATTCTTCAGCTGTTGAACAGTTTCTATAAAAAGGGTGCGGAAGGAGGTGAGAGCGTCGCGAGATATTTGGTTGATGAACTGCAGTGTGGTTGTCGAGAAAGGTTCTGCCAGTGCCGAAGAAGATACCTGTGGATGCGATCGTAGGTACTTGTCAGCTGTGATGATGTCAAAGAGTTAGAAGGAGTTACTGTTGCGAACCATGGCCGGAATGCGGTTGATGGAAGGGCTGCGAGAGTTGGAGGAGAAAGAGAAGTGACTTCTGACCGAAAGGGATTGCAAATAGTCTTGTGACTCTTGAATGGCGTTCACCGTTTCCTTTTGAGCTGTAGTTCGCCTTCGAGAAGTTCGACGATAGTGGTTCTTGAAGAGAAGATGACCATGTTCGTACACGCCTGCATCGCCGAAGTGTAGGCCTCCGTATCGCCGTATGCCTGGAATGATGTGGTCAAGGAGGTGGAACTTAAGAGTACGAAAGTCAGAGGCTTGGTACGGGCCGAGAATGGAGACTGTGTGAAACTTGAAGTTCTTGATCATAGTTTCCAACGCAGCTATGCGAGCTCCGTCCATTATGGAGTGGTATTGTAGCGAAGGACGTTGTTGACGACGTAAGCGTAGGATGTGAACACGGTGGTAATAGGGCGGAGGATTCCTCGCCACAACAGCCGTCAAAGAAAGCGCAAATGAAATGGAAGACCATGTCAAGAGAACGGTAGTCCCTAGCTTCCAACATACGGTTGATGCCGTCTGTCGTGAAGAAACCGTTGAGAGGTTTTCCTTTTCGGATGTGGAGAAGTCGATGTGAAGTCCAGATGCTGGATAGGAGCGCTCAATTTTGGCGAGAATGGCGTTGGCGTGGCTGAGAATAAAGTTCGAACGGTCTTGAAAGACCTCGGGTTTCCCTTAGAACCAACAGAAGTGTGAAGCGAATCCGACTTGAGGCGTTCAATCGAGGCGAGTTTGATGAGCTTGGAGATTCCGAGATGAAAATTATGAAGGGGCTCGAAGGAAAAGATTGAGTAAGGAGTGAGCAGCTCGGAGACATTGAGCATAGGGAATGATTCGAGAAAGGACTTGTAAGTGGATAAGGAGGTGGTTTGGAGTAGTTCAACAGCTTCATTTTTCAGGGTCCTTTCCACTCGAGGTCTGCTGGAGAGCAGAGCCTGTTAAGCGCCGGCAAGTAGATCTTGGTGTTTCTTTCTCGTTTCAGAGGTGTGGGATACTGTTCGCTCCTTGAGAATGGCTTGATAGACGTTGAGTTGTGAACGAGGGATAAGGCATCTGTGACAGGGCTTGTTTGGTTTCGTGCCGTAGAGGACAGCGAGAATGTCCTTTGCTTCGGGAATGTCAGCGCTATAGTTAGCGATGATGGGATGGCAATGACGAACGACTCCCTTGGCGTATCTGAAGGGGAAAGTCTTTTTCGCATATGTCGTACAGAGGTTTGAGTATAGTTTCCAAGGACTTCTGGACGAGCTCCATGCGCACAACGCGAGTTATGGTCGACGAAAACGGGCCAATTTCCAAAGAATCGGTGTCGGTGGAGGAAGAATCGGGGAAGAAGGATGTAAAGGAAGTGGGAATGTAGCCAACGAGAGTGTGGTGGTGTGTGATATATTTTCTGCAGAAAGAGTCCTTGAAGTTGAGAAACGTGATATGGAGGGGGTATGATGTGACAGAGGAGCTTTTTAGCGTGGTTGAGGACTTATTGGAGTAGAGTTGAAGCATGCCGATGAAGGAGTCTATACCAGTAGTGGTGGTATCATGCCAGATGACTCCTGGGTTTGCAGAATGTGCGATATGCTTTTTCACAGCGGGAACGATCTCATGTCCGAGTTTGGAGGCCATGGAATGCGCAAATGCGTCGGTTCCTGTGCGGGAGGCGTGGTGAATTGGGTGAAAGAAGGCGTTCTCATGGGATGCTAGCCGAAGTTGTTGTTGAAGGACTTCAATGGGGTCCGTGACATAGAGGGTAGCAGAGCACTGACGGTCGTTATCGTGAATGGTGGTGGACGTGAAGCCGATGGAGCTCATGGTGTTTTCAAAGATTTTGGAGTGTAGTTTGAGACACTCAGAAGCAGAGATGATGGAGGTTTGGAACAGAGGGGGGAAAGTTGGACTGCCTGAGAAAGTTGATAAGCTCGTCTGCGGACCGCTTTCCGAGTTTCGTGGCGATGGAGGAAATGTATGTGACGAGATTGTGAATGTTATCACTTGAAGCGGGCGGAGAGAGGGGATGACCTGAACCTACGGAGAGGGACTGAGAATTGAGTGGGGGTGTGATGTAGCGAGATGTGCTGCGTCAGAAGAACGTATGGAGAGAGTGAGCTGCTGTTCTTCATACTGTTCGTCAGTGGCGAGTGCTACATTATCGGAGGGGCGGTTGGAGGGAGAAGAGAGAAGGGTTTGGTAGTGCTCAGTCGGCGACGTTTCGTTCGGGGGGGAAGAGGGAACCGCGGGGCGCTGCAGGAGTGAGAAAAGAGTTTTGGTCATGCCGGTGCCTGCAACGTTTCTGATGTTGTGCGAGGGAAACGATAGAGTCTGTATAAAACGCGCAGTGGGGGAAGCAACATATGTACATGATGCAGTAGGGCGGGGAGGGATGAGGCGGTTGGTTGGAACGTTGGAGGTGAGGAGCGGAGGTCTAAGGTGCAGTGTTGCAACTTGTAAAAAAATTGTTTCCGTACCGTGTGGGACAGAATATAGGGAGACTCGAATCGGCGCCATGCACGTGACGATTTACGTACATCACGATATGATATTGGTACGTCGAGGAGGGAAGGAAATATGAAAAACTGAAAACATTCCTAAATTTTTGAGACCATACTTTGCGGCCGGCGTGAACTCTACACTAGACGGAGATAGTGCTGCACTGGAGAAGTCAAGAAAGTGCCATGGCACGGGCCTGACCAGTGCAATGCGAGCTCTGATCATGGCAATTCTCTGCGACACAATATCTTCCAGAACATGCGAGTTCCATACAGGTACGTGAAACACGTAACGGTGTCGACTCTTAGTGCGATCTTATTTGTTGCTGACCTAGTTCGATTCGAGCAATGTACGAATAACGAGCGAAAGACTATTATGCAGATCATGCGAGTGACATACTGGTACGGTTCACACTCTATCTACGCTTGTCATGGGATCTAGTTCTTGCTGACCCCTTTTGACGTGAGCGATTTGCGGAGAGCGATCAAAGGTTTGAGGAACGCATGTGCGCGCTCGTAAGGTACGTCACTAATTACGCTCTAAGAAGCGATTCGAGTGAGAAATGTACTACAATTCTCACTTGTGAGCTTGTAGAACTTAACTAGCGAGGTTCTAATGACTAACAGCTGGGTTTGGCTTTAGTTCTGGCTTAGTGAACTTTGGGTGGTCCATTGAATTGGCTTGGAAACTATGGCAGAGGGGGGGCGTTGAGGGTAGATGGTGGACTGGTAGACCGTGAAGGTGTCGCATTATCAGGACTGGAAGACATGGAGAGGTATGTAACAATATCTTAACGAGGAGAGTTTTACCTTTGTTGTATATGTACTAACTGTGTGTCCAATTACTGCTTGCATAATTTCGATCCATGTTGAATAGGAACGCGAACGTTCACTTTCCTATTCAACATGGGTCAAAACTCTAGGAAACATGGATCGTGAAGCAGTGAAGGATGAATGTGTCGCATTAGCGGACTGGAAGACATGGAGACGTATGTAACACGAATGAATCGAGAAGAAGTTCGAGTGTATTATCTGATTGCTAACTTTGTGTTTCATTACTGCTTCTTGCGGGGTCTTGATTCTTGAATAGGGACGTGAAGGTGTGTTTGGATACGTGAACTGGAGGATTTGAAAAGGTAGGAAGATATCGCATTGAAAGGTTTGTGTGTGCGCTATGGGTATTAACTGTGTTTCAGTGTGTGTTTCTGTGCGGTGCCGCGATGAAAGTGTGTGGACGGTGATTGGGACTGAAAGAGAATGAGAGATAAGAGGTTCATGTATCGAAGAGACGTTTCTTGGTTGTTTTGAGTATGGATACTAACTTTGTGTCCGTTTACGGCTTCTGTGGTGATGCGATTGAGGTATGTGGACTGTGCGAAGGAAGAAGTTACATGCAACAGCCGATGAAGAAGTTGTGAAGATGAGTTCTGGGTTTGATCATGGTGTTTTGAGGATATGCGGTTGCGGTGGTGGTGCTCACAGGGTACTGCAGGAAATGAATGTTCCAGCCGTAGTATTCTCGGAGGCTGGCTGCGTTCGGTCCAGACTGGTCCTTTCTCTGGGCTTACCATGTGGTCCGTTGGTGGACCACCCGAATGGGCTCACTCACCTAGAGCACTGGCAAAAGTGGAGGACTGGAAGTACGGTTCTGCCATCTTTCATACTTGCTAGTTTTAGATGTCTAGTATCAAAAACATAGCATACTTCAGCATGCCTCAGAATCATTCATTAGTCGTAGTTCTCTCTAGTTTTTCCTCCGAATGGAAACTACAGAAAGTGCAATTTAACATATAAAGAACTAGCATTTTGAAACTAGAATTTTGAAACCAGCATTTTTGGACTGCTAACTAGCCAAACGAGAACACAGACGATAGGGACAAAGCCAAAAAAAACAATAGCAATACAAGATTGGAGAAAACTGGTTAATGTCATGGAGGTCGAAAGCTTTTAGGGACTAGTAACTAATATAGAAGATTCGTAAAAGAATTTGCCTTGCGACAATGACGTATTTGACGAAGAAAATCAAATATTTTCATTGGTAAGAAAAGGAAGAAAAAGCTTTTCAGAGATTGAAAGAAGAATTAAGCAACACCCCAATACTTAGATGTGCTGATCCTTCATTATCATATGAATTAACATTTGATGAATCAATAACTGTAATAGGTGAAATCATTACCCAGATAGACGAGAAAGGATGCTTTTAAGTCGCATATGCGTGCAGAAAATTAGACCCGGCTGAACTATAATACTCAACAAACGAAAGGACTACTAGCCACTATACATGCATTCAAAACTTGAAGAGCATATTCGCATGGCTCCAAACTTACAATAGTTAGGGATCAAACCCGCTTAAAACCCCTGAAACCCAGATACGTTTGTCAAGAAAACAAGTTGGGTTGAATTTCTGCAACAGTTTGATTATGAACTTTATATTTGAAAGTGAAGCTTAATTCCGTGGCTATTGCTCTTTCAAGAAAAGATAAGAACACTCATCATGTATCGTAAATTATGATTAGAAACCTAATGAATATTATGATAATGCACGGCACAAAAGAACTTTGAAGAAGCTAGAAGAAGTATATAACAATGATAAATTCTTAAGTAGGAAAATGGAACTTGAGAGTTTCGCTGGGAAATTTTATGATTGCCAGCTTGTAAAACTTTGAGCCCGAAACAATTTGGACTAATCAGACCATATCCTCCACTGAGTAAGAAATGGGAGGTTTTATCCATGAATTTTATATTTAGACAACCAAGAACAGGCGAAGGATATTCAGGCATTTTAATTGTCGAGGATGAATTATCAGAACGAACGCATTTTACTGCGTTAAAGGATAATTTAAAGGCCAAAGCAACCGCTGAAGCCTTCTTTTAGAAAATTTATAAAAATCATGGAATACCAAAAAAACAATGTCAGACAGAGACCCTACGTTTACTTGACATTTTTGGATCAAACTGGTAAAGAAATTAGAAAAACCCTGAATTTGTCAACAGATTTCTACCCGCAAACAGACGCACAACATGAAAGAGCTTTCAGAACATTACAATGCTTCGCTGCTACATAAGCTATTCACAAAAACACTGGGATAAATATTCACCTCGAGCAGAATTTGATAATGATAATCATTTTAAGGAAGGAACTTGCCAGACACCTTCTTATTGGAATATGGAGTAAACAGTTTAGACATTGAGGACATGTTTTTATCAAATGAATCCGTAATAACACCGGATGTCACAGAGAAATTCATAAAGGATGTGAAATGCGACACAACTATTGCTCGCTATTCGATAAATGATGAAAATCAAATTGTAATACTTCAGTTAGACTGAAAGAGACGGGACATACATTCTCAAACCAGGAGAACAAGTTATGCTTTTTACAAAAAAAACTTGAAGTTGAAGCCTAGACGAGTTTAAGAGTCTGCTCCCAAATATTTAGAACCTTTTGAAGATATACAACGGTTGGCAGAAGAAGTCCATTCTCATTTACATTTATAATTCCACAGACGGCAAATTCGGAGAAAGCACGGAAAAAGAAACATACCAAATAGAAAGGTCGCATTGTCTCTAGCTCAAGATAAAGTGCAAACGAAGCCAGTTAAGCTCGTTCCAGACAGTCGATACAATCGATGTCTGTTTCCGTTGCAAGAGAAGTATTCATCGAGGGCGATAATGGATTTGATGTAGGAGGATTTCTTACACAACACACAGCAACTTGCGTTGTGCGAGTGCAAGCGAGTCGGGTGCAATAGTTTTGAACCATCCAAAACCTTTCTTTTTATTGGTTCAGGACTACGAATACTACGAAACTCTATATCTGCTGGTACTCCAGAGCTACTGCTAAGGTGTTAGATGTGTTTTGAGTGGGTCAGACCACGATAAAAGTGTTTCCGCTGTCATGGAACTGCAACTCTTTTCATCTCCCCTCAGCTGCACCCAAACTGAAGAAATAACGAGCATCTAAAGTATCTTGCTTAGTGTTAGAGCTAAATCAAGAACACTTCAATTCAAACCAAAGTCTAAAGTAAATTAGCAATACAAGTTCTTCGCATTATTTTAATTTGTTAAACGAGATTTGAAGCTGCCATAAACTTACTATAAGAATCTGGCTGTACATTGGTAGTACTGTATTCTGCCAATGTGGCACCGGCATACGTAGTACTAGTACTTCCCACGTAGTATACCAGATTGGACTAGGAGACGCATGCGGAAGCAAATTCCATTTTGAAAGCTATTTTGTCATATACGGAATCCAACATGATGCACTAATCCATACAGGTGGTTGAAGCTCGATACGAACGGTTGAGATAAGATTCTGAGCATCACTCTTAACTTTCAACATGGATACAAGACCTCTAAGGCCCCCTTTCGTCTGTCTGTCAAAAGAAAGGTGCTACAGAGGGAGGAAAGGCGGTGCGCTGTCTGTAGGGCGCGTGGTTTTGTTAAAAGACAGGTGCTACAGAGGGAGGAAGGGCGGTGCGCTGTCTGTAGGGCGCGTGGTTTTGTTAAAAGACAGGTGCTACAGAAGGAGGAAGGGCGGTGCGCTGTCTGTAGGGCGCGTGGTTTTGTTAAAAGACAGGTGCTACAGAGGGAGGAAGGGCGGTGCGCTGTCTGTAGGGCACGTGGTTTTGTTAAAAGACAGGTGCTACAGAGGGAGGAAGGGCGGTGCGCTTTCTGTAGGGCGCGTGGTTTTGTTAAAAGACAGGTGCTACAGAGGGAGGAAGGGCGGTTTGAGTGCGCGAGGACGGGCGGTGCGCTGTCTGTCCTGGATTTGAAGGAACCAGCTTAAGTGGTTTTAAGAGGAGATAAAAGACTGTGGAATTGAAATGAAAAGAACCAGTAGAATCAACGAACATAAGTTACAAGAAGCAATACATTTCGCACTTAATCCTTTCATCTATAGTTTTTAGAACCCCCTAATTCCCCCCTAATTCCCCCCTAAAATCCCCCAACAAAACTCTATCGCTCATAAGTTCGTTACATTGTCACGCCACAGCGCCAATCCCTGTGTACGTCTTCCTAGTGCCTTTCTCTCCTTGATAGAGTAGATAGCGAGACCTTCAGTCCCACCACTCGACTACAACACACCATATGTTCCATCTTTCCAAAAACCTGCCGAAAAGGGGTCAAAATCGCATATTCTTTAATAAATAGATCCCCACCCGACACGTTTCCGAAACTCTTTGGAGTGCCTTTCTTACACGTATTCCACCTTCACTCTACGCGTTTAGCCGCGTTACAAGTCCAGCAAGAGTGCAGAAGCAGCACAGGCGCTGTTACACGTTTCGCCGTGGCACCTTGTTGTTTCAGAAGGTGCATTACACGGATTGCACAAGGTGCCCAACATGGCCAGCCCAAGGTGCAAATCGGCACCTTGACAGTTTTGTACCATGATTTTTTGATGCATTTTGGGCACATTGCACCTTAAATCTCAGGTAATAGACATAGGCATTAAGCGCTCAAAAATGAGGGAAAACACTATCGTAAATCTATATTGTTAACCCAATTCTTTTTAACATTTCATTTTCTTACATTTGTAATTTTACGCTCATTTTGTAGCGCAAAAGTGTCAATTTAGTAAACGGTTTGGGCTTTGAGCTTCGTTTTGTACCTTTTACGAGGTTGTTCTAATTTTTTTTTCAGTTTAACCTTTTTTTCTTCTTGTGCCATACGCCGTAGATCATTTGATACATTTAGTTTAGGCACGAGTGCTGCCAACATTTTGATAGCTTACAGTCAATGATTAGAGTGGTCCTCAGAATGTTAATTTTTCAGTTCTCGAGTCAATGTTGAATTGAATCTGAATGCACAGTTGAATTATATTATAGTATGTGGTTTGTAATGCCTTATTACTTATTTAATTATCTCTTAGGTCCGTTTCACTCGCTAACCTTTATATTTGTTTAAGAATTCTATACAATTCTTCAAGCGCCAATTTGTATGCCGCATATTTTAATTGGGTTCAGTACTAATTTGAAAGTATCTAAATTTCGCATAGTTTTTCACCATTTCGATTCTTTGTGCAATATTACTGCGACGCAGTCAACTGTTGAATTATAATATTTACAACACTGTCTGGCTTCAGTAACACCTATATAATCTGTAGTTTTTATGTCATATGGGAGCATTCTAACTGCGCTTTGAAATTAATATGCCAAAATTAAGACGAGATTGACATAATTTCTGATACAATGTATTGTGGAATAGCAACCGTTTTTGAAGTGGTCGAATCTTTTACGACGCCTAAAATTGTACGAGGCATGTTTTTCTCGGCCGATAGGTAGTACCTTCACCATAAATACGAAAATTCAAATTATTTTGTCCTCTAGTAACCATTTTTTTGTAACTTGTTCGTGGATGTTTTATTGAAACGGATCGCAGAATTACCTTTAACCTTTACATCTATGCTGCATATTTTCCTCATACGCCTGTTATGCTCTTGAAGGTAACCTTCTCGTAAATTGTTTGTTTCTTTAAGACTAAACTTTTCTAACTTAGTTTCCTATCTCGGTAAGTTGGTGGAAAATATGTACAGAAATCTACCCAGACAATTTCCGAACAACGGATAATAATAATGTACGACACAGAGTACTGACTTCCACAAAATGACATGAACGAATTTAATGTCGTTGCGAAGGTGACGCTTGTTACTGTCTGTCTTCTATCCATGTTTGCTTGCCTGTTCATAATTAATTTTGTGCTATGCTACGTCATTTAAATACGTGCGGTCGTGGGGTGGAGTCCGAAAACAAAACAATGACTTCAAAACGGCCGCCAAGCTCGGACCACTTCTAATAACCACTGCTGAAATCTTTCCAACACATTTTCTGGTCTTCCATGCCAATCTTTTTATGAACATTGACCAATCAAACTAACGATTCAAATGTATATAATGCGCTGTGACTGAAATCATTTCTCAAGCGCCTAATTTATGTATTATTGCGAACAGAGCTTCATATCATGTGCATTACTAAGAGCTCATGGCCTTAAAAAAGTCTTTCAACCTACCTAATAACGTTTCATGAGTGTCGGAAGCTACTTGAACGCCTCTTAGTGCCCAATCTGGAAGCCTCTGCTGCATGTGCTTGTCCAGATATCTTCTATCGAGACAGATTACAGCTCCATAGTCATGACGATGTCGAAGAACCCTTCCTAATGCTTGATTAACGGCCTTGAACCCCTGATTGAGGTACCAATCTTGTCCTGACTGAGATACCCTTCTATACTGATCCCTGATCATGCGGTTGTTCCATTCCATCTTGCACCGAATCCTTACCTCTTGTGTAAATGGTAACGGTATCCCAATTAGTATCACTGCTCTGCAAGATGTATCGCAAAAGTCAACTCCTTCTGACAGTTTCCCTCGAAACACAGCAAATAACAGAGCTCCACCGTTTCCTTTGGATGCCTCAAAGTAACTCTTCAACACACAGTCAAACTGCGGTCCCCTTTTTCTCGGCTCCACAACGACACTTTCTTTGGTGTTTAACAAATGCCACCAAGTTCCGCTTTCTTGCCAGTGACGCTGCATTTCTTCCAAAATACTGTAGCTTGGAAGGAACACAATCACTCCATGTGGGATGATTCGAACGTAGTCGATCAGCGTCTCTCCCAAACAGTTCTGAAAGGTGTCCGTTCCGGAAGCCCTTGATGTTGCAGTTAGCGTTGTGTTGGAAGATCCGTTGCCCGTAAACGCTACAAATAGCTGTTTTCGAACATCCACAACATGCGGAACACTTTTCACAAATGGAAAGTGAGTGCCTAGCTCTTGACAAAAAGCTGTGACTGGCTTTAAAGTCCCGGATGCCAGGATTACGGTTCGAGCAATGTCCGACACGTCTCTAAAACAAAGAGCAGAGGTCATGCATAGAAGCAGTAGCGTTACTCCTGTATGGGTCTCGGTCCGAACCCGAGAAACGCTCATCGTGAAACAACTGGGGTCGCGGCATAAGTATAGCAAGGCATTGACAATATCTGCAGCGATGCCTATCAATCTGCGAATAACTTCGCGCGAGTTGTGTGTCCTTGTCAACGGATGTGATGATTCGCCTTCTGATATCTTTCTCTTCTGCGATTTGCGGCGTGTTCCATCATTATTTCTTTGGAGTAGCATCACACTCTCGCCACTTTCGTGTGTACACAGGTAGTTGACTGCTCTTTCCCAGTCCTTGACAGCACTCTTCGATATTTTCACATCTGCCATGTACTTCAATATGACACTGCCATTTACAAGGGCTTCGTCACCATTCTCAGTATCGTGTACAGATTCCGAGGCGAGAACACGCTCGCTTATAGTAACAAATGAATGCAACATTCCGGCAATATTTCGTAAACACTTATGAAATGGAGTCACAAGCGTGAGTGTGTCAACCATTACAATTGCGTCTTGTGCAAGTTCAGTAGCAGTTCGAACATCTAGTTCTGCGCTAGAGAACTCTCGTGCCATGCCATCTAAGTTGTGCGCCTCATCGAAGATGATTATATCATTGCTAACGTCAATGTTTCTGGCTGTCCTACATCTTCGATCCAAGACAAAATTGTAAGGACAGAACACAAGTTCAGCCCGTGGGTAAAGTTTTTGGCTCGAGTAATATGGGCATCCACCATGACGCTTTCCCAGCGTCACTGCCTCCTCGATATCCCAAACTTCATTTCCTGCGGTCTGCAGAAGTGCCAGCTTGTTGACACCAGAAGCGAAATGACATTTCCCTCGATTACGAAACACACGACAGAGATCATCCCGACGACCTGAGAATCTTACAGCCTTGTTGACACAATACTCTGCTCGAGATCCCAAGATTGTGATCTTCGGTTGGTAGCTAGTTTTACGTAATTCTGATACCAAATGAGATATCTGGGAGTGTGTTTTGGATACGTAGAAGATGCGAACCCCTGTAGCTCGGTTTTCATCAAGATTGTGGAGGACATTCGGTCCTTCACGTCTCGCATCACCGCCTACTTCATCACAATCATGATCAGAACAAATCGAGTTCGAATTGGAACTGAGATCTGGTACAAAATGCTGCCAGAATGTGTCCCTAAAATCGTTCGGCTGCTCGAAGTCGCTGTCGTCGTCGTCGATGAACTTCGACGTTCTTCGCCTCTCAATTGTGGCAGTATATTGTGGAGAGATTAGTTCCTTGACGTTCACGCTCACATTTTCTTTATTAGCAGTTAAGTACTTTCTTTCGTTTATGTACTTTTGCACTGCTAAAGAAGAACAGAGTAGAGCCAAAGTTTTTCCTGTTCCAGTGGGACTCTCAATGACTGCATGTTTTCCATCCTTAACAGCTGATACTGCAGTGTGCATCACGGCAAGTTGCGCTCTGTATGGCTCGTAAGGAAAGAGAACAGGAACTCCAGCAACGTGAAAGGATGGCATGGTAGCGGCTGTCACCACTCAAAACGGCAACTAAGGACAGTCAGATCAGGTGTGGGAACGTGTCTATGGTTACGATCTCAGCAGGCTGTGCTTGTTGAATCATGAATGGCAAAAGGAGTAATCAACACTTTGGTGTATCACTGCTTTATAGTCATAGGGAGTGCATGCCAACATTCCCAGGCATTTTGATACGCTGATGGCCAGAAAAATAGAGGTAGTTGTTTTGTTACCTGAACCGACCTTGTTACATTCTTATAATCGATATGAATAGATCCACCTTCCATTATTACGATGACAAGATTTTGATCAGGCCTATAGAACGAGGTTCTTACTCTTGGCGAGAACCATCTACGCCCAGTAGAGATACATATCATATACTTAAAACCTTGTCAATATCGATAACATCTCACCAAAGCATGCCATGCTGCGCAGTAACGAGTCACGTACTGTGACGTGCATCATTTTACCCAAGAGCTTTTGTCTCTTAGTAGGGAGAGACTACTACAATGATGCTTCTAATCATTCAGCAACAAGCTTATTTTATCATGACGATACACTCATACTGGTGCAAAGCTAAGAACGTCACAATTCTAACATGATGATTAGAACCTGGCATACAGACCTAGGTTAAAAGGTGTACTACTGCTCATGATGAGTGAAATACAATTATATAAGGTCAGGAGCGCGTACAACACAACATTACACATTTCCATAACATGCTCTTACTTAGTTTGCCTCATGTCATTTGAACCGCTTGAAATGTTCTCTAGTATGGCTAAAATTATATTCATAGAATCGGATGGTTTCCGCATATGTATGAAAGTATTGGTACGCTTAGTGTGTCTAAGTCTTTTACAGTGGCACGTCTATTTAACGTCCGAAGTGCAAATATGTTTCTATGCCAGATGAGCTGTGTGTTATACCAGTATCATAAATTTGGATGTTTTGTCAACGAAAACTGGCCGATTCTTTGGTTACAGTGCTTCATTTATTTTCACATCTAATTGCCGTTGCTTGCACTTCAGACACGGCTCGAAAAATGTTTTTGCTTCATTATTTGGATATGACTGTCGTGTGTTACACAGCATAGGAGTCACAATTTGTGATTCTTATTACGTGATTACAATAACAATGCGTCATCTGATTAGCGCTCTCAGCATATATGAATTAATCATATAATCCTTACCAAATGAAGTACGGGCAACTGGCTATGGTGACTGCCTTCTTCTGTGATAACGATACCACAGTATCTGAGCATACAATTGCGCACAATCAGTTGTAGGCTTTCTTGTGAGCGTTTTGCAGGAGTGCATCTCCATATCATTGACTAGTTACGCGTAACGCGTTCCTGCGTACTGTATGCAGGACGGTGCATTGCGACAGAGTGTACGAGTGACGCATGTGCCTGCTGCCGCATCACCTGCTTAGCTGCGCATGATGTAAACCTAATTATGGATCACACTGGACACACAATGTATAAACAGTGTCGTCACCCCCTTCAATCTGGTTCCCAAATCTGCGTGACGCAGAATAATCGATTTGGTGCTTTTGATAAAGAACTTCAAAAATATTCCCTACAAAATGTTTAAATTAGGAACTTTTCAAACAATATTACAGTTTTACTTCGAATGCCATGCGAAAAATTGGGCCGGCACTTTTGAACCTCGGCAACCATTTATTTCCAGTCGGTGCATGAGGGAGGCACATTCGTAATTACCGAATAGGTGCCAAACGGGAAGGATTGAGCACATACCAATGTCAAATGATGGAATAATTGGTCTTGTTCAGGATGCTCATGCTTCTTCTCGCTCAGGGAAAAAAGGCTTTCGAGATTGTTCCGATATCCCAAAGCGTAGTGAGGAGTTTCTTGACCTCAGGACAGAGCTTCTTTGTATGCTTGAAGATCTGGTGACAATGCCTGTAAGTTTTCTTACAAAATCAAATTCATTAGCTGTTAAACTAGCATCGGGACGAATGCTCGCGTTTGTTTGTGAACAGCTTGCGTGTGCGATTGCGAGTCATATCGCTGTTATACTGAATCAAGTCCTTCGCTCATATCCGGCTTGCTTACCATTTGGGGCACGTGAATGAGCAGCGGCGGCGTCTTTCTCTACGATTCTATGGAACATTGTTTCGAGCGCTTGATTGACATATGCTGCGGCCCTTTCTCTCTCACAGACCACACGGTACTCCTCAACATATACGAAGGAACACTGCTTCCAGTCCTCCTAGATGGGTTTCATGAAGAGGACTACTTGCATGACGACAAGGATGCCGAGGAAGCAGCTGACGAACTAATGACAACAGCTGTGGCTCAGACCTTGCGTATTATGTACTTGGCATTGAATATTTTGAGCTCAGATGCAAGGGTGCCGTCATCATTTTTGTCAAGACTAATGAGCATTCTCGCCACTGAGAATGGCAATGCAAGAACACCTCTTTTACTCAAGCGAACAGCGCTTCATGCTTGGGACGCAGTTTCCAAAGCCCCTGTTCGGGCTGCAAAGGGCTGTCAAGTTAAGAATTTTGGAGACCATTTGCATGTGTTGAAAGATTACATTCCCACTCTTCTCTTTGAGACACCGAGACCGCAGTTTCAATACAAGGATGATGAAGACGAATGCAATAGAGAACTGGAAATTACCAAAGAAGAATATGTGACCCCCGGTAAACAGCCAGGTTTTCCAGCATATTCTTGACATGAGGAGGAAACGCGTTGAAATCTTTGACAGGCCCACGTTAAGACGTTTAATTCAAGTTATGCATGGAATTTTTCAGCATATGGAACCTACAGAAGACGAAGAGGACCGCAGCATCGATATTTCTCTTAGCTTGGTCAATGCTTTAGGAGAGGCGATATCCGGTTTACTGATGAGTAGTCTCATTGATGTCAGTTATCATGAAGCGGCAGCCAGTGGCAATGGTACAGAGCACCCCTTCGAATTTGGTCAACTGTCGTCTCAAATCCTTGTCGTGACTGAAATTCTTAATGAATTGTTTCGCTGTTTTTGGTCGGCAGTGAAGCTCCTTCCTGCAAGCACGGCCAGCGATGTAGTTCGCTCGGCTCCAGTAAGAGCTGTTCTCGGTTGGTGTGTTGACCGTATGTCACATTCAGCACCACCAAAGGGAATGTTACGTTTATTGTGTGTGACTATCAAGGGCTTGCAGAACGAATGTAACTCATCCGTGTATGATCTTCCTGCAGTGCCTATTGCTCCTCATGAAGCGACTTTTCTCGGAATATACAGAGCTGTTTTGCAGTGGGCACCTCAAACACGCCAGGAGGAAACATTTGATTTATTGGATATCCTTCATGAGACCGTCGCGGAAGATCTCATGGCAAGCGACCTGGCGTCTCTTATTAAGGGTCTTGGTGACCAAAGTGAACAATTGCAGACTAGGACTGACGTGTCTTTGGAGGTCGTGGCTGAACTTGTCGCTTCAAATGTACCTAAAAGGCTTGACTTGGCGTTAAGTTCTCTAAAGGCCTTGGAGGATCCAAAACACGGGAGTCAAAGAATAGCAAATGGGTTTCCGAGTGGCTCAAAGTCCAACACAAGTTCTTTCGCGCGGAGAATGCATCTTTCAGGAGGACCACCCAGTTCGGATTCAACGGAACAATCATTTTATTTACATGTCGTACTTGCAAGTTGTTTTGACCTCTTTGATGCGTTAGCAAGAGCCGCGTCCAGGAGAGCGGGGCCGAGCTTTATGGGAGAGAAAATTGATGCCTTTGTTGAACACGCAGTTTTGTGCGTCAGATGTTTACATGCCTGTGCCCGAAAGCAACGACATCGTGAATATGTTGGCGCCAAGCTTGGGGAAATTTTTGGTACATGCCTTGCGATGCAGGACCATGGGGACAGTCGTGTGCAATTAGCAGGATTTGAGATTTTTGCCGCATCCTTAGATGTTCTTTTCCTGGCACAGCGATCGTTCGCTTTATTGCCCGAACAGCACGTGCTGCCTGGTAATGATGCGACTGGCGCTTCGTCGTGTACCGCTACATCAAATCATACCGGTGTCTACGAAACCCAGAACGGTTCCTCAGATGGAAATGTAATGAAAAATGAGTCAATGCCACTTGTGCATGTTTCGTCAAATCCCACTCCAGGTGTAGACTTCTCGCGCTCTATGAGCCTTCCTATTTCTCGGAGCACATCGCGTAATGATTCCAATTCCAATGAACCTCAACAAGATGGCGAGGAGTCCGGAAAAGAAGAAGATGCTGAAATGACCCGAAAGATACAAACCATTTTTGCTGAGGGGGGTTCGTGTTCATTTCATGGAGATGACACCTCAAATGCTCGGCTCAATTATGAGGAACGAGGATGGCAAGTGCTTTGCCATTTTGTTACGGCTAGTTTGGGCATCGGCAAGTATGTTGATTTTGTCGTGCAAAGAGCCTGTATCGAATACCTGAAGGCCTGCATGATGAATGCACTCCGCGGTCGTTCCAGTGGAGCTCGAGTAATTGCATTTTAGCATATTGAACTGTTGTGGGAAGCAGTCAATCGCTTAATCGGATCTCCCTGGCGTACTTTGAATGCCCTTGCGATGTGGGTTTTGTGTACGATTTTGAATGTTGCAATATACTCTTCTGTAATACCTCGAAAACGTGGACTGACAAAGCAGCGGGGTGTACAGCTTAATGAGTTCCTTATGAAGCAGGTATTTCCTCGAGCAGAGTCCATGTTGAAGCACGGAAATCGAGAAACACGTATTTGGGGGATGCGATTGCTAGAAGTGTATATCAGGGCAAGGGACAAGAATGCTAGCGTTTTGCAAATTGTGCCTCCTCCTCCAGGCCGAGTGGTACGAGGTCTTGATCGTTTGAAACATGACTGGAGTGAAAATGTGCAGGAAGGGGTAAAGAACCTGCTTAAGGCTCACTTCAATGCTCTGAATAAGAAAGGCGCGTCTCAGATGCAATCCTTTACAGCACAATCGCAGAGCTTCATGACAATGAGGCGACATCATATCGATGAGCTCGAAGGAACCGAATCCAATCAAGTTGAGCTATGGTTTCCTCCGCTTCCAAAGCAAGTTCCGACAGGGGAGATAGAACTATACTGCAGAACTTTGGAAGCCTTTGCCAACACAGAAATCGAAGGAGGTGAGGAAACAGAACTAGAAAAAGCTGCAGAGGAGGAAGAAAATGATATGGACGATGATGACGGATTCGTTTACGAAGATGAGCTTGAGGCCGAAGAGGCAGAAGACGAAGAAGAGGTGTTTGTGTCAGAAGACGAGGACCAGGATCCTCGCAAAAAGGACGCAGACATTAATTCTGAAGAGGAGGAGAAGGGCGACGTTCCGGAAACAGATGATGTAATACGTATAATCGAGAGCAACTCTGAAGATATATCAGCTTCTAAAGCGCAATCTGAAACGCAAGAATGCAAACTGGAGGTTCCCGAGTCCGACCGAGCACCAGAGAAGGTATTGAGCGACTCGTCTCAGTCATCTGCTGAGATACTAGGGAAGGAAGAGGCAGCACATGGGGAAGATGAGGACCATGAGTTCCCCGCTTTGTCGGAAGAAGAAACTCAAAATAATGTCGAAGTCCAGGGAGTTACCTCGTTGCCATGTTCCATCGAGGAGAGCATGACCTCGTCAACTGATGGTAAGGAAAAGGGCGTTGTCATTGACGGAGAAGATCTCGAAGAAGAAGAGGAAGTCATCAATGTCACGGATGAAGATGATGTTTTGGTAGACGTGGATTCTGTTCCAGCTGAGAAAAAGATGTCCCTACATTTCTCCCCTTCTTCCAATGCACCGGTTCTGAAACCTGACCTGCACCCCGATCTTGATGAAGGGCGACAGGTTCTGCGAAGAAAGGGCTCCTTTACAAGTCGTCCCAGTGCTGGTATTCCTGTTGAAGAAGGTGATGCACCTAGACTGGCTCGAAGAAGGTCTATGGACATAGGGTTGAAGCCAGCGATGAAGGACAAAACGTCAGACTTGGATGACCTTGATTCTGAGTCTTCATCACAAGTTTTGAGCCCGCGACTACTTCGTCGAAAGTCGCTCAAGTCTCCAACGTCCGCACCACGAATATCAGAGTCGCTTCGAAGTCGAAGTGGAGACCAGCTCTCTAGTGCTGATGCGACTCATGGAAAGGATAATGCAGAAATGTCGGGCCATCATCATTGCGCTTACGTCGAAAGTCTTCAAGAGGTAAACCATTCATAGAAGATTCTCTCCCAGACACTAGACAATCGGACAACAAAAGTTGGACTTCATCGATGGATAAGGAAGACAGCCTTGTGGGACATGCTTTCCTGGGACTGTCTCCGAAACACGGACAGACTCCAAGAGGTGTAAAACTTGAAGATGATGTCCAGTTTGAAGTTCGTGAAGTTCGTCCGCAGATAATCCCTCAGGCTGGACAAAGGTCTCATTCGGATCAAGGAGGTCGCGATACAGATCAGGATCAAGTTCTAGAACTGGTCGGAGGTTACCGAGGGCACCAGCTTTCGTTAAAGGAGGAGACCCGCAGCGAAGAGTGCCCACACCTCTTCCGATTGGGAGTTTTAAAGAACTGGCGGAACCCGCAGTGAATGCAAGGGAGGAGTTGTCTCAACAAGCGAGAGTGTCTCATGAAAATTTGGCCGCAGTAGATGGAGGGACTGCTCAAGTGGCTTCTGCACGAGGGAGGCTACCGACCCGAAGTGCAGTCGGGAAAACCCGCGAGGAGAATCGAACCGAAGAGGAAGCTCAAGACAGAGTTGATAAGTCATACAGGTACTCGAGAAAGGAACCGCGAAACTCGGTTTCTAAAGATTTGATCAAGATATTATTGGCGATCAGGACTTATCTCTTGACGACTTCAGGGACATAGGCAATCAGGTACATGTGAGAACTCCAACCGCCGAATCGGCTTTAGGTCGTACGAGTCTAGCGGATGATGAACCGTCAAGCAGCTACAAACGAAGAGCGAAAAGGAGTATCGGAAACTCCTTGCATTTCAAAAGCTTATTGGATCAATTTGAACTAGTATCGAGCGAAGAAGACGGTAAGGGTGGTGGGCCATCTCAGCAATCTAGAAAGACTCCTAGATGTTTTATAGTGTACAAAAGATATTGAGGTACTAACGTAAGGAGAAGTCGCATGGGGCAGGGAACCTTTTCATGTTCACTGTGTTATCTTTTTGGTTTTCGTGGACGACTGATGTTGTTAATGTTTCTAACATCCTAACTAAATCGTGCGGTGTCGCCACCAGGTCTACCCCGGCCGCTGGAATGAATCTCTCACCAGTATTTCGCCGACATCCACGAATAATATCATTATGAGTGTCGTCACTCGGAGTATCTTAATGACGCCACTCGATGTATCCTTATGACGTTCGATCATCGCTGTTCTGGAAGAAAACAATAAAACTGTATTGTAGTAGTGCGTCTACCACAAAGAGGATAAGCGTCTTATCTTTTATGTCCCATTGAAGAGAAAGTGTTCCTCTCCTAGTGCATGTTATATCCTATTGATGATCGATACAGGCAGTCCTTATCTGACGACATACCTGTTTTGCAAAACTAGAATCACGCCCACACCAGGCACTGTCCTTCAAGGTCTCAAGTTCTTTGCACAGAGAAACAAGGCCGCCTTTGGCATCCTCCAAGAGCCGCTGCGCAGCGGTAAAGCTCATAACGTTGCTTGAGAAGCTTGTGTTCTCCTCATCAAGCAGTAGTTCGGGCTCCATTTGTCCAGGAGATATTCTCCCTCGAACAGTCTCTTGAGCGCAGCGAACATATTCTCGTAAAATTAGCAAGCAGCTCTCGAAGGCTCTAATACAAGCTTCAGCGTGCTCATTGACGAGCAGAACCGCTTTTCTCAAGCAGTCTTGAATAACTAAGAGTTTGGTTGCTTCTGCTTCAACCTTGTACTGTTCTCGACAGAAGGCTGCAATTTCTTGAAGCTTCTTTGATGACAATAAAGACCCTGCGCCTCCATTTAAGTTCATCTCCAAGAGGGAGCCTTCATCAACTGAACGTTAAAATTCTTGCAACATGGTTCTGCATATACGATAAACGTCCGATAGCTTCCCCGCATTTTCAGGATAAGAATCATTCTGCAAGCTTCTTAGGCTTCCAAGAGTCAATGTTTCGTTCATCTCGGGAGTAAATAGTTGCAGAACGTGGACCGGGTCTCTCAGAGCCGCAAGAACATTCTTCATACAAAGAGCTCGAATCACAATCAAATCCCTTTCGTACAGTGAGCCACCTTCTGGATGTAGCACACGCAAACGTCGCGCTTCTTTTGCATTGGCTGGCTTCAAAAGAGCTACACCATCGCTGAGGAGAGAAGATGATCCACCCGGACGACTCGTTTTGGAACTACCAGGAATTATGGCTGACAGCGTTGCAGCCAAAGCAAAACGGAGCAAACTTCCAGCTGTCGCAGTTTGAATCACATGTTCTGGTATTCTTGACAGCATCATTCCCAAACAACTTGCAATCTGCAAATGATCCTTCGTTGCTATTCAATTTGTCTTCAAAAGCCCCAGATACACGTTCAAACCTTCACCTATGGCAGACACCGTTCCTTCATAAATAGTAGGCCCACCGCAGCAGACGACAGCGGCAACCGTTTTCGTGACAGCAACCAACGTGGAAACAATGGATCTAGGATTGTAACGTGGCTTTTCGTGGGTCTTTTGAGAAAGGAAAGTATCCGTCATCTCGTCAAAGTCTTGATTACCCTTTTCCTGTTCTGTCTTTGAAGCTTGCACGCCTTCATCAGATACTCTGAGGTCGAAATCATTTCCCAAAGATAGAAACTTCTGCCCATCTCGACTTGCTATCATTCGCAACATGGATCCCAATGCTTCCGTACAACCCGAATCAACAATCAGTCCAGCACCACTTCCAGATGCGGCCACAGAATGTACAAGGCACAACGCAGAATCTACGGAGGCGACAGCAGCGTAATCTTCGTTGTGCTTTTGCAAATCAGGCACATATGGGCCAGCAAATGCCTGCAACATCGCATTCTGAACTTCTGTATTCAAGAGAGAGTACTGAATAACACAACTCAGGCGATTCTGAGTCCCGAGTGCTGGAATTGCGCGAACAGGATCTAATGCAGTTGTGACTGATACCACGGTAATAGCCACACATCGAGAAGCCGGTGTGGGCGCAGACACAGCATCTTTGCACGCAGCAGATATTATTCCCTCTGTTCCGCTTACATGCTGTTGCCCGAAACGTCCTCCAAGTGAACTAGCGAGAACGTCCTCGGATCCAGTCGTCTGTGCTAGTGGCCCGCAGATCACAAACGCCCCGTACAGGGCAGTTCTAGCTTTAACTGCGTTCGCAACAACACCAATGGTACCGGATATCGCGCGAACAATACCGTTCAGTAAAGAACCGTATTGTACATCGCCAATCAAGTGTGGAGTATCCTGTGGGCCGGAATTTGCGCAATCCCTAAGCCGCTTCACACATAACAGCACTGCAGATGCAGCAACTTCGCCACCATCATTGCGAACAAGTTTCGACATACCTCTGTTAGAATCTGTGCTAGCAATCGCATCAAGCAACAAGACTGACACCACCTCCAGAAGCAACGGAACTGATGAATACCCGGAGTGAATCTCATGGCACAAAATTCGTGTTCCAAGGAGAAGATACCAGGCTTTCAAGCCCTCAAACGCGCCTTGAAGTTCTCCTGAAGAGGCCACGGCGGCAAGAGCCCGGAGAAGTTCTAACGGAGAGGGCAAGCACAACCTGGACTCCCACAATGCGCTCGTCATTCGACTTTCTGAAGCCAAATTATCCATGCTTCTCATGTGATTCGCTATCTTCTCGAGTTCATATCGCGGGAAGAGACGGGCCTGAAGCGCACTTAATCTCAAACAGCTCGACATTACTTCGCTTAACGCAGACCAGTTGAGATCTTCCCGATGTTTTCGCGGTTCAGAATTCCCATGACGTTCCATGATACGGTAAAGCATTTCGTCCCCAAATCCAGCCCCTCTGATGCCAACATTCTCCTCCCCGATCTCACGTATGTGCTCTAGAACAGCCAGAGACGTATGCTTCGTAGTGTTCGCGGCTAGTCGCTCCAGAAAGGTGGCAGCAGTTGCTGCCGACTTCGAATCCATTGCATTCCTTGTGTCCTTTGAGCCAGCGATCAACTCTATCAAAGCTCCTAGAACGCCATACTCAGCGCAGGTATATCGACTCGAATTATCGGATTGTAATCCTAGTAGAAAGAGACCCGGAGCTCCACCACCATCAGTACCAAGCGTAGCCTCAACAACGCGAAGGGCAGAATGCACAATCGGAGCTGTTTGCTCGATGGATTCGTAATCTTCGGTATGGTTGATATCAGTTACCTCCCTGCTTCACTGAGAAATCAAATCAGCTAACGATGATCGTAACTGCGAGGCAGTTCCCTTCATATCTGCTGCGTCCCTTGTGAGCGCGATGCCAATTTGATACGATTCCTGGGCTGCTCTTGCCAACATTGCCAGAACAGAGCCACATACAGAAGGAGTGTAAAGCTGGTGCAACCACCACACCAGGCATCATTAGTCGCCCGGGAGGAACAGACAACAACATTCTGTTAAGGACAGAGGCAGTTCGAGCGGCTTTTTGCGTCTCTCTGAAAGAATCGCCCATGCCCAACTCTGCTGCGTGGTTCAGGCATGCCCTTCCAGAAATCTTGTGATAGCCTCGAATCGATTGAGTCAACGATTCATCTAAGATAGAGCTCCCAAACTCGTCGCTTGTTCTCATGAGCCCGGATGCATGGAAAAGAGCCTTCAACGCATATGAGGCAGCTCCGGTTCCTGGTGCTGGCGTTAGCAACCGAGCCAAAAGCCTTGACGACTTAGACGATGGAGCCCGTTTGATTGAAGATATGATCAAGTTAGTTGCTTCATGAATTAACTTCCATCTCTGAGCTTCTTCAGCATACTTTCTTCGGCTCCAGAACATCAAAACTTCCTCGATTACAAACCACATAATAATCGATTCAACTGCTGTTTCTGGGACTTCATCCTCATTCCACAACAATGACTCGTTCGTCATCTCCAATACTTTCAATGTAACAACATAATTCCCCGTTTGAGATTCTGTGCTTCTTATAAATCTGCGAAGCAATGCAGCCTTATCCCTTGCCAAGTTCTTGAGTACCAAAGATATTACAGTCCTATTCCCTATAGCTCTTAGTGCGGACAGTAAAGTCGCTTTTAGTCTCACAGGAATATCTAGAGATACTAGAGCACCCATACGCATGGGAAGTTCTTTCCCTGCATCTCCAAGAATCGGCAAAACACCTGATTGGGAACCTACTGCTTCTGCTGCGTTCGAAACGACTTCAAGTATGCCACCCAACGCCTCCGATTCAGCGTCATCTAGTTCCTTTTGACTCCCTGAGGTTGCGCGAATCATTTGCCCATGTATGTATGACATAGCATCTGCGGTACGTTCCAGAGATACTACTGGATGACCACCCTGACACAGGTAGCGTAACGCTGCGGCAGCATGCGTTGGCGATCCATTCTTCAGAGAGGTGTTCCTCAAAAGCAAAAGAAAGCTCTCAAGAGCCTCCCGAAATGCTGCTCCTACACCTCCTGTCGCGTAGGCATTCCTCATGGATGCATCCCATAAATCAGTGACTGCGTCTCCAATTTTCGAAATGAAGCCCAGGTTCGTTTGCCCAATTCCTACCCAATATCTCAAACCACCACCAATGGAATCATTTGCAAGTTTTGACGGGGCCAGAGCAACACATCGTGCCACAAAAGTAGCCAAAGAAGCGATCAAATTCTCTGAAGTGGTAACGTTGGATTTCGAATTATGCTCATCGCTTTCTCTTCCTTTTCTACATTGCGAATTCTCTTCTTGCCTTGTGGCGGGTGCAAGCGTAAAAACATCTCTTAGTGAAGAAGGGTGGCCGGGAGTGGTTGCCGTAGGTTGCCTTGGAGGTTTCCCACTGAATGAAGATCGCCTCGACGCTAATCTCTGTTCTGTTACACCCGGAGTACTCTGCAAAGGATCAGGCTTTCTCAGAGAGGAAGGTCTCTCGGTGCCCAAAGAGTTAAACATTTGACGATTATCGCCTAACGTTTGACTCGGTCTTTGAGGTAGAGTCATATCTGATCCGTCCAAAGACGCATAAGCCGCTTCTGATGCCGCGGCGTAGACTTCGTTTTGCGAAAATTGTATTACAGCACCCACAAGATGTGTGGCTTCAGCTATATCAAGAGACAAGTCTTCCATAACATCCGCGTAGAGATCAACATCTGGGGATAGAGAACCTCCTCGCTTCTCAATCCAAGACGACACATCCCGTGATACAAAGGAAAGAGCGCCAGCATATGCACTTACTCGTAAGAAAGTTCCAACTGCTTCCTCTCCGTCGGGTGCAGCGACTGCCAGTCGGAATACAGCTGCTACAAGTTCAACTGCTGCAATTCGTTTCGGCATGTTCCGTACCTCCTGATCATCGTCGCCAACGACCGGCATTCCACTGGTTCTTGGAATAAAAGATAAATCCTTTAGCAGGCAGTTCACACCCTTCTGTCCGGTTCTTGGATCGTACATATCATGATATCTTGATCGATCTAGAGCACACATCCATGCTAGGAGCAACAGATTGCACACCCCTCCTGCTTCTACTGCCTCACGAGAGACAAGCTCTGATGGTGAGGAGTTCCAGTTTTGCTTTGCATCATGCGAAGAAGGAACGGAAACTCCAATCCGTCCCGACTTCGAATGTCCGCGATCTCTTTCGATAACTCTTGAATGGAAACTCTCAGCGATGTCCACTAGCTTCCGAAGAGCTAGAGCTTCGGCGCTCGTAAGCTGCTCCGTATACGCAAGGAGGAAGATCGTCTCAGCGAGAAGCAGATACTCTCCATAGTACAGTCCCTTCGGATCCCTGGTTGACGTAGTACTCGTTTTCACCGCCTGAATTCCTTCGTGGAGCCGCATAACAAGATTTGCGAAGACTTGATGTTCGACCACAAGAACATCTCTCTCTCTCATCAACAGAGATACAAAACTCTCTTCGTTTTGGGGGACATTTGATGGTGTTATGAGGGCAGCCCGAATAATCTCTTGCGAGTATTGAACTCGTTGGCGTCGATGGAGAGCGTATAGCTCCTTGGTCGCAGCGACAACATCGTGATCTGGACGATGTGAAGCCCTCATGCGGGCATCAAAAAGCAAAACAGCAGCATCCAACTCGTTGATTTCAAGTTCATCAGATAAGGCGATAGCTACAGCCACAAGATCAGCCCCCAGCCGCATGGACGAAGTGGGTTGAGTTGTATTTGCACCGCTGGCGTCATCATGCAGTATAACATTCCCCTCACCAATACTCAACAAACGAGACCTCGCTTCTGGGCTTGGTAACTGGTCGATTGAAGGATCTAGAGGATTTGCAATTTGTGGTCGACAGGCCCGTAATTCTGCTATTACTTCTACTTGAATACCGTCAGCAGGTGCAAAAGGATCCTTTAATGAAGCACTCTGGATTGCACTGCACAGCCTTTCAAGGTCTAGAATTGCCCCTCTTTGAATCACCAAGTTATCTGCGCCCGGCATGATATCAAAAGCGGTTAAACAGCAAAATATCCTTTTCGCACTCGCATAAATCAGTTTCCATTCACTTCGTGACAGACGTTGTTTCGAGCCTTTGGCTGCGATTAGCGGATATGAAAAAGAACACGTTCGAACGGCTCGGCGAAAGACAAGTCTTGCAAGGAGGAGCAAAAGTGGTAGCAAGATGGAGCCGGGTCCGGAATGTGTCGCGAGTATTCGTAAGCTCTTTGACCCAGGAAGTTATATGGTTTCAACGAGAGATAGATCCTGTGCAAGGAGCCAAGGTGGCACTGCCAACGGGCATACGCAGCGCGATGTGAACGGTGGAGACGGAAGCTAAAACGTGATCGAAACGAAATATGCAGGGCGCACCAATTCAAAATTTGGAAACACCAGGATCAAAACTTGATCCTTCTCCCAAAGGTATTGTTGTAGTCACAACTGTACCGTCGATAGGTGCCGATGGATAGCCGTCTATCGTACTACGACGGTACGAACTTGTTTCTACCAAAGGGTAGACTTGCTCTTAACCAAGAGTATAAGGATATCCCTTCGGTACATGTTTCCAGCTGTTTATGTATCGTTAAGTTCGAAGGATTTTTCTCGAGTCGCAACGACTGTTCGCGGCGCGAAGATGTTACTCCAGCAAGAAGAGGGTTATCTCAACTACACTCCATCAAACGTAGACAGATACAGATAACTGTAACAGTAGGAAAGACAAATCTAACATATCTTGACAAAGACGTTGACCAGACCTAACGTCGAAGCTTTTTCTTGCATTCATAACACGTCTGCGAATCATCAGTGATCGTTTTCATGTCAACTGAGGTCAGCTATGGGTTCCAGAGTGTAGAGTTTGTCGAATACCGGGTTGATCTTCTACACCGAAGTTCGTAACTTTGAAATAGTTGCAGCTATGCAGAGGGACCCAGGAATGCTCGATACTGCATACTGTTCGTAAGTATATCTTTGTCGTCCATACCAACTCATTGCATACAACGAGAGTCGGAATCCCCTTCTGCTTAAAAGTCCTGAACGATGAACTGGGATGTATATCCGCTCCATGCTCAAGAGAACCGATTCCCTTCGCATTTCCAATCGGGACATATTTCCCATCCTCATTTCGTCTTCTCGCAACATGCCGAAAATAGCCAGCTACCAAACACCTCCTCACAAGGTCCTCTGAACTGGAATCTTCTAGTTCCTCTAAGACACCTTTCGGGAACGGATGTGCTAGACCCCATGAAACCATATCTGCGTGTTGCATGACCACTGAAAGCTGATTCCTGATATTCTCAGCAGATGCTAGAGTACGGTAATTGAGAAAGTGATCTTTGCAGAACTCCTGCTTTCTTGTGGGAGCGCGTTGCAAGTATGCATGAAGCGCATTCACAAGCGTCAAAAGGTCTCCAAAAGAACTCACAAAACGCCGATGCGCTGCTTTTGATTCGTCAATTTTGTTCGGTGGTCTAAAGAGAATGGATCCTTCCACGCTGAGGATGGCTGCTGTCGCAAGCATCGAATCAACGCATCCTAACCTCAGTGATTCCAACAAACTTCTCGCGAGCATTGGAGTGGCTGGAATCCGTGCCATCAGCTCTCCTGTTTCTGTAAGTTTCATGTTCTTGTCAAGCGCACCAAGAGAATAAAGAGTTTCTAAGGCCCGTTCACGCGCGTGTCGAGGGACTTTATCCAATAATGGGAAACGCAGATGGTTTTGCTCTGGCCTCTTACGTCCAAAATGCGTGAGAGCAATGATCTGAAGCTGTGTCGCAGTGGCATCAACGCGAAGAATTTCTGGTTTGGGATACTTTTCAAGCTTGTTGTAATGGTCTTGTGTGTACAAACGAAACAGATATCCTGGGCCTGTGCGTCCTGCTCTCCCTTTGCGCTGCTCCGCTTGCGCCTGGCTAATAGGTTGCACGCGTAGCACCTCTGTGTACAAACCGTTGTGTGGGATAAGTGTTCTTATTTTCGCAACGCCACTATCAACGACGTAGCTGACCCCAGGAATAGTAATACTTGTCTCTGCTATGTTTGTCGCAAAAATCTTTCCATGGGTTGCACGCATTTGTTCAGGCAAGTCTGCGATCGCCCGTATCTGTTCAGATGGTGGTTGAGCTGCGAATAAAGGAAGAATAATGACCGACCTCCTTTGGTCCTTACTGAGCCGGTGGCGTAACTTCGCTTTAAGGAGACCAATTGCAGACATAATATCTTCCTGTCCAGGAAGGAAAACAAGAATAAGACCAGACGTTGAGTACCCAGTATGTACCTGAAGCGCAGCTTCAACGGCCCCGTCAACATAATCCGAAACAGGCTCTGTCGCAAACATCATGTTGACCTTATAAATTCGACCAGAGATACCGAGCTGTTTAACATTTAAGCATGTCCCATTCCGGAAGAAGTGAGCGATCTTCTCCGCATCAGTCGTGGCCGACATAATCACAACTTTGAAGGCCAACTTGCTTCTCAAGAGCCCAGAAACCTCAGCATGCGTTTTCTGGCTTTCCGTTGGAGATATGGGAGGTGCCAGCGTTTCCTTGATAACGCCTAAGACAATGTCAGTGTTAACGGAACGCTCATGAACTTCGTCGATAATCACATGCGAATAACGCCTCTTCAACGCTGAGAACCCGTCGGTAAGCGTTTCACGTAGGAGAACTCCGTCGGTCACATAGCGTATTCATGTGAATCGTCAACAGCAATGCGCATTAGCAGTCTGGCGTGGGGATACTATCCCATAGTATGTAGCATGAATCTTCACAAGTTCATCGACGCTGTCAAAGGTCATTAAAGATGCACCCAAGGAACGTACGTATTTCATATCTTCAACAAGCATGTAGGGGTTGGCAAATATCATGCGTTGATCAAGCGTTTGACCACCGTGTGGAGCGCGCAGTGCTTCTTTAACGAGGTCAATTTCTTGTCGCGATGCACAATCGAAGGATATTCCAATACGAGCCAAAAAGTTTACAAGAAATGGATCAGGATTACATTTGACAGCGTAGTATGGGGTGATATCTGGCAACAAGGTTCGAAACAGATTGACCTGCCTGAGAACGACAGATAGATCTGCGGCGTATATGGCATAATGCGTACGATGTATGAGAGTGGCGAGTAGCTGCTGAGGTTAGGCAGAGGTGACCGACGGCACACAAAGTTGGTGGAGAGTTGGCAACGCATGATGCGTGCGCTGAGAACACGGTGATAACAGCGGAGCAGTCATGGGGATATAGCAGGAAGGGAAAGCGAGTTGGTTAAGACGCTGGTGATGGCGGAGATGAGGAGCAGACGGAACGGAGCGCGTCGGGCGGAGCGACCGGTTGCGGGAACAGGAACGGCGGGCTGGGGGGGGAAGGGCATGGAGACAAGTTCGGCGGAGGCGGCACGGCGGCAAGGCGGTGCAGGCGATGCTGTGCCGGAGCGGAATGGCTGGCACGGCGGAGTGGAGTGGTGCACGTTGGTACCGTTGGTATCCTTATACCTCTGGTACACACCGTCGTGCCTTCGGACGCTCTTGTGGAACGCGGTCAGCGCAGACCGCCGGTTGCTCGCCGCGAGGGAGGCGCGGCGCTGCGGCGCACACTACGCGCGAAGACACGTACGTGTACGTGTATGCATCTGGCCCGTGCGGAGCGTAGGGCTGTAAGGCGAGTGTAGGGCTGTGCGGCACAAAGGAACACGCGCATGCAACGTGGCGTGTAGAAAAGCACCACGTCAGGCACACGTCATTCTGCATTTGCTTGCACGTGCAGTCCACGTGCGCTGCACGCCGCTGCGCTGGACAACCGAAAACACGCCGACGCCAAGCTTTTTAGCGCACACTGTGAGCGCACGATACGCCGGCGCCGCTTGGTCGCAGACGAGCATAAGATGCACCGCGCCGCTCAGCCTCCGAGTGATGGCTCCACCGCCCTGCCCGCGCCACCCCTTCGCAGCCCCACGTTCGCTGCTGTTAGCTCGTTCCAATTCCCATGGTAGTCAGAACAGACTATCTTGTCCCGCCGCCGGCTCACATGCCCGCAGCCTTTCTGCTCCAGATCGGCTCGTTTTCGCCCATTACTCACGCTCACATGCGCCTGTTTGGTGCGTTCGTCTCCCACACAACGCTGAATCAGTTTGCACCTTCGTTCTGGTTCAGACGTCATACTGACAGTGTGGGTATCACGTGTGTGGAGCTTTATAAAAGGGTTGAGACACAGTACAGAGGACCAGGCAGAGCGCCGGAGTTCCCCAGTGGTTTTTCCATAGTTACAGAAGACCAGCCAGAGAGCTCCGGATTTGCTCAGTTTTCAATAAGCTTACCTTTCTTTGGCCAATGATGCTTGCAAGAAGGCAAGCGTAGTTCCTGCGAGACATCGGCTTGCGATGTGTCGTCTGGCACTTCGGGAATTGGATCACATTGTCTTGGATGATTTGGAGGCTCGCTCTAGTCATTATGGGCAGACTTATGACGTCGCTAATCGAATCCGTGCCGCCGTTGTGGCCTGGTCGAAGAATGTATGCAGTCGTTTTTGGTGTGCGGCTCAGATCCTCTTCTGTCCATGGTCAACACCGGCCCGTGGCAGAGGCAATCGGCTATAAATCTTGCCAACTGTTCCAGGTTTATCGTCAAGGCCAGGAATGGTCCAAAGCCCGACGATGCACCATGTAAATGAACAGCGACTAATCTGTTTCCTTTTGTTTTATGCTCTCTGCGTGCAGGCAACATTTGAAAAGAGGCCACAGTATTGCCTTCATGACACCTACTTTTGTCATAGACTACATTCGAAAGCATCACCTGTACAGATGATGCTTAATGACGTTCGCTATTGCTTTTGCGAGCAGTAGTCGTGCGACGTCCATTTATGACGAGTTTTGAAATGCTGCATTACATTCTCATGAGGATTCTTTCCGAAATTGAAGTGACCCGCCATTTACATTTCCTCCTCTGTGTTGCTGATACAAAGAGCCCTTCCGCTCGATTTGGCTTTCCTTCGTACTCTCTGTCTTTTTCTTTCTTTCTATTTATAGGTTAGAGGGCGCTACTGCTCTTGCCGTAGTTTTCTTATTAATATTCTTATTAATACTATTGCAGAACGCTCGCTACAAAGGCCAACACATGTTAATGCCACTTTCATATATTACGACTAATAACAACTACTTCCCCCTGGCGAAAAGGATGCAGTCTACATAATATTCTCGAAGATAACCTCGTGCCCGCAAGCCGAAATATTTGAATTACATCTACACCTTGAGAGCAACAGCGCTTGCTCTCTTCCTTCTCGCATTGGCGGTTTTCGTTACTTCTGTCTCTATGAGCTTGATGTTCGAGTTAGGCCGAGAGGTGGTTGACAAGGTTTCAGGACTGCCAGAGTTAGGCGAACGGTCACGCAATCGTTTTGAAGCTTTCAATGCAGTACTGCTGTCTCTCCTATACATTCGGTAGTCCTGAACCACAAAAGATATAATTCCGTACACGGCAGCAAGAACGAGCAAATGAACCACAAAAGACAGTAAATGTGACGGATTATAGGCGCGTTTCCAGCGGCCCCAGTCAAAGAATAAGGCGGTAGTATAAGTAGTTCGCCGAAACACTGACGTTACTGGGTCTGGGAATGGGTTTCTCCAGTCTATTCTTTCTTACGACGCATCGATGTCAAAAGTAGAAAGCGGAAGAACGAGGTCAGGATTTCTACGCAACACAATAAGACCTTGAGGCTTATCAATGGGGCCCTGGGTGGGATCGTTGTTGCTTTGGGCAAGTATTCGTCCGACCTCGATAGAGTGCTGTAGAACCTGAGAGTAGTGATCCAATCGTGTATAACAGTTGTAGATGAAAACCAGAGAGTTGTCATGGAGATATGGAAGAACTCTAAGAGCGCATGCAATTCCTTTGGACAATTCGTAGCGTAGCAAAACGCAGTCACAGTTGCATGTAACATTTCAGTCAATTAATAAGAGCGGCATAGAAATATCGAACGTAAACAGAGCGTGGAAGTCGAAAAAAATCAAGTCAAACTTCTGAGCACGGCCGTCAATTAGCACTTTATCAAACTTCTTTTCAGGAATGGTCTCGATGATATCCACATTTCCTTTCACTGTTCGTAGTTTCCAGGTTCAAAGGGAGATATGGTCCCCCATCCCCGAGACTCGGGATTTATATCGACGCAAATAAACCTTGTTTCCCCTTCTGCTGGATGAATACCGTTCTTGGACATCATGTTCCGGAGAGCCGAAGATATTCTACGGTCGTGATCGATGTAATAAGCTCTTTTCACGATTGTTGTACACGCCACCGAAGAACCGCCAGATCCAAACTCCACATACACACATTGGCTAGTAAGATACGAAAAGATGAGATCAACCTCTGCTCGATGCATCATACCCTTCCCATCGTTCATCTGCTCGTATCTAATCCTCGAGATCTGCCCTCTGTTGCTCATTCAGACTGGACATGAACATTTCTCTCCAGCGATAGTCTGCAATCCCATTTACAGACATGTCACAGTAAGGAGCAACCCTTCAGGTAACACATGCTTCGCGCGTCAAAACCTCATGATGTGGCCATACTACTAGGTCCGACCCCTGAAGCTGTGGGAGTCTGGGATGAAGATTGTGGGTGTTTTGCTGCCTCTTCCGGTATCTTTCCCATCGCAGCTGCAGCTTCAGTCCCTCTAGATTCATCCACAAGCCCCCAAACCGTATTTTCATTCATGCCTGACATACCTTTCATGGAGAACGCGAGTTACTTGTACATATTTTTCCATTTGAGATCTTGATGCCCCTCTTCCCCTTCCGTTCCCAACACATATGCACTGACCAACATCCACATCGTCCTTCAAATTCCGAAGAAGAGGAAACTGCTTCAAAAGAAACTCCCGGTCCTTACCACGCCATACCAAAAAGAAAAGATCTTTCACGAATACCCGCGGACAAGAGGCCCGTCCGAATGTTGATGAATCATGTACATCTTCTGTCCCGCGCAAGCCACATCGATAACATCTTGCAACGCTGTTGCTCGCTCGTACACCTCACACTTGAAGATGAGTGTTCGTCTCTCGAGCACGTTCGCATACATCGGAAACACCGCAGTCTCAAACAACTTCCGTGATCACCAACTCTTGATTGCTTCCTTTTCGAAAGGCACACCATGCATTCTAGCTCTTTCAATTCATGTGCAAGTTTAAGAACTCTCTGTTTCTCACGTGTACTAGTTCTTTCTTCTGCATCTTCGAACCCCTTTCCAACAGTTTCCTCTTCAATCTCTTCCCGTTTAACTGTAGTGTTGCCAGTAAACGATTCATTGTTTGATATGCATATATCACATTTTTCTTCCGCTGAGAGATTCTGACTTCTGCAATTGCCCTCATATTGCTCATCCATATGCTTTTGTATGAATGCACGACGACATTCCCGAGTGTTTAAACCATATTTCAGAAAGACCTCCATCTCATCTTTCATGTACGGATATGCCGCATACCCCTTCTCATCTCGGTTCATAGTTCTTGCTTGCACATATCGTTTATCAAAAATCAATGTACTACAGCAGGGCTTTCCATCTCTTCCTCCCCGACCAGATTCCTGCACAAAATCGATTAAAGTTCGAGATCCTCCACAATGTATGACGGCACGAACGCTTTCATAGTCCACACCGGATCCAAACGCACAAGTGGATATCATGATCGCTTTCTCGCAACGTTGCCATTCCAAGAAGTTTCGCTTTCTTTCTGAGTCTGACATTCCACCATGATACTCAAAGCAATTCGCTTGAGGAAGCACAATATTACAAATATCCATAATGTTAGACACATCTGCCTTTTCCAGGCAGTAAACGATAAGCTTATCATTGCATGACTGCAGGCGTAAATGCTCGGATGCAACCACACGAACTGTTCTATCATGCACGAATGAATCTGGTCCTACAGTGTGCCTTTCCTGAATCAGTGACGATATTGTCCGCTCCACCTCATCATTACATATTGCGGTTGAATACTTTCCCTTTGTTTCCATTCCAGGCGGTATTGTACTTCTTCCCAAATCAAGTTCTGCAAATATGTCTTCCGCAGAGGTGCGACCATCGTTCAACATTATACTCTTCTTCGAGCAATAGTTAGCTTCAGTAATGACCTTGTAAGCGATATTAGTCCTCATCGTTGTTGCTCTAATCTTCACAAATACACCTTGTCGTTCGGAGCTTACTCCAATGGTTTGACAAACGGGGCCTTCTAAATTCCTTGGGATTGTTGCAGAAAGACCAATTACTGGAACTTCAATTCCATTTGGCCGTAACTTTTTGTGAAGCATAGAAAAACGACGAAACGAACTCCAAAGTGCAACCAGGTGAACCTCATCAATAAAAATCGCTCCAAGTCTATCTTGTTGACTCGCTCCAGCTATAAACTCTGAATATTCTTCAATGTTCACCACTTCAATTGATGCAATTATCACGGATGTACTCGGACAGAATCTGTCCTCCCATTCTGAAACTGTGATTCCCAATTGCCTCGCTCGCCTCTTAACATCCTCGATGAGAATAAGAAGCGGCACTAAGACGATAATTATCTTCTGGTTTTGGCAGGATTCTGAATCTGTTGCTAGGGTTGCACTCGCTTTTGATCCACGCTGATCGTTCTTCTGTATAGCAAAGGCAGGAAGCATCCATGTCATTGTCTTTCCCCCTCCCGTTGGAAGTACAACTAGCGTTAACACATTCATTGCGCTGCAGAAAACTTGAGAGGCACATATTAGAACTGCTGCTCTCTGTTCTGGAGATTTGAACTTCGCTGTCTTAGAGCGAGTAAGCTGCTTCAATATTAATTCTGGGCTTGTTAACAGCACAGAACTTGTGTTAATCGTCGTTTCCAGGCGCAACGTCTTTCCGATCGAAGTAACAGGACTCGAGAAAGTGTTACACTGTACTTCTCCCTTTGATTCCCCCAGATCTTCCATTGCTTCACATCTTGCTCTTACACATTTGCTCTTCTTACTGGGGCTCTCTCGGGTCAAACGGTTCCCTTCACGTCTTATCTCTCTGTCATTACCAAAACTTCGTTTCCTCAAGAACACCAAATCTGTACCTATTATCATCCTTTTCTCCACGTTTAACAGCATTGCCTTTTCCCTCTCAATAAACGCCGTCATTCTTCTTGTCTTTTCGATGCTCACTTTGAAAATACTTTTCGTTATAGGATGCTCTATCAACGCGTCCTGGGAAGGCGACAACAAAAGCTGCAGCAATCTCTGCCATTTCTCACTCACATACAAAAATGCCGTTGCTTCAGCGTCAGTGAGATGTATAAAGCGGCATTCGCTAATTGCATACCTTGTATAAACAGTAAGTGGTGTGTGTCCTGCTTGGTAATGCATCGCACGCTCTTCGGGTTCCTCCTCCTCACTATGTTCCAAACCAATACCTCTTAGGTTCCCGAAAAAGTGTTTCACAATACCAACTTGGTATTGGCGGTAGAACCGGATACCAATATCAATTCCGTTTAACCGCATGCTGTTTCGGAAAAACTGATTCAGTACATCCACTGTGATCATCCTTCCCTTTACGGAAAACAAAAAGTCGGAGAAATTATTATCGATTCCTTTCGCTTTTAGCAATGACCATTCCACCGGCTTCAGTAACAGTATTGCTATGAAGAGAAGAAGTGAAGTGATGGGATCTGGAAACCTTGCGATCGGTTTCCCTCTCTGCTTCTCTTTTCCTTTCCAATATGTGTGGAAGAAGGTAAGGCGGCGTCGATACAGGTATATGTTTCGCATACCAGTTGAACTGTTCTTCAACCTCGTATTCGCTAGCTCCGTCCCTCGTGGTGGACCACCGCATACTGTTATACACAGTACGTAAAGAATCTTTAAATATTCTTCAAGGGCCGACATCCACGTTTCCGATCTTGGCGTAGCAACCCAGTTCATTTCCTTATCCTTTTCGAAGAGTGCGTCATTTCCATTACTTCCCGTGGCATACTTCGAAGTCTGTGCGTTTGCAAAATGTGATAATATCGCTCTGACCCATTTTTTACAGTGACCATCAGACTGACTGTGCTTTCCAAAGAAAAAACCAGCATCACGGCAGGGGATGTCTTCGTACAATGCACATGCCGTTTCGTAAAAATCTCCCGGAACTGCGAATCCATTCAGCAATACTTCCGTGGCAATCTCAATAGCCTTATTCTGCATATTCCTGATGGCCGTTGAAAGCGACCCTTGTTCTTCGCTGCAAAGTGGTATTTCAATGTTGTTCACCACACCGCAGCCAGGTTTATGTTCAAAGCATGGTGCAAATCGAATGAAGTTGCTCTCGATATTTGAAATATTTCTACTCGCACATAACAGCAGTCTAACATAGCATATGGGTCTCGCAACAGTTACATCCAGAAAACGTTTGATCTCATTGGTTCTTTCTTCCTCAGTTTCAGCACGTCCTCCACTTAGTGATGTTGGCCCAAAACCGGATGGTGGCTTCAAAAACTCAAGAACGCAACACACTTGCAAAAAGTATTGAACTCCAGCGGCGAAATGTGATGCTTCTTCCGGTGAGGCAATTCTAGCCCTCCGCGTTCTTTGATTGTAGTCAAAACCTCCAAGTATAACAAGCCCAATTCTCTCGATCATTATCTGTTCCCCTTCAGACGAACAAACGCGTTGCAACAGAATAGTCTTCAGCACATCATGTAACCTGCCAAGGACAACATTCAGCGAAGTCACACTCCACTCCTTTGCAATCTGATCTCTCTTGCATTCCTCATAGAGACGAACGACCTTCTGGATAAGGGGTGTTTTCCCAAGTATAACCTCTTCCATCTCCTTCAAGCTGGCTTTAAAGACTGTACTAATAACACGAGTTAAAGTAAACGCGTATTTTCTTACGGTTCGTTGCTGAACTTCTGTGTTGAGATTATAACGCTTGTTATCGGTCTCAATAACATCTACTGTTTTGAGAACTGTAGGACCAATTTCTTTGCAATCTCTTGCTTTTCTGGCGTAACGAACCAAAAGGTCACAAATGTGATGTTCCACAGTATCTGTTTTCTTATTGTCCATGCTTGATATTTCATATGCTTCCTCGCTACTCAGACCGATTTCACGCAGACCTTTAGTCACTTTGAAGGCCGAATCAATCGAACTAACTCCTTTGTCAATGATAGACGAAGTGAGATCCAATGCCGGCGGCATATGACTTTGATGCTCTACTTCTCTGTCACCTTCAAACATCGGCAAATCCATTTCATCTTCGTCGTCACCCACATTTTCTGTACCCTCCTCTTCATCACCGATATACAACTCTCTCCCGGGTACACTTTCAATACTCACTGGAAAATACTTTGTCGTTGTACGGCCCTTAAAAATTGTTTGGACGTACACCTCATGGTAGTGTTCACGTCCCACTAATAAACCAATGTCAACATCAGAATGGGCACGCAAAAAGTGTACTTTTATAGATCTGATCAATCCAAAATGCGAATCACATCTCAAGCACTGAAAGCCCTTGTACACCTTCAGTTCCTTCAAAACAGGAAGAAGTTCTCCACTTTGTACTTTAGCATCATAATCTCGGTAACGCTGAAGAGCTTCTAACGCTTTCGCATCATCACCCTCCTGCTTTATTATACTCCGAACCTTCTGCACCGCAAGTCGTGCGGCTTCCTCAGAATACTTGTGAATATTCTCCAAATGCTTAGCTGCACACCTGATTTGTATGCACGATCCACATGGAGCACAGACGGGAAGGTTGAATGCCTTCGAGACTTGCAAATGCTGATCCATATAACTTGCAACAAACTCAAGGCGCACGAAAGGAGCTCAAAACGAACTCAGGATCCGCGATAGCGACACGATACAAGTTTCCCTGAAGGAAAACATTCAAGGTATGTCTCGTTCTCGAACGAGTTGAACGCCCTTAAACTTTTTTCTCCGCTTTCGTTTCGCCATTTTCATCGGGTGGAGCGCTTCTTACACAGTTCTCTGCTTGTCACATACCTTTAACCCCACTTTTACCAGTAGCGGATCCTTTCCCTTCGAAGTCGTTCGCATACTGTTACGATGTTTACAAGTTGTATGTCCCGATACCCTTCACTCAGAGAAGGGTTATACGACAGGTGTACTTTGCAGCAAAACGATTTTACTTCTCCAAAATGCATTTTCAAATCTATTTCACAAACTTTTCTTTTCAAATTCGGCCCAGCATGTCAAACACCTTCTTACATCTGACCGTAGGGTACTGCCAGCTCACTGCACTACCGGACATCAATTTAGCAGCATCCATACCGAACGTACACGGACATCTCATCAAGGTGCTACCTGTACAACAAGGTGCGAAGGCCAACAGCAAGGTGCCTGTCGAGACACGACAAGGTGCGAAAGCCTACCACAAGGTGCATGTCGAGACGCGACATCTTGTCCACAAGCTAACAGCAAGGTGCCTGTACAGCCACGGCAAGGTGCAAAGGCCAGCAGCAAGGTGCCTGTCGAGACACGACGAGGTGCTTCCACAGGCACCGCAAATTGCCCGATCGAAAGACCACGGACACTCCCCAATCTTGCAAGCTGCACGAGCCAGAAAAAGTGCTGCACAACCTAATCATTGTCCACAAGCCTTTATTTCACGTTACAACTACACATTCCTCAACTCTGCACTGTCCAACCGCAACTTAACGTAAACCATAATTTTGTTGCTCACAGCGGCGAGGCGCAATACCGTCTGGCCAGTACGCGCCACAGCTGGCTGGGACAAAAAGGGACGGGGGCTAGAACAGCCGTTGTAGAGTGCCATGCAGCCCAGCATATCCTGGTGAAAGCTATCATCGTCGCAAATGGTACCCACCTAGCAAGAGCAGCACTTGTCGATAATAAACGCAACAGTGGCTAAACAAACACCATCCGAGGCCTCCGACACACCCCCACAAGCGGCGCGCCATTTCCGAACAGCAGCGAGTCCACGGCGCTTACGGTGCAGTCGTGCGCGACGCTTACGAAGCGGCGCTGTTCAATGAACGGCGTGCTCATCAGAAGACCCCACACGGCTTCGTTGGATGGCCATGGGCGTAGAAGCCCACGATCGCGACTGCAGGAGCAGGTGGCGCCTACGAGGGTTCCGGCGGAAGCCGCAGTTGGACAAGCGCAACGTGCTCCTACAAACCCGGCAGCACCATGCAATATTCTCAATCTTGTTCCCGTCGGTGGCATCGTCAACCCCAACCTTAGAGTGCCATAGTGACAAATAGCTTAACCATAACTTCGAAGCCACAAAACAAGGTGCCTGGCACGCCACAGACAAGCTGCAAATCAGCACCTTGTAAAATTTCAGCATTGATTTTTTAATAAAATTTGGTCCCCCTGCACCTTAATTTTTAGGTAATATATATAGAACTATCCCATCTACCTCTTGGTCCAATTTCAGCCCGCAAATCGCACTCGTTTCGTCGCTACAGCCCATTCTTTATCGCGTTTGAGCTACTTCTCCCCTTTTTTAATTACATTTTCCCGCTTTTAATTGTGATTTTTGCAACTCAATCCACCACACCTTTCTCAGTGTCACCCTGTATCCTGTTCACCTTCTCAGCGGCGTCCCGCTGCACTCCACTCTAATTACTACTAAAACATTCCTCTACACTAACGCCACTCAATCGCATCTCAACTCAAAGAGTTTCCGAACATCTTCAATGCCGTGCTCAATGCATCAAAAGCCCTGCACTCCTACGAAATTCTTCAGGTATTAATTGTTGTGCTCCCTCTACCAAGTTTGATAGCATTGAAGGCTGATTCGGTCTCTGAAAACTCGGCCAAACTCCAGAAAGTCCTTACTACAACTTTTATTTAACTCCCAACAAGTACCATGCTGATGCACGTACCATGAAGAGCTCATCACTTCTATGCTTCATGAATCTGCTCCGAACCGCTTCATTAGCATCATGCTATATTGGCCCATAAAGAAGACAGCCGTTTGTCTTCCTTCCGAGTGTTCTAAGATCCACAGTATCCCATGGCTCTTCGACAAGTATCTCCTGTCCGGAAAGTTGCTTGGAGACTATGTTGTATCCGCTTCCCCTTTTTCCAGATCGTGACTGCATTGCTCGACCAAGTTGTTTCTTGTGGACAGCATTCTGTACAAACGGATGAATACAATACTCTTTCTTTGAACCCAGAATAACTTTTATCAGATCTGTACTCCGTTTTCCGGAGCCCGCTGACGAGTTGTGCAGTTTGCGAATGTGTTCGAGTTACATACAGTACGCGAGTGACTCCGTCAATGCTCTTTCATTCTGGAATCTCTTTTCCAGTTGTGGACGGACAAAGGTCAAACAGTTCTCATTTTCTGCATACTCGAACGGCTCAGAGCACGGATCTGAATCAGAACCTTCCTGGCTCCGGTTGCATATCTGCCATGTTGTATCCCGAAAACTCGTAGGTTCCTCAAAATCAGAGTCCGAGTTGTCTCCAGATATGTCGGACGAATTAGAATAACCTTTTGACGTTGATGCTCTCAATCTGTTCCCAGGATTCGGTACGCTCAATGGCCTTTTGACATTTAAGTATCCCTTTCGGAAAAGAAAGTCTTGTAGAGCAAAGGAAGAGCATAGAAGCGCAGTGCTTTTCCCCGTCCTCGTTGGAGACTCTACAACAGCGTTCTTGCTCTGCTTCCCAGTAGAAATTACAGCGTGCATAAGGGATAGCTGTGCTCTGTAGGGTTCGAAAGGCAGATTCACGGGCACGCCGTCAACATGAAACGAAGGCATTTGTGCGAGAGGTGGGAAGAACTACTTTCGTCAGAAACCTCTACGAATATGAGATATTGAAGAGGCGGAAAGTAAAGAAGACATATTGGTCATTCTATATGCATGGGATTCCTCCTTGTCTCTTTTGAGAAAAGCAAGTTTGGAATCCTGAACCTTGTGCTTACAAAAAGAATTCCCGATCTCATGAGCACCATTTCTCTGGAATTGTGAAAAAGATACGTAATATCTGCGCATTACGTGTAAATGTTTTGTAAGTTCTACTTCATTCTGTGAAGGATTGTATTATGATGGATACCGTCTTTTCACCGATGCTTCCAATATCTTCACAATAATTTCATACAATGGCCTAAGGATTTATTTGATGATAGTTACGATAGTACTTTGGTTCCCCTCACCGCTTCCTGCGGGTAAGCTGCCGGCTGGATCACGTAAAAAAGCTTTTGTCCCTTCGAAATATTTGAACAAAATTTTGCGACTAGTGTACATCCTTCTTGATACGTTGTAGAAGTACCCAGCTAAACGGCGATTTACAATAAAACATCGTGTTGGCAAAGTATGAAAAATAATCCGAGGCGCTCTACTCCAAAACAAATATACGGTAGTATATTTAGTATATTTTGTGCAGGTTAAATATTTTGGTGACAATCCCATGTGTACGTCGCAATGGATCGTGATAGAAAGCATTTGGTTTATTCAAGGATTCTTGCGAAAATGTAGTTTTTTATACAAGTTCATACTTCTCGAGCTGCTCATTTATAGAGCGCGATGCAATTTACTGGATGGTTTCCCAATACTTGTAACGTTATGAATACTATGAACTATTCTACGTGCTAACTCAGAACCTAGCAGCGACTCCCTACGTCAAAAACTATTATTAACGCTTTACTGATTTGCGTCACTTACTTAAGATGAAGCACTTGTAGTCGATACACCTTCTCGCTGCTACAAAGTTCCGATTTCCCAACCTAATAATTGCAATATGAAAGCGTTAGAACCACTATTATTAAGGTTGTTTCTTCTGATCCAAATCGTTTGAACAATATTTTTGAGCTTTTGCTCAATGCTCTCACTCTAAAACGTAGATAGTAGATACAAGTACGTTACATAAATCTGCTTCGGACAACTCGTTTCCCGCATTGGTCTCCTACTCGACAGTACAACGAGGGCTCTCGGATGAAGTGCCATTAAGACATTTTGAAACGATCCACAAACCGTAGGCAGAAACTACGCATGAGATAATATCCATCAGACGTTTGAAATTGGGGGCTTACTGTATTTCCATTAATTTTCGGAGACCTTCGTTGAACACTTACACGAACAGTAATTCTCCGCAAGGGCCCAAAACAGTTACGTCTATCCAGGTGTAAGAGCTGCAATATATATAGATATAACTATGGGCCTTCCGGTGGTGAATTGCACATAGAGGAGATCAAGGTTCCATTTAATTACAACTCTTTTCGATTCAATCTCAAGAGTTCAAGAATTTGTGAGAAGCATGAGATTCCAAAAGTTGACTCACGGTGCTTAGGTGATCTTCCATGTTTTGGTTTAGTATCTTTAGTATCCGCGCCTTGTACGGGAGCAAGTCTCTACCGGGCCCCGGTTACTTTCCTTCGCCCCTCCAGGGAAGAGATGACGCTCTCATATCACCCTTCGAGTTCTCTGTTGGAAAATCTCTTTTCATCGGGAACCCGTGTTATGAGAAATCATGGCGAAAGCAGAAGGCCGCAGTTCTAGCCACGTTTAGTCAGAATTTGCACTTTGTCAATTTCGGGCGAAACCACAGCCTCAGTCGGAATGGAACTTCCAGGAGGTCAGTGCAGGTCTTCCGTTTCGGTCAAACAGTTCAGGAAAGCAGAAGATTCTTACAAGTATTTCCTTTGTTTGTAGCTGTTTGGAATGGAGGCCAGTTTTCCTATGCACCGACGTGCTACCTAAAAGGACTGCATGCGATTTTACTTCGGAGCGAAGTGATTCATTGAATAAGAAGAATTCCCACGTCAGTTGTGCACCAATGCAGAATACAATCTTAACTTTTGCAGGAAACAGTAACAAGGAACCAAAGTCTACATTGAACGAGAACCCTTCGTCATTTCATTCGAATTCGTTTTCCACTGGGAAACTGTCGACAGAGAGAAGCGAGGGAAAGAAAGAAGAGGAAACAATTGGAAAGCCGCGAGCTAGAAATGATCTTTCGCAGAGGAGGAACGACCCCGTCCCGCTCTCAACAAGTTCCAACCGTACAAGTTCGAATCATACACGAACAGCATCTAGTTCGACATTTGGTTCTGAAGGAAGGACAGTTGTTAACCGTCCAGCTCTACAACATGACTCTGAAGCGGAATACCGCGTTCCAACGTGCATTCTTGACGATTTCGATGCAGACACGCATTGTATTTCTTTCTTGTATGCGTCGTTTAATTTGTTGCAGAGAATAGAGCACTCGGATAACTATCAGTATCAAGCCCCATCTGCGAACGGATTGAGTTTGGAAGACGCTACTGAGCAATATCAAAACTCTATTGATAACGTTTTCACGGACGGATTCTCTCTCAGTTCTTGTGTACGAAGAAAAGTTTCTTATAACAGAAGTTCTGTTCTTCCAAAAACGCCGGGAGTCTCTCTGAAACTTGTTGTCGATATTGACCCGATTGATTTCGTCACCATTCCGTGGGGAGGGAGTGCTTTTCGAACAGCATGCAAAATATTCCTGCGTTTTGAGACTCGACATCAAGAACCAGAGATCTACCTTACACCAAATAACAACTTGGCCCATTTTCCATCCAAAAAATTGAGAATGAGAGCTGAGAGAAAAATACTTTCTCAATCACCGTGTGAAAAAGTGTGACAAGAACTCCGCACGTAATCGCGAAAACCGATACGATGCAAGGCCAATTGCATTCAAAGTTTTTGATATTATAAGGTTAAGACTCTCATACGAACCCGTATCTGTGAGAGCAATGGTTCCAGAGAGTATGGTTATCATGGAGTTGAGCGGTGGTGAATCTGTGCTGCAGCTCTTTCATCAGAAGAAAAGTGGTCCTCAACCTCAGGATAGCTATCAAACGTGCTCCGAACTGCACAAATGTTTTTGGTATCTAGTCGGAGAGCTTCTTTTGTTCATTTCCCGTCGTGCGTCATCATGTTCTCATTGCATCAGAATATACTGAGATTTTGCTGAAAGAAAATTTTCTAATACTTTCCAGCCATTGAGAATGCCTTGAACATCTACAAAACTTTGTCTACATACAGAGAAGTACATGAATATTCAATGACGGAACGTCATACGTGGGGAATATATTTTCCTGCTAATATCGCTTTCGATTGCAATAATTCGCTTAAACCATTTATAGTTAATATCATTCAATGATGTATGGAAACCTTTATGCGGCTTGTCTTCATTAGTTAAATCGTACTAGAGATATTATTTTCATCGTCATAATCCTTATTAAAATCGAATCTGTGCAGACTTTGGCCATAAAGTGACCGAAATGAAGGCGTTCATATCAAACTTTTGTAAAAACGTGTAAGTCGTGGCGGCGAACTTTTTATATTTTCGTAAATGGTCATATTTCGGCCATATGTTGGCTCTATTTTCGCCATACGTTGGCCATATTTTTACAATATCTTCCTAGATGCAAATTGAATTTCTTGGCAAGATAGGCGTGCTCAAAAACTGTCGAGCTAAACGACCTCATTTTGGTCAGCATTCGGCCATATTTAGGCCCTATTCGATGTTCATAGAGTAGATTTCCTTCCCCGGAAAACTTTTTCGCTCTTCAAAACAATAAAGAACTATGTTCAATGAGAACTACCTCCTCAATATATATATTAATATCTATTTTTGTCCTGCGAAATACTATCTGCATCACTTCAATATTTCAATTTCCTTCTTAAATTTTTTAACCCTTTCTGCGATATGTTTTAAAAAGCTCTGTGTCTGTTCCTTCTTCTTATTCCTTCGCTGTGATTATTAAAACATGGTTCGGGTACTGCGTTCTGTTCTTTTCGTTAATTTTTTATCTGTCCCATAACGACGGTCTAGGGAACTTAAAATCTTTGGTGGTCTAGCCAGTGAGGTACCGCGTAGAAATGAAAACACCTATTTTATAGATGGTGCGACCTATACTATAGTCACTAGATAGGACCCTTAGAGTTCGTCAAAGAACAAATCTCAGCTTAAACCACAGTACAAACCCCCGAAAACCCCCGACCTCATCCGTCACCGACGACCTATTTGCAATATGCAATCAAAAGAGAGGAAACCCATCTACCTCTCGGTCTAATTTCATTTTTATCGCGTTTTAGCTACTTTTCTCGTTTTTTAATTACATTTTTCCGTTTTTAATTGTACCTATTCCGCTTGCACCAGATAGAGTTTCACGATATGAAAGCCGTAGACCGACGGGGCTTGTACCTTCGACTCCCGTTCTTTCGTGACATTGACTGGGAAGACTTTTGGCAGGTTTCTAATCTGCTGGCCGTCCCAACCCCGCCATTGGTGGCTTACCACACCCGTCATTTGCTAAGCAACCAAGACAGCCGCTGTAAGTGGCTTATTTGGCAGGTCGTAACGGTAGAATGGGCTGTGCTTGTCCTTATGGCGTTCTTGGACACTGCGGAGCAGGGCGTACGATGCAATGTGCAAACTCGAGATTGAAGGGTTTGGAGGAATGAACAGGCGTTTCCTAGCCCCATTGGTAGGCTCGTGAACCCGCCACGCAAGATGATAGCGTATATAAGGGGGCTTGGGGTACAAAACGTCGTGCGAGGTAGCTGCAGTTTTTAGTGCTGTCATCCAGGGTGAGGAATGATAATGACCATTTCAGTCTTTTCAGGAAAATTTATACGCCACTAAACTTGGTCAAGAAGAGTAGAAAACAACCATGAGATCTTTATCAAGGGAAAGTTCTTGATAAGAGCTCCAAGGCAGTACATGTTTGGGTCAACTTCTGGTGTGCCCTTTCGACTTGCAAAAGTTGTGGTTGATCTGAATCGGTTAAACATTGCTTATGACTTAAACCTCAAGAGCCATTATCCTCAAAGAGCGTGACAAATTGGCGACATGAGTAAAATATATTTAGGATTTGTTGCAAATCTTTTCAATTTTCAAAATTAGCTACGACACGTTTGACAAACGTTTCATGCTGGAAGGAGTATGATATCAGGCACAAGACTTCAGTCTCGTGTCGGATCTCGTATTGAACATTTTTCTCTGGAAGTATTTCTCGCAGATAATATGGGGCTTTCGACTACGCAGACGATTAGACTCCGGGCGGCTGTTCTCGATCGTTGGACGAAAACTAGAACGTTTTCAATACCTGAAAGAACAACCATTCAAAGCATCATTCGAAATGGGACAGGTACGTTAGAGGAAGCAAGCCGTTTTTATTCGAAAAAATAAACGGGAAGGATACGGAATTGTTCCATTCGGATATGAACAGATTCCTAATGCGTTAAAATCGGAAACGCGAAGAAAGATGTTGAGGAGAGCTATGACACTTCGGCAAAACCATGGTGGCGTTTGGATCGAGGGGTCTGATATTAACGAAAATGATGCAAATGGTTCAGAACAACCTCAGAATGCGTTCATCGTGTTTACAAAACCATACGAAAAGTTGGTGCAATGTATAGCAATTATAGCCCATCGGCTTCTGAAGGACGCAATTTCTAGCCCTTGCGACCGTAACAAGAAATTTGAGAAGGATCTGATGCTGCGTTTACTCGAAGAAACCACTAATCTGAAGACTCCTAACGATGCAGCAATAGTCGTGTATGAAAAAAATGCTGTCAAGTGAATAGCGAAACATTGCGATAAGTTGCCACTAAGCGGTGTGGTTGTCCTATGCGTGCAAAACGGAAACTGTGCTGACCTGAATGATGGTCTTGTGCTTTGTGCACCATCGCAGAATACAATCTTAACTTTTGCAGGAAACAGTAACAAGGAACCAAAGTCTACATTGAACGAGAACCCTTCGTCATTTCATTCGAATTCGTTTTCCACTGAGAAACTGTCGACAGAGAGAAGCGAGGGAAAGAAAGAAGAGGAAACAATTGGAAAGCCGCGAGCTAGAAATGATCTTTCGCAGAGGAGGAACGACCCCGTCCCGCTCTCAACAAGTTCCAACCGTACAAGTTCGAATCGTACACGAACAGCATCTAGTTCGACATTTGGTTCTGAAGGAAGGACAGTTGTTAACCGTCCAGCTCTACAACATGACTCTGAAGCGGAATACCGCGTTCCAACGTGCATTCTTGACGATTTCGATGCAGACACGCATTGTATTTCTTTCTTGTATGCGTCGTTTAATTTGTTGCAGAGAATAGAGCACTCGGATAACTATCAGTATCAAGCCCCATCTGCGAACGGATTGAGTTTGGAAGACGCTACTGAGCAATATCAAAACTCTATTGATAACGTTTTCACGGACGGATTCTCTCTCAGTTCTTGTGTACGAAGAAAAGTTTCTTATAACAGAAGTTCTGTTCTTCCAAAAACGCCGGGAGTCTCTCTGAAACTTGTTGTCGATATTGACCCGATTGATTTCGTCACCATTCCGTGGGGAGGGAGTGCTTTTCGAACAGCATGCAAAATATTCCTGCGTTTTGAGACTCGACATCAAGAACCAGAGATCTACCTTACACCAAATAACAACTTGGCCCATTTTCCATCCAAAAAATTGAGAATGAGAGCTGAGAGAAAAATACTTTCTCAATCACCGTGTGAAAAAGTGTGACAAGAACTCCGCACGTAATCGCGAAAACCGATACGATGCAAGGCCAATTGCATTCAAAGTTTTTGATATTATAAGGTTAAGACTCTCATACGAACCCGTATCTGTGAGAGCAATGGTTCCAGAGAGTATGGTTATCATGGAGTTGAGCGGTGGTGAATCTGTGCTGCAGCTCTTTCATCAGAAGAAAAGTGGTCCTCAACCTCAGGATAGCTATCAAACGTGCTCCGAACTGCACAAATGTTTTTGGTATCTAGTCGGAGAGCTTCTTTTGTTCATTTCCCGTCGTGCGTCATCATGTTCTCATTGCATCAGAATATACTGAGATTTTGCTGAAAGAAAATTTTCTAATACTTTCCAGCCATTGAGAATGCCTTGAACATCTACAAAACTTTGTCTACATACAGAGAAGTACATGAATATTCAATGACGGAACGTCATACGTGGGGAATATATTTTCCTGCTAATATCGCTTTCGATTGCAATAATTCGCTTAAACCATTTATAGTTAATATCATTCAATGATGTATGGAAACCTTTATGCGGCTTGTCTTCATTAGTTAAATCGTACTAGAGATATTATTTTCATCGTCATAATCCTTATTAAAATCGAATCTGTGCAGACTTTGGCCATAAAGTGACCGAAATGAAGGCGTTCATATCAAACTTTTGTAAAAACGTGTAAGTCGTGGCGGCGAACTTTTTATATTTTCGTAAATGGTCATATTTCGGCCATATGTTGGCTCTATTTTCGCCATACGTTGGCCATATTTTTACAATATCTTCCTAAATAGAAATTGATTTTCTTGGCAAGATAGGCGTGCTCACAAACTCTCGAGCTAAACAACCTCATTTTGGTTATGCTTCGGCCATATTTGGGACAGATTCGATGTTCATAGAGTAGATTTCCTTCCCCGAAAACTTTTTCGCTCTTCAAAACAATAAGGAACTATGTCCAATGAGAACTACCTCCTTAATATATATATTAATATCTATTTTTGTCCTGCAAAATACTATCTGCATCACTTCAATATTTCAATTTCCTTCTTAAATTTTTTAACACTTTCTGCGATAAGTTTTAAAAAGCTCTGTGTCGGATTGTCTTTCTTATTCCTTAAATGTGATTATTAACACATGGTTCGGGTACTGCGTTCTGTCATTTTCGTTAATTTTTTGTCTGTCCCATAACGACGGTCTAGGGAACTTAAAATCTTTGCTAGTCTAGCCAGTGAGGTACCGCGTAGAAATGTAAACACATATATTATATATGCTACGACCCCTAATCCCCTCAGTCTCCTTCGAATGAATATGGACAAGGTGTGGAAGGGGATGAGAAAGTCATACTTTGTAGCGTACAACTGTGACATGAAGGACCTGAGGCACACACATGAAACATTTGTGAATCAGAGTGAGATTTTATGGGGTGAGGGACAGCTTGTCCTAACAGACCCTCCCTTTGACACTCGAAGGAAGAGGAGCAAACGGAATAGTGCTCACGATGTCTTCAGTGAGGATGACATGATCAGTACGGCTGACTTGAATACTGTTGGAAACGGCGAGTATGAAAGATGACGCTGGAAGGGAAGGTAAGCCAGAACTCATGCCTTCGTTTAAAGTGGATGGGAATCCACTGGTCTTCATCCGGGATCGAAGTAATGTTGGCGGGAATCCACGGAAGTTTGGGATACAGCCCGTAACGGAGTACGCCGTTCATGGGGTGAAGCGTGGATTGCGACCATCCGAGGAAGCCAGTCTTACTCCATTTGAGGAGAACAATTTCATTCCTTCTACTTTCCCGGCTAACAGGAATGTAATTGACCGGGTGCCGAAACCAAGAGCGGGGGAGTGGTTGACATGGAAGGTAAATGAGCCAGGTAGTTCAGTACCAAGTGGGCAGTACATAAGACCGGAGCAGAAGTCCAGGGAGTTGATGAAAGAGTTGATATGTCGGTTCACAAGACCGGGTGATCTTGTCATGGACATGTTCGCGGGAAATATTTCTACGTGTATGGCGTGCCTATCGCTGACAAAGCATAGGAAGTTCTTGGGGTGCGAGAAGAATAGGCCATGTTTCAGCCATTCGAAGCACCATATAACGACTCTTATGGCCGAACTTCTTCGCGGGGGAAAGAATGACATCGTGGTTGAACAAGAGGTGGTGGATGCTGCTTCAACGACTTATGAACGGGTTCCACATCGGGACCGAGGTCGGCTTGAATGGGAGGCTCCATTTGGATACCACCAGTACCAAATGATGCCTGCACATATTACTCAGTTCCTAGGAAGATACTGGAAGGACTGGGAGTTTGTCGACAATTGTGGACAGCATACTGTAGATCTTTGGGACGAGAAGTACCGAGGAGCTCTGAATCTAATGGATATGCATATGCTGTTGACTGTTGAAGCCAATCGCTATCGCTTACATGTAGCATCTTCTAAGATTCGACATCCCCGTGCTGGTATGGGAGTGTTCACGGAACATAAGATATTGGCTGGGGAAACTATCTGTCATTTTTATGGAACTTTGGTATACACGGATCTGACGAACCGGAAGGAAAGACACTTAACGTATGGAAGTGGCTGTCTCGGAGCAACTCCAGTGCGGTACAAGTTGTTTTCTATGATGGTCACTGTGACTGGTTCGGAGTTTCTGCACCTGAGGAACAGACCAGGACAGGCTCAGGATAGAAAGGAGAGCGAAGTATACATTGTCCCGGCGCCTTTTTGTATCGGGGGCTACATTAACGACGCCGGATATCATGCCGGGGATCCCGATTTATCGCAGCCCCGGTCAAACAGGACTCGAAGTGCCAATGTGCAGATGGTGGAAGCGAAGTCCTTGATACAGTTTAAGTCCGACCTTTCTAACTATGCTCTACTTCGTTGTAGAGCAGTAAGAGATATTGAGAGGGGCGAAGAGTTGTATTTCAACTACGGAGAGCAGTACGCCTGGGACTGGGCTCCGACATTGGAGCAATAGATGAGTGCAGTACCGAATAGAAAGTAAATATGCTTGTGAATGTTGCAGCTGCCTGCAATACGCGTTGAACATGTACACTGGAGCTCTTCATCTATTTGTAACGGAGATATTTGCGACCCATTGGGCACCTCAAATTCCTAAAAGGCAGGAACTGCGGAGTCTCCCGGAATATCTGAACCATGCACCCCCCCACCCCCTCCTCCCCCAACAATTTCGTTTCACTACCCCGTTTATCTCCACAACATGGGTATAACGCCGAGAAAGCGAAATAGTACGCAGCGGAACAAGAGTGGACAGAAGAAGATAAGAGCATCGGATGATACGAATCAGGCTACAAGCACCGCACTTCCTAAACGGAAGTCGTCCTCGACGAAGGAGAGAGTCAGTGGGCGTCCTTCTACAGTACTCTCTCGCCGTTGGTAAGGCATTAGCTTTTGATGCTATCATGTAAAGGTTCGAGTCCTTCGTCAAAAACACATTGCATTCAAACAAAACCAAAGTCCAAAGACAACAGTAAGTAGTTAGCTTTACTTTCAGCACCAACGTTCTCATCAGCGAGAAGTGCTATCAAATATACGGAACTTTCATAGAATCAAAACATTATGTACTTCGGACATTTCCGATGTGAGTAGATATAGAGGTTGTGGGTTGGCCTGAAGGTTTGTTAAATATTTTGCAAAGATAGAAGTACTGCTCGTACTCAAATTTGCTCCGTAGTTGAAGCTGACTCAATACTTGCGGTCTTTGACTTCCGAAAGCGAGCCCAAGCAGAGCAATAATGTTCACAGACCAATTCGCTTCATATGAGCATACTACCGACGCAGAATCGCTCACGGTCTCTCCTTTGGCCAATCGAAGTTGTCAGGCAGCCCGCATTTTCTTGATCTGTCTGAGAAGACATCACGCCGCTGACTGCAGCCATCTTAAAATATTGTCATGAAAAGTTGGGAACGAGAGCGCGCACTTTCCTTGATCGCGTCCTACGCTTCCCTTCGAGCCCTCTGCTTTCCCAGCGTCAAAGCAATTCCTCGCCGACTTCCCTTGAGAAACGCCGCGTTCAAATAAACTGCAATGAACCAACATGCCGGAGAAAGAGAATACAGATATAAAGTTAGAGTGGCCATCTGTTTCTCCAAAGGAAAATTTTGAAGTTAGTATTAGTGGGCACGATGAGATTAAAGTTATTGAAAACGCCATTTTGGTGATGGCGTCGGCGGTTACAGCCAAAGGGGGCAAAAACGATAAAAATAAAGTTTGCTCTCGTAGATTACCAGTCCAATCGGACGAAGAAGCACTAGCCAAATATAAGCTTGCGGCAGAAGCCAAACAACACAAGCACGAACACAAGAACAGAGGAGGGATACCGAACGATAGACAAAAAGATAAAGAAGAACAAACAAGGATAATATATGTAATAGGATATGAATAGAAATGTGTCACAACTGGACAATGAAAAGAGAAACCTGTGCTCTAAAAGATAGTATTGTTCTTCTTTCTAAGTGTCGCACGATGACGACGGCTCCGGTAGTGGACGCGCAGATCGTGGGCTTCAGAGAACCGGATGTCGCAAGCCTTGCAGTGAATGTCCAGCTCGGTGTAGTTTGCACGGCGCAAAGCTCTGCGATGGCGACGGCCGGCTTGATGTACTTCAGGCTGACGCTGGCTCTGGACCTGGATGTCACAGAAACGACAGCGTTTGAAGATTCGCTTACGCGGCGGAGGGTTACGACGGCGCTTCTCCTTCTGAGTGGCTTCGCGAAAGATATGGCGCTCGCGTGGCCCGTCAAGAGGCTGCACAGCCGACTTCTTTATCTGCGAAACGGGGTCAGGGACTTCTTCTAGACGCTCGTCCGGGTCAACCACGGACGAATACTCGCTGGATGAGACGAAAGACGTTGGCACTTGATGTGAAACAAACAAGAAGTTAGTAGTCACACAAAATGCCAAAAGAGCAGCTGAGAACAACTTACTCTTGAACGATTGCCTCAGGGCCGTAGGTTAATGGGAACCTTACGCCGTATCACACAGTGTGTCTAGCAACAACAGGTGCAAAGCAACACTATGTGAGGAACGGAATCGCAACGCGAAAGAACCAGCGAAACCTGAGTCCAAGGCCGACAAGAGAAGCAAGGGAACAGATGCAGGCAGGAGAGGCCCGCACAACGACGAAGGAACGAAGGGAAGCAACAACAAAGACAACCGTGGGGTATGGAAACGGGAAAGATCGATGACGAGAACAACGACAACAAAGAGAATCACCACGGAGAAGAAGGAGGGACGGGGAACCAAGAAGAACGGACTTCGGGAGAGAGAGGCACGCCCGCACAAGGCTAATCCAACGGTAGGGTAGTGCGGACGCTTTGCCGACTCACACGAGACGAGCCCAGAGGGGGGGCTGTGTGAGTAGCAGGGAACGTTGTGGGCGTTGAGACCAAGCCGCCAAAGGGGGAGATCGAGAGAGATTGGGGATGGGGGGGAAGAAGGTTGAGACGACGAAGGGGGAAAGAGATGAGGAGTGAGGGTGGGGGGAGGTCGTCGAAGGGGAAGTGGTCTGGCCGGAGTTGAGTCGGAGGCGACTGCTCCGGCCCTTTTATGCACAACCGCACCGTCGATTCCCAGCGAGAATCGTCGGTACGGTTGGCTTGGCCAATGGCTGCGTTGTATCTACCGTCCTACCCAATGAGGGGTGTAGACGGTAGATATGTTTGGCGCATTTGCCACCGCAGGGGGCGCCTACGCCACGCAGCCTTCGTCGTGGAATGCACGTGTACCTATGACAAGGTGTTATACCGCCATGCTGGCGAATGACACTGCCATGACCTGCCATCATGGCAATTACACTTGCCATGACCTGCCGTCATGGCAAATTCAGGTGCACACTAACCTATGATCTAGACTATAAGAATGAGTCTCGTGCGTCTTATGCTCCTATCTCTATCGTTCGTCAAACTATCAACTACATTTCGTCATGAAGGATCACGTCACCAGCCCGGTCCCATCGCCAGCCAACGAGTCCTTACCTGGGCTCGGCCCTCTCGTGGACGTGGAGGCGGTTCCGGCACCGGCCCCCGCCCCCAGTGTCCAGGACGCCGAACACACCCTGCCCCAGGAAGTCGTGGGGTTTGGGTTTTCGGAAGCGCTTCTCGGAGAATTGGAGCAGTTTCTCCGAGAGGTTTCTACCGGGAATTTCGACGTTTACGCGAACCGGCGCCGCCTTATGGACCTTATCAATCAGGCGCCGACGCTGTATACGCGCGGCGTAATTCGCGGTATAATATTTGTGTGCGAGGGGCGCCGCAATGATGCGTCGCATATCATTGCGCCGCTCCTCGAAATTTTACTGGCGCGCTTACAGAAGTAGTGCGCCCTGCGCGTGTCGGCGTACTCTTCAAAATAAAAAAATGAGCGGCGCAGCGCATGCACCGCTCACTTTTCCTCCACCCCTCTTTTCTTCCTCACACACCCGCGAGCTCAAACGACGCTACATCGGGCGTCGAAAGTACTGAGCTAATTCTCGGTGGTATAGTGGAAGAGAAAGGGTACTGCTAGCTTCTCTGGGTCGGGGGTGTAGCTGAGTATCCGAGCGATTCCTGTGCGAGCATAGTGCGATATATGGTCCTGAGTCTCTTGTATGTAGAGTTGCGACTCTGGGAGATGCCCATGCAAGGAGACTGCATGGTGGTAAAGGTATACCACGAATTCTGGCGCGATATTACTTCCGTAGTTCTGGTGCACACGTCGAAATAAGGCTCTTAAGATGGATCCTCCTCTACGACTCAAGAACGGGCCCGAGATTGAGAACAGGGCGAGTGAGGCATGCGTCAGCGTCCAGGTAACCCTTTCCACCTCTTGGATAGAGACGTTCAAAGGGCTAAGCCATGAATGTATGCTTTTCCCTCCAATGATAAAGTGACACGAGAGGTGGGGTGCAGTGAGGATATTGTAGTCAACGCGGAGTGGCATTACGGTGATCTGCGTGGGATATGGGGCAGGGGCGTCCTCGCCTTCCGTAATAGTGGCTACCACCTCGTCCTGCAGATGAACTGGTCGGCGGTGATACCGCTTGAGCCGGCGGGCGTGAACTCCTTCTCTAGTGTAGCGATTATGAGGGGACACTAGGACATATCGGGGGTGCCTGGCTTTAACCACCTTACAGGGTCCGTAGAATTTTGACTGAAAGGCAGCCCACTTCACGTTGGGGTTAAGAGCTTTCCCATGTATCACCAAGACTTCATCACCGACGTTGAACCGGTGCCCAGACTTGGGGTCGTCTTGTCGATTGGGTTGAGATAGAACTCTGGAAGCCCTGCCTGCGGAATTTGACAGTAGTTCATGATGACGATTAGTGGGGGTTGGATCTACGATGAGCGGGGGTAGGTCGTCTGAGCTCATCCGTGGGACAGTGCCATACATGAGCTCAAAAGGAGAAAACCCGCCACCCAGCCGGCGCCTCCTGTATCCGTAAAGTATCTGCTCGAGGGCTTCATCCCATTCTTGTCCCTTATTGAAGATTGTCTTGGCAATCGATTTCTTGGCTTGAGGGATATCTTCTTACTTTCCATGTATGCCTCGACTGCCTTGGCTTTGAAGGAACTGAAGTTGTCGGACACGATCGTCAGCGGGGGACCAAACGGGGAAACGATCGGAGATCGAACAAAGTGAATGACGGTGGTAGAGGTCTGATTACCGTAGGCCGCGGCAATAGGCCATCCTGTTATGTGTTCTACACCAATCAGAGCAAAACGGTTGCCATTCCTGGTAGCCGGAAGAGGACCGGCGAAGTCCACAGAGAATGTATGAAATAGGCCAGTCAATGGGGCTCTTTGTCCTGGCCGGTACTTAAGCAGGGGTGTTGTGAACTGACACCCATCACAACTGCGAACATATGAAACGATGTCGGGGTACATTCCAGGCCACCAGAATCGGAACTGGACCAGATCCTTAGTAGCCTCCAAGTCCCAATGTCCTATGTCATCATGAAAGGATGAGAGGATGCCACGGCGCTTGCTTACAGAGGGTACCACTCTTAATCCTTTCTTGGTACGGCGATAGAGGAGACCTTCCCAGAGGAAGAACTTCTTCGCATTCCTCTTAATCAAAGCGCGGATCTTAGGGTCTTCTTCAGGAAAAGAAAAGGCGGCAAGGTACAACTTGATGTGCGCGCAGAAGAGCTCCAAGTCATAGACTTCGTTCGTCGCATTCAGTACAACAGACACGTCATCATCCGGCACCGGTGGATCCCCAACGGCAAAGCGAGAGAGATAGTCGGCAGCCCGATTCTTGTCGCCAGATCTATAGACTATAACGAACTCGTATTCCGCCAGCAGGTCCATCCATCGGGCTAGGCGCCCGTGAATGTCCTTCTTTTGGAATGCATACTTTAAAGCTTGGTGGTCCGTAACAAGCTCAAAGGGGTGACCTCCGAGCAGATACATGCGAAACTTCTTCAAGGCAAAGACCACGGCTAGGGCCTCCTTTTCACAAGTAGAATACTTTCGCTCGGCGGCGTTAAGCGTGCGACTGGCAAATTGAATCGGGTGATACATTCCGTCCTCTTTCTTTTGTGATAGAACGGCACCAAGCGCGACTGAAGAAGCATCAGTTTCAACTCTAAAAGGCTTGTCGAAGTCGGGAAATGCCAAGACCGGCGGGGATACTAACTTTCCCTTTAGATCATTAAACGCGGTCTTCATCTCATTGGTGAAATTTAGCTTTCCCTTCCCTGTAGTGGCAGCATGCAACACTGCTGACGTATCCGCGAAATCCTTTATGAACCTTCGATAATAACTGGCTAGACCGAGAAAACTTCGGAGCTCGGTTGCCGTCGAGGGTTCGGGGGCCTTTTGGATGACGTCGATCTTGTCTTGATCAACCGAAGTGCCTTCCTTGTTGATGACGTGACCAAGCAGTTTGATACGGGGCTGTGCGAAATCACACTTGGATATTTTTATCTTCAGACCATGACTTGCAAGGATCTCGAGTACCCTGGTTAGGTGGTACAAATGTTCTTCCAGGCTTTTCGAGAAGATGACAACGTCGTCTATATAGACGCGAGCAAACTCTACCCCATGAAGGACCGCGTTCATCATCCTTTGAAACGTAGCTGGGGCATTCATGAGACCAAAAGGCATGACTTCAAACTGAAAGGTTCCCTGGCGACAAATGAAAGTCGTCATTTCTTTGCAGTCAGGGGCCATGCGCACCTGCCAGTATCCGGAGAAAAGGTCTAGGGTCGTGAAGAATGAACAACCACCCAAATCATCAAAGATCTGTTCCATGTTTGGTAGGGGCCACCTGTCGGGCGTCATGACCTGGTTCAGACCCCGATAGTCGACACAGAACCGGGGCTTTCCATCCTTCTTATGTGCGATGACAACTGGGAAGGATCAAGGAGAGGTGGACGGCTTGATGATCCCGGCGGACAACATTTTGTCGACCTCTTTCCGAACAACGTCGTCATGCTTTGGGGGTAGCCTTCGGACCTTCGAATGAATTGGGGTCTCGACACTGAGGTCAAACCTGTGCGTTACCGGCACATCAGAGGGCCTAAGATCATACAAGGACCATGCTATGACATTCAAGTTATCCAGAACAGCGAGGAGGTCCACCTGTCTATCTCTTGGGAGATGAGAGATCCGTTCTAGAATCACCTCCTCCTTGTTCGTGTCGGGGGGGTAGTTACGTCGGTCGAGTGTGCGACCAAGTGAATCTTGTGCAATTGGATCTTGCAGGGAATACTCAATGTCCTGTGCTGGGCACGTAGTCTCAGCTACAACTTCTTCGTCGCGGCTTGGGTCTTGTGATTGTTCATCATCTCCCGGGATCTGGGTGTCGATTTCGTCCGGAGGTAGTTCTTCTTCAAATGCTATGACAAAACCGCCGGAGTCGTCGTCCTCCAGCATTCCTACGCGGTCCAGCGGTAAGTTCTGTGCTTCTAGATGAGGGGGATGCGCGGGTGACGGTACTGGATGTCGCAATTGAACCCGCACGTCCAAGAAGTCAGTAACTGACTGGCCTTCGGCTAAAGGAAGCAGAACTACTTCGTCTTTGATCGGGATAGTAAGGACAGGGTCGCGGTAGAGTGGTGAGCCAATGAGGTCTACTTCCTCCGGTGAGGAGTCATCCTCATCGTTACTACCGCCTGGGAACTCCGTCGGGCTTTCGCCTACGGGCCCACCGTCAGGAGAGCAGACTTCACTGTCCTCGCTGCGGTTTTTAGCCCTGGGTGCAATACTTGTAGGAATCACGACATTCACATCTTTTGGCTGTACGCTGGTATCCGTAGACTCGCTCTGGAAGGAGGAGGGATTGGGTCCGGACCTTTCTTCGACAGGGGGATCTGCCTGCACTTCTTCCTCCGCGTCTTCGACTCGTCGATCCTCGTCATCATCATACTGGGAGATCAGCTGGGATTGCTGACGCGGTGCTGGTCCGACTGCCACCCTTTCTCCCTCTGGAGAAATTTGTGGGCCATCGGGTCCTGCAATATGCACATTATTTGCATGAGGGTTCTCCCCACGCTCCGCGGTCAAACTATCCAGATGGATCTGAGTCCCGATGGTACGCCAGGTGAAGTTAGGGCCGTTGGAATCTTCATCCTGAGTTGGTCGACGGGCTTGGTCAGATATTTGAGGTCCTTCGGACGGCCCGGCTCGGGTGAGCTGCGCTGTCACATTGGCGGGTTCTTCCTCATCATCGTTCTCCTCTTCGCCATCCTGGGATCCTGCGTCCCCATCCCTTTCCATTACTGCCACTAAGGTCACTTCGGCGCCACCAGGGGTTCGCTGCTTTGGAAGCGGGAGGTTAGCAAAGTCCTCCGACTCATCTTCAGAGTCAGACGGGATAGCATCAGAGTCTGACGTGAAATCTTCGCTATCTGTCTCAGACAACGGGACAAATGCTTCTAATCCGGAACGATCGGAGTCGAGTCCTATAACGACGTGCTTCTTGTTGTAACTCATGGTGACTTCTTGTGTACCAAGATCGATACAGGCATGCAGCTTTTCTAGCGTGGGGTTCCCGATGATTACATTGAAGGGGGGCTTCTCGATAACAAGAAACTCGAGGGATACCCGGAGATCATCGAACCTTACAGGAACGCCCTCTAGAGTACCACGAATGCGGGCAACATTGCCATCAGCTACTTTAATCGTCCTTTCAGTGGGGTTCGGTGTCAGTAGCAGATGGTCCGCTAGTTCTGCTGACATTAGATTCGGGACAGCGCCAGAGTCCAAAAGGGCTTGGGTCATGGTCCCATAGACTGTAATAGGCACAACCTTAAGACGGGAGTTTTCACGCTCGACCTGGGTCGCATTGACCTTTCTGGTCGTTGCACGGCCAGAGATGATTCGACGCAGATCTTTCTTGGCCGCATCGGCGTCCCCGCGAATAAGTTGACCGAATGTGAGCCCGGTCGGGGCATTCGCGAGCTCCTCCATTACGTTATACTTTCGGGCGTGCTCCTGGAGCATTGACTTACCAGAGAGCTTCTTTGTGGAGGCCTTCTTAGGCTTCCCGGATCGATTACGCGTAGCTGAGCGAATCAAGCGAAATGGGGTGTCGCTTGCTGGGTTCAGAAGTTCCTTGACACCGACCCGATGTTCCAGACGGGCCTGCTTTGGCAATGGGGCTCCATCAGCGGCTCGTTTGGCCATCGCTACAATTTCGCGATCCTGAAGGTCATCCTCGGTGACTACAGAAACTTGGTTGGGTCTGGGAACTTCCGGGACTTCTTTCTGATTTTCGGCATCGAAACGGACCTTCTTTTCCGAATGGCGCTTCCAACACGTTGCGATGGAATGCCCCATCTTTCCACAGCCCCCACAACGCGTATCGCGATGCGGATTCTGTGGACAGCGAGTAGAAAAGTGACCAGGCTTCTGACAGTAGCCACAAACTTGCTCTCCATCAGGCTTCGGAGGTGGTCCTGCCTTCTTCTTCATCAAGAGAGTGAGTTCTGCAAGCTGACTATCTAGCTGATCCACCTTGTCTGCAGTGGGATCCCTATCAGAAGGGTCGACGGGCCTCCTTTGTAACACTTTCTTCGGAGGAGGCATAAACGCCAGTGAACCGCCTGCTCCGAGGGCTTTCTTGCCGGCCACAAAGGATTTGATGAGATCTTTCAACGACTTATAGTCGCTTGCTCCGCGGAATATCACAAACTGAGCTAAGTCTGCGTACTCCATAACTGCTTTACGGAGAAGGCCAAACTTGGCCTTCGCGTTGAACTCGGCCTTGTCGAAGCAAGCGTCCATGCGCTGGAGGGAGCCAAGGAGATCACCGTAGTCCAAACGCGCAGTCACAGCTTCTCGGATATACTCCTCGGGTTCCTCAGCAGCGCCAAAGCGATCGAGCAAGGACTTCTTAACTGATATGTAGTTGGCCGCGTTCGGGGTGAGCACGCCATCTACAGAGAAATTATTATAATAATGATCGAAGGCGTCACCACTTAGGAAGCCCAAGATTTCGGAGGAACGCTCCTCATCAGGCTTTCCACGGGTGGCAACGTTCTCGAAGAAAAAGAGAAATCGACGAACATCGGAATTGTATCCGTCGAAGAGAGGCGTCGAGGTGTCCATAGTATCGGGGCCAAGGGCACCTCGGCGAGAGTACCATGAAAACGCCATTTTGGTGATGGCGTCGGCGGTTACAGCCAAAGGGGGCAAAAACGATAAAAATAAAGTTTGCTCTCGTAGAGTACCAGTCCAATCGGACGAAGAAGCACTAGCCAAATATAAGCTTGCGGCAGAAACCAAACAACACAAGCACGAACACAAGAACAGAGGAGGGATACCGAACGATAGACAAAAAGATAAAGAAGAACAAACAAGGATAATATATGTACTAGGATATGAATAGAAATGTGTCACAACTGGACAATGAAAAGAGAAACCTGTGCTCTAAAAGATAGTATTGTTCTTCTTTCTAAGTGTCGCACGATGACGACGGCTCCGGTAGTGGACGCGCAGATCGTGGGCTTCAGAGAACCGGATGTCGCAAGCCTTGCAGTGAATGTCCAGCTCGGTGTAGTTTGCACGGCGCAAAGCTCTGCGATGGCGACGGCCGGCTTGATGTACTTCAGGCTGACGCTGGCTCTGGACCTGGATGTCACAGACACGACAGCGTTTGAAGATTCGCTTACGCGGCGGAGGGTTACGACGGCGCTTCTCCTTCTGAGTGGCTACGCGAAAGATATGGCGCTCGCGTGGCCCGTCAAGAGGCTGCACAGCCGACTTCTTTATCTGCGGAACGGGGTCAGGGACTTCTTCTAGACGCTCGTCCGGGTCAACCACGGACGAATACTCGCTGGATGAGACGAAAGACGTTGGCACTTGATGTGAAACAAACAAGAAGTTAGTAGTCACACAAAATGCCAAAAGAGCAGCTGAGAACAACTTACTCTTGAACGATTGCCTCAGGGCCGTAGGTTAATGGGAACCTTACGCCGTATCACACAGTGTGTCTAGCAACAACAGGTGCAAAGCAACACTATGTGAGGAACGGAATCGCAACGCGAAAGAACCAGCGAAACCTGAGTCCAAGGCCGACAAGAGAAGCAAGGGAACAGATGCAGGCAGGAGAGGCCCGCACAACGACGAAGGAACGAAGGGAAGCAACAACAAAGACAACCGTGGGGTATGGAAACGGGAAAGATCGATGACGAGAACAACGACAACAAAGAGAATCACCACGGAGAAGAAGGAGGGACGGGGAACCAAGAAGAACGGACTTCGGGAGAGAGAGGCACGCCCGCACAAGGCTAATCCAACGGTAGGGTAGTGCGGACGCTTTGCCGACTCACACGAGACGAGCCCAGAGGGGGGCTGTGTGAGTAGCAGGGAACGTTGTGGGCGTTGAGACCAAGCCGCCAAAGGGGGAGATCGAGAGAGATTGGGGATGGGGGGGAAGAAGGTTGAGACGACGAAGGGGGAAAGAGATGAGGAGTGAGGGTGGGGGGAGGTCGTCGAAGGGGAAGTGGTCTGGCCGGAGTTGAGTCGGAGGCGACTGCTCCGGCCCTTTTATGCACAACCGCACCGTCGATTCCCAGCGAGAATCGTCGGTACGGTTGGCTTGGCCAATGGCTGCGTTGTATCTACCGTCCTACCCAATGAGGGGTGTAGACGGTAGATATGTTTGGCGCATTTGCCACCGCAGGGGGCGCCTACGCCACGCAGCCTTCGTCGTGGAATGCACGTGTACCTATGACAAGGTGTTATACCGCCATGCTGGCGAATGACACTGCCATGACCTGCCATCATGGCAATTACACTTGCCATGACCTGCCGTCATGGCAAATTCAGGTGCACACTAACCTATGATCTAGACTATAAGAATGAGTCTCGTGCGTCTTATGCTCCTATCTCTATCGTTCGTCAAACTATCAACTACATTTCGTCATGAAGGATCACGTCACCAGCCCGGTCCCATCGCCAGCCAACGAGTCCTTACCTGGGCTCGGCCCTCTCGTGGACGTGGAGGCGGTTCCGGCACCGGCCCCCGCCCCCAGTGTCCAGGACGCCGAACACACCCTGCCCCAGGAAGTCGTGGGGTTTGGGTTTTCGGAAGCGCTTCTCGGAGAATTGGAGCAGTTTCTCCGAGAGGTTTCTACCGGGAATTTCGACGTTTACGCGAATCGGCGCCGCCTTATGGACCTTATCAGTCAGGCGCCGACGCTGTATACGCGCGGCGTAATTCGCGGTATAATATTTGTGTGCGAGGGGCGCCGCAATGATGCGTCGCATATCATTGCGCCGCTCCTCGAAATTTTACTGGCGCGCTTACAGAAGTAGTGCGCCCTGCGCGTGTCGGCGTACTCTTCAAAATAAAAAAATGAGCGGCGCAGCGCATGCACCGCTCACTTTTCCTTCACCCCTCTTTTCTTCCTCACAGTTATGCTCGAACTGTAATCGTGTGAATATCGAGATTGTTCACTGCACATTCAATATCAAACAATTTTTTCCAACTTGTATTGCTTTTCATTTCAATATTTACCTTGAGATTTTTCGAGTTGATATTAATCATAGATGCATGTCAACCTTTCAGCGGCTTTCCTTCATTTTTAGATCGTACTAGGAATATTATTTTGCACTTCATAATTTTCCTTCATTGAAAATCTTGTACGCTCTTCTTAACAATAATGAACTATGTCCAACGAGAACTACCTCCTCAATATCTATATTAATACCTGTTGTTTATCCTGTAAAAAGCTATCTGCATCACTTCAATATTTCGATTTTCTTTTAAATTTTTGGAACCTTTTCTGCGATTTATATTAAAGTGCTTTCTGTTTGTTTCTCTTCCGTATTCATGTGCTGTAATTATTAACTTATAGTTAGGGCATTCCGTTCTGTCCTTTTCATTCATTGTTTATCTGTCGCATAACGCGGAGCTAGCGAATTTAGGCACCTTGCTAGTCTAGCCAGTGACCTACGGCGTAGAAACGAAAACACTTATATTATAGATTATAAAACCCCAAACATCGGTACACATGCGCAGCACACCTGTCAAAACCCTTAGAGTGCGTCAAATAACAAATCTCACCTTCAGCCACAGTACAAACCCCCGAAAACCCCCGGCCTCTTCCGTCATCGACGACCTATTTGCCCTATGCAATCGGCAGTTTTGGTATACATCACTCCGTACGTTTTGGCGTACATAGATAGGTGGACACTTACCACGTAGCTTCCAGCGTAAACGTTGTGCAACACTTTTCATTTTGAAAGTCTTAACCTGTAAAATAATGTAAGCGTAACCGTGAAGCAATCGATTTCCTCTTTCGGATGCATCTACTACATGTTGGTCATGGAAGAATTGATATTGGGCGGCTCATATATTACCCAAGATTTATGGTGCATTTTGCCCAGAGTTTGCAATATTGAAATGATGCAGATAGGTTGTCCAGAGCGAACAAAGAATATAGATATAGATATTGAGGTGCTAGGTATCAGTAGACAAGGTTTTCAATTGTGGTGGAGATCGTACGACGTTTTCGAAAAAGGAAAATTATGACATGCAAAGTAATAGTTCTGGTACGATTTAAATAGTGAGCGAAAGCTGGAGAAAATTTTCCATGAACCGATGAATATTAAAAACTCGAAATTTTTTAAGTTAAATATTGAAATACTAAGCGATACTAGTAGGACAATCTTTTTATGTTATTGAATGTTCAGAACGGAAAGATATCTAACCGACGTTATCGATTGCCTTAAACGTTTCGAGATCATTGCTCACATTCTTGTACAGCTTAAACTCTTTAGCGTCATTCTTTCCACTGGGAGAGAATGAATTCTTAAAAATACGCGTACGATTGCTAGTTTTCAAACAAATCCAACGGTATGCTCCTGGTAATACAACCTCCATTCGAGAACCCACTAGTCGCTGTACCTGGTTGTTTCACTTCTTTTCACTTGCAAAGAAAAAATGCTGAACAGAACGTGTACGACGACGAGTCCTCAAAGAAATGCAACGTTGCACTCCTGGTATGACAAAAAGCAACCGAAGTTGCCATTCGTCGCTGGGTCTTAGTCTTTACTATAAACGTGTAGAGCAAAACCCCAGCGATGGGACCGTCTCTCAAGGCGTTCGAGTCCTTGCCCGCTAGACGAGGTGAACTCAGTGGTGAGCCCTCCGAACACGGAAAACGCGGGTGTAAGGCCGTCTGTGGTACGGGATGTACCTTCGGAGGGTAAGGGGTGAACGGGCCTGATCCAGGAGTCCGGCGAAAAGTGACGGAGCGGTTGGGAGGAAGGGTACCGTAGAGCGGTGTAAGCCCTAGGTGAAAGGGGAAACCGAAGGGAAAACCAAGGAGGAACCCTCGGCGGGTCGTGCGACAAGCGGCAACAGACCCCCTGGCGACGGAAGAAGGGGGTTGTGTATTAAGCCCACATGGCAACAACTATATACAGAGACGGCAAAACCACCTGACACAGGTAGGCAGTACTCTGCAGGTAAAGACAAGTAAAAAGATAGGCTGAAGACGGAAATAAGCCCGAGGGCAACAGCTCTGTAGGTCAGTAGTGCCTGAAGGATCCCGAGAGATGAAGCTGGTTCGTACCGTACGCGGTGACCCTCCGGAGGGCGTTGTGCACATTGCACAGGCGAACGTAGTTCAGAGCCGAACTCGGTCACCCTTTAATGAAGGAGGAGGTGACCGGGAGGTCACCCCTCATATCGAAACCAATAAATTAGTTAAACTAAATGAAATAATCTAATGCACACCTAATCAGGTCCATACACGTGGTGAACGTGACAACCCGCGGCAGTGGCCAGTGAAATATCCAACAATCATCCCAAAACATGTGTGAACACACCCATTCCTACACACGCGTACAAGCGACCAGTACTTATCCATGCCACGTCATGGCCGACCCCTCAGGGTGCCATACCTCCATACTGACGAAAAGCATACCCTCCGTGGGCCAATACTCATACCTCCCGAATACCCGGAATCATTCCCACCAGGGAACTATGAAGACCATCCCCGTGCATCAGGCGAGCACGTTTTGCTCTACAAAACGATAGAACCCCTAATCCCCAATTCAAAAATGGCTACGATAAGGCTACATTGAAAAGGTTCCAAGCTCTCTGTAGGCAGCGGCAGTAAGCAGTGGCAAGCCTAGGTTGTTGAATTCCAGATACTCTCATGGTCACCGAAAAGCTGTAGCTACGCTAATAAAATGTTTTCTAAAAGGTTAAAGAACGAAGCTTGGTTGAAGCTTCGTTACAGACCGATTCAGGGTGTACACGGTTCGTTTTTAAAACAGAAAAATTCAGAGCCCCATATGGTTATGAATCGTGGCGCTTGGCAGTTTTCGAACACGTCTGTTGCGGCGACATTTTTTAACACGATCCAAAACCTCTACGTTGTCGCGCTTGTGTTGTTGATGCTTTGGCGATGAAAAAAATTGCACGCCGTCGGTTCTAACCAAGAAATGACGCCTGTAATAGAAGATTCAGAAGTCAAAACGAGGGGTCGGACGGCATTCGTGTATGCTAGGGATATCGAAGGGTGGAATTGGTGGGCGTTCTTGCAGATTCAACAGGATTTGTTGGTTCCAGATTCAAGCTCTTGAAAACTACTGGGGGGCGATAGGCTGTTGCAATGTAACCACTCGCGACGGGTATTCTCGAGATTTTTGAGGAATTCTCATCCCCATGGGTGTTCTCGGGATTTCAAGATGTTCTCATCTGCATTGTTATGAAACGCGTTTTCATTCATTCTTCCGATTCAAAAGAGGACGGCTATATGTCCTGCTCGCCAACGCCTAAAGTTTATAAAGAAGGAAAACAAGAACCTGACGCACAACCCGACTTTCTAACGCCGCCGCGGTAGTGGCTTCCGTCGTCTGAACATCAGACTAACGACGGCAACTTCGTCCCTCGAGCTCGCACTAGGAGACTCCTCGAAAACGAACGAAAAGCGTACCAGTAGAACAAAGAATCAGACGTAATCATCTTTCGTAGACGAGGGTCTCGGCGTGGCCCATCCATTGCAAATGGAGTACCATTTTCTACGAAGAAAGAAGCATGGGAGAACATCGTGAATCAAATTATCGTTCTAGATGGAGACTCCCTCAACAGCCCTGAAGCAAGAATGGAGGATCACACTGAGAAAAAGCGGGAGTCTATCGCTTATTATGGCCCTCGTATGGATCTCAGTAATTCGTACAGTCGTCACAACCGAAAACGACACCGACTCATTAACATCTTTGATCACAATCTCTTGTTTCATGCGGATTTGCGAAAGACGTTATAGATCGCGAGCCATAAGCGTCAAGACATTATGAATACTTATGTTTTGGAAGAAGCAAAGGAAGCTGGTTCGTTTAAAGAGAGGTTGAAACAGAATAAATACCTCATGCACAAGAGGTTCCTCAATTTTATGGCTGCCATCTTTTTTTCTTGCGGGTGCCAACAACCTCAAGCTATCGCCACTTTGCAGCTACCAACGGCCAGTGAAATTATTTGGGTTAAACGCACACCGTTTGACGATTTCTTCAGTCTTCGCTGCAATTCCGACAAGAAAGAGAGGGACGTGGGCTTTCCGTCCGTTTTGTTTCCGATTTCGATGAAGCCGTTTGTTGAATTTCAAAAGCCGGTAATGCGCGCGTACTTGCGAGACAAGTTGAGCTTTGTGGACGAAGGGATTGATGTTCGTCTTTTGATGCACTCGCGGGATGGAACCTGCCTTTGCATGCGTCATATCACACACTCGTTACACACTTTCAAGGTTCATATCAATCGCCGATACGAGTTTGTTACTTCTATGGTCGTTCGTGCCAGTTTTGCGACGTCTATGATCCGCGCCTATCGCAGTAGACGTATTGGAAGTGGTTGGTCTGAGCAAGAGTTTTTAAAATTGCTAGGAAAGCGAATGAATGCAAGCGCAGAGCAAATTCTGAGCCGTTACATTCACATCAGTTGCATGGAATATGAAAAGGGTGTCAAAGTTGCAATGGAGCAACTCTTGATGGTGATGGAAGAGGATGATGAAGAAGAAGGGAATGATTAGTAAATATGGTAGAGATAATAATTGTAGCCTGTTGACGCGGTTAGATTGAGAGATCTAACCCATAGAAGTTTTCATTTATTTCTCGATAAAATTCGAAGTCCTTTACAAACTGCTTCAAGGGTGATGATGGTGTTACTTTTCGAATTTAGGAACCTCAAACTTGCAGCAGAGATTGGTTTTCGCACAAATCCAAAGCAGCCAGACTTCGATATGAAACTGGCCTCAGTTTATTTCGGGGTGAGATTTTGTGGATATATGGAACATTTCAATGTGTAAAAGTTCCGGATAACGAAATTTTTAAGTCAAAATTGAACACTGTGCTATTACAGAACGAAAATGTTGTCACGGATACTGGATACAAGTCTTCGTCGTGTACAACTCCTTATAACATTAACATCAATTTAAGAACGTTCCACAGCCGCTATCGAGAACGTTATAAAAAGCTCTATTCTCGAGTCCAACCTTCTTTTTGTTTGCAAAAATGGATTTTGACACAATAGAGAATTGCGCGAGGATTTTCGTTTGCTGTGGCCAACATTATCAGTATTCTTTTAGCAAACGGAGACTATTTATTTTGCTAAACATTCAAGCTCTTGCAGCGAGAGAATGTCAAAGTTCGTGGTTTCCTACTTTCGACGTAATAAGTAAAAGATAAGAAAAGTCATGAAATGACAGTATCATTTAGGAATCGTTTCTAGAGTTTTTAAAGAATAGAATGGAACTACTGGGCAAAGTTCTAAAGGAAACATTTTTGCTTTAACTCATTACTGCATTCGCAGTAGAGGTTTTGAGACAACAATGTGATTGAAACGTGGGCTGCATTACTATAAGCTTTGTGTTGCATTGTAAATTGTTTGTAATTGACGTACATACATACATACATACATCGGTTTTCATACATTTTCCTGTTAAAATTTCAATGTGCCTTGTTTTGTCACGTGCGGAAAAACATATTTACAAAAACGTTTTTGACCTTGAAGAATGTGCAAAGATTACCATTAAGTACTTTGACATGACGTTTGGGTAAGGCTTCGATTGATTATCATTTGCTATCGAATGATTAAAGCTGATAGAAATGCAACCTTTTGTCAAGTAGACGAAAACCCTTTTGAAAATGGTCTTTGAATATTATAAGAAGGCTGTCCATGGCACATACGGTAAGATTCTGAAAATATTTCACAAGAATTTTTGAGAGATCTAATCTATAGAAGTTTACATTTTCTTCTCGAATAAACTCGAAATCCTTTTCAAACTGCTTCACGAATGTTGATATTGTTGCTTTTCGAGTTTCAGAACCGCGAACTTTGAGAGATTGGTTTCCGCACAAATCCAAAGCAGTCAGAGTTCGATATGAAATTGGTCTCAGTTTATTTCGGGGTGAGACCTTGTGCATATATGGAACATTTCAATGTGAAAATTTTCGGGATAACGAAATGTTTAAGTCATAATTGAACACTATGCTATTACTGAACGAGAATATTTTCACGGATAAGAGATTCAAGTCTTCGTCAAGTCAAAATTGAACACTATGCTGTTACTGAACGAAAATGTTGTCACGAATAATGAATACAAGTCTTCGCCGTGTATAGCTCTTGATAACGTTAACATCAATTTCAGAACGTTCAGAGCGGCTATCAAGAACTTCGTGAAAAGCTCTATTCAGGATTGCAACAATTCTTTTTGTTTGCAAAATCAGTTTCGTCACAATAGAGAACTGCACGGCGATTTTTTGTTTGCTATGGCCAACATAATCAATATTCTATTAGCAAACGGAGACTCGTTTTGGTAATCTTCTTACGTTGTTGGTACCTTGACGAAAAGTGCGGGCTTATATATAGAATGATCTCCTTTTTTTCAAACAATTATTGATTACCTAATAAACTATTTACAATTATGCTCCTTATCAAACTTCGCATTTAGCGCCATTTTTGGAATATTGTTTGCATGGGACCACTGCCATGCCAACAAATGAACCGCAGAAGAAAAAGGCATTTCCTTCAATGCATACATTTGGGAAATGTATCTCAGGTTGTCTCTGAAATTGAAGTTTTTCTACAAGGCGAATGTATGCAAAATCTCTCATATTGCATCTGATTCCATGTTAATAAATATTTAAGCATCATTGTATAACTTTTAAAAAACAACCAACAAAGAACCTATTTTGCTCTGTTTTGGTTCTCTTGTGCCGTTTTCTAAAAAGCAGGATAAACATTTCCAGATTTGCATAATGCATAGGAATCAACGTCAATTTGAGTTCGAAACTTTTCATGTATTCCCACACTTTTCGAACTGCGCTACGTTTTTCCCACTATTTCTGAAAGCCTTACGAACAAACTGTTCATGAACGAAATCTTCTTAGACCACCATTCAGCCGTGTTGATGGGATCAACAACATGAACACAGTTCAAGGCTAATATCGCCCAACTATTCTAACAAAGAATATTAAACCAGACTGCCAAACCTTTTGCCTTATCACTGCGATAAATACTGTCAGAGTCAGATCTATGAAATGGAAACTTTGAGGATTGCGAACAGCCAAAAGGCTTTTAAGAACTATTTCAGTCAATGCAGCGGTGGCGCATTGAACTTCTTCTCGGATCAAATTTTTATCTTTCTTATTCAAAAGTTCTTTGCAAACAACGGAATCCATTTTGGATACGCACGCAATAGTACTCTCCTCATTTTCAACTTTAGGGTCTGTTTCAGAGTCTTTTTCCTGAGCCATTGGTAGTGCTCCCGATGTTTGCCTGTTATCAGCCGATCTCGAAGTGATATCTTTGTTCTTGAACGAGCATTGAAGGAGCCTTCGTACGGGAACATCATTCTTCCACTGAAACACAAATTCCTGTAGACCGGGCACCGACATCGGTCGAAGACGGTTTAAAGTTGATTTGTTTAAATCTATTTTGGAATTGACCCTTAGGGTTGATAAGTCATTGATAACTCCCGCTTCGATGAGACGATCTCGGCCAGAAAGATATCCACGTAGTGTGTTCTAGATGCAAGAGCTCAGAAACGCAATGTAAAACTAATTGTCTTCTTCCTGGGTCTCCTGCTAATATCTGATACACTTGCTATGAGTTACCTTCGGTTTTCTTTTTCGTTTTGTTGACACAGCATGCTTTAACTTCAACTCTGTTTTGAGAATTCTGTAAGAATTGAGTTCCTGCTAAGACCTCGATCCCGAACTACATTCAGCGGCAGTGTTGTCAGTAGCAGAAGACATTGTCGGGGATATGTGAGACGGTCTGTTCCAACACACGTTTACGTTGCGGTGAAGGAGTGGATGGCTTTTTTCGAAAGAGCTGCCACGTATGCTGCCCATTTAGGGTGAGAGCCTTCTTCATATCAGCACATACGCTCCACGCTTCTTGGACCTTTGCGATATCGAAGGTAGCAGCTCTAGTTTTTGAGCGATGTATAAAACAAGACCAAACAGGACTCGTGCATTTCGAGAACCTTTGTAGTGACTTGCAACCATTCATCGCAGCCTGCACATCTCTCACTGTGACGTCCGGCTTTCCTTCTGCCAAAGCTGCGAACAGGGTCACACGGGAATGTTCTGAGTCACAGGTGAACCTTCTTACTAAAGTTGTTCCCGTGACTCTTTCGTGAAAGAAACACTGTAGAGTTTGGACCCTGTACAAGTACAAAAAGCTACCATAAATAAATTTAGTTCAACAATAATGTGGTAACAGGTTTAATGTGGGCTACTTTAAACAGGGTGCCTGAGATGGGGTGAAAGTTAATAATTTTTGATTTTATTACACAAAAGCTCTGCAAATGAATATCATAAAGACAAGAAAGTCCTGTTCCGCTTAATACGTGCATTGAAAACAAGTTTTAGTTATTTCTATCGTCGTAAGACGCAATAAATTTCTACTAAGGAATGGAACTTTTCCCAAGTTTACTATTTCAATTAAAATTTTTACGGTGTGAACCCACATTTTAAAAGCCCTTTTTAAATAATGTGGCCCACATTATTTACGTTTTCACCTTATTGCGAGGCTCCTACTGGCGTGGAGACTCTACAATCAACTCAATATGTTAGGCCAACGTTAGCCACAATAGAATAAATACTAGCAGTTAAAGAAGTTCTGGTAATCATCTTCGTCAGCAAGACTCAAATGTCGCAGCTCATGATTTTCGCTTGACGTTAATTTCGTTCGTATGCTGAGAAAAGAGGGGTAGAAGGGGGAACTTTCCAGACCAATTGTTGAGGAAGGCCTATTTTTTTCAGCCAGTCATGAACGTTGGCCATTAGTAGTAACGTTGCTAAGATTTGAGGAAGTTGAAACCAAGTGCCATCTTCACAGAGAAAGAAAATCGCAATCTCATCTTCAGTTCCTTTCGCCACCTCTATAATCCTCTTTCATCGACTTCCACAACCTCAAACTTTCGTTGCATTTTTCGCTCTGTCGACCAAAGCGCTTGGCAGCGGCACCCTGTGAGTTTCGATCGCAGCGCAGGATGTTGAGTTGAAAGGTGTAGGGTTCGATGTCTCCGAGTTTGCTGAGGAGGCTGTGCCTGACGGCGTTAAGTACGAAGCTATTGACTCTCAGCTTGAGTCAACTCGCTGGTTAGCGGAAGCGCCGAGTATCAGAGCCGCCCAGGCCTGTGGGTCTGAGTGTCGCAGACTCTCTGGCTCCGAATCAGCCTGCGGGTGCATGACGAAGTGCGTAGGTTGCACTCTATCTACTATGTACACGACGCAAGCCGCTCTATCAACTACAGTGGTTTTGCAACTGCCACTACAGTCCTCTCCCTCAAAGACGAAGTTGCTTCCGAGCTTTCTCAGCGAGTTTCGTCGGAGTGCGTTTGCGATGCAGTAGACGTTGTAATATAATTGGAACATCTTTGTATATTTGATCCAGAGGTTCAGGAGAGTCTTCGTCGTTGCTAAGTACTTTCCAGCGTACGAGTACAAATAATCCCTTCTGAATCTCAGCAAACTTTAGTAGACGAGCAACTGGCATACTGAAAAACTACTTGTAGTCCGAGTGATCGTCGCGATGCATCAGTATGTAGTTGGGTTCTACGCGGCTTTGTCCAATTTCAATATAATCGAACTGAAGCAAATCGTTCGGTTTCGTACCATGGACCGCTGGTCCAAAAGATCGTGGCACCTTGTCGCCGGCGGTGGTCGAGATGCAATGAATGCAGGCCTTTACAAACGTTTCTTCGTCTTCAAATAGTGTGCTCCAGAAGTAGTGCTGTGCCAAAGCGCTGGAAGTGACGTCCTTGCCTCGATGGCCTGCTGGGCCAGTGTGTGCGATGATGCAAAGCCGAAGCTGGAGATTCTCTGATGAATCAGGTATCCATACTGCTTCCTTTGAGGTTCCCCACAAATCTGAAGAAAACGCCATGCTGGTGAGACGATGCTTAGCATGACGTGATTGCTCTTCACGAATTTCCGTCGGCGACGGCCAGCAAAAATTATCTGTGCGGGACCGTCTGTGTTCTCGTTTTGCTAGTTCGCAGTCCAAGAATGCTAGTTTTGAAATGCTAGTTTTTCATATGTTAAATCGCACTTTCTTTAGTTCTCATTCGGAGGAAAAACTAGAGAAAACTACGACTACTGAATGATTCTGAGGAAGCCTAAATTAAGCTACGTCTTTCGTACTGGACATCTAAAACTTCCAAATATGAAAGATGCCAGAGCCGTAGTTCAAGGTCTCTACTTTTCGAAGTGCTCTAATTTCTTTGACCCAATTATATGGTCCGCTCTCTGGACCTCTGTTTCAGCCGTTACAGATTCAGAGGGAGTCCTAATTTCTCCCTGTACCACATGAAAGGAACTACTGCAGAAAGCAAGGTCAACGCAGTTAGTACTCTGGGCAGACCTACACTCCTTCGTGGTGCACTCCGAGTGGATCGAAACAGTAGTAGCAGTGCTTACATACCCATACCAACTTCCAAGTGTGTGAACCTTATTCAACATGAACCGAAACCTTGCAGAATATAGTGAACTAACACAGTCAGTACCGTTAACAGTCGACGACTTTCTCCATACGATGCTATTACGTACCTTTCAGAATCATTCCCTGCCTCCATTCAAACCCAACGTATACGTCCCTACTAAAAGTAGACGAAATGGGGCAGAAAGTATTGATCGTGCACGGCCAGGACTCATGATGCCCAAATGAAACTGATAATTCGTTGGTAATGCATACGCTTTTGAAGCTCGCGGTGTGTCTTTCGAAACCGCTTCCAACTTTGCACTGAAATGGATCAGTATTACGAACAGAGCCGTAGACGATCACATGTAGTTCCAAAACCACACTCACGAACCTCTCCGTACGATGACAATACCTCTCTTCTCGACGCTCCAAGTCATACTGTGCACATTCGAATGAAGTGCAATGCTGGACGTTAAATAGCATGACCAGAACAGGATCTTCAAACATCAAAAAGCAACAGTGGCAAAATATCACAAGCGAGAAATGGACCAGAAATAGGCGACAGTTAGTATCCGCAACGATCCCAGACAGGTATCAGATCAACAACGTACAACTGTGAGTACTGTAACAAGAATCTCAGAAAGAAATTAGAGGACCAGATCTCCCAGCTCTCACAACCAAATAAGAATATTACCGTTGACGATCCCATGTAGTTCCAAAAGCACTCATCACGCATGTCTCTATGTGATGAGATTACCTGCGTTTCCAGCGCTCCAAGTTATACGATGCCTACTTGAATGACGTTCCTTGCTGCGAGGGGATCAGTATAACCAAAACAAGATCTTCGAAAATCCAAAAAGACAAGCGCAAAATCTCAGATTCAAGACGAGAAACAGAAAAAGGCGACAGTTAGTATCCAAAACGATCCCCGACATTTAGTAGAGCAAAAACGTACATCTGGGTGTAGCGCGAACCTTGGAAAGAGAAAAAGAACCAGCTATCCCAGTTCTCAAAATCAGTTAAGATTATTGCGGTTTCCATGACACAAAACAATTCCACAGACAATCATGAATCTCGAAAGTGAGATATGAAAAACAGAAGTTAGTTCTGAAGCCAAGAATTACTAGCAGCTAGAGGCATTGCGGGTAGAAACCACATGTCAGCAAATATAAGACAGCAAGCACACATACAAGATAAAAAAGTACCGACAAAGCGATAAACCGAAATTGTGCTTGAACAGCAAACAATATTGAGCCCATTCCGGAAATCTTTTGTTGTATTTTACCATTCTGGAGTAGAAAGTAGAATAATCTCCACCTTTCCTTTCGAAAAGAAATCTTCAACGGTACAATCTTATATGAATCACAATCTAGGAACCTCACTCACCTCTTCAGCGGAGGCTCCTTACCAGGAATACCCAAGACATCAACATCCCAACTCATTCATATCACGAGCAACTTTAAGTATTGCAAAATGATAGCCGCAGACCCAGTCAGCATCAACCCGACCGCACGAGACGAAAATATATTTCCGAAAACTGGACGTGAACGTACCTGTGCGTTCATGAAATGATTTGAGACAACAGAGAGACCATCACACCTTCAGAGTCAGATCTAAGGTTGGATCGCACTTGGATTACACTGACTATTACGGCTCTTCTCTCTTCTCAAAGCAGAGCACTAAGTGCTCGCGCCGGGGGCCGATCGTCAGCTCAAAATTTTCTGAATAATGATTTTCATTTTTCGAATTCTCTGCCATTTTTTTCTGGCGGAATCTAGTCGTTTATGTACCCCTTTCTTTGTATGACGGACATTTCAATCTCTCTATAATGTACCAGTGATGTATGCAAATAGTTCTTTCAAGTTGCACTATTTCACTTTTAGCCCTTCAATTCTCATCTCCGACGTGCTAATCAATGGCTTCTGTCGTCCAGCACATCATCTGCTTCTTGTGCTACGATTTCAAATAGTTCTATGATCTCTCTTTCACTGAACCATGAACTTTGTAAGCACTTGCTTAAAACTTATGCCTCTCTGACATCTATAAAGCGAAGCGCTTTCCTTCTCTATTCGCGAGTAGCACATTACTGCTCCATTTTACCGGAACCACTCTATTTTTTCTCTAGTTTCCCCTCCGACAATCTTGGGATCGTAGATGAACAACCCTTTCTTAAGGAGCAGCTCGCTCTATCCAAACGCATATCCTATCGCATCATATTTTGCCACTATACAGCAAAGATAGACTTCCTTTTCTCCCTGCGTAGGCTCCAGTAATCCTTCTCTGGACATTCATTTGGTGAAAACATTCGTAACATTGATGTTTATTTTATCTTCCACGTCTGCAAAATTCGACATACGCTAAGCATACAAGCTCATCGACATCCTCGGAAAGTTTTAAGTGATTTCCTTAAATCTTTCACAGCTCTATCAAGTTCGCTTATGACAGTTTAAAATACACTGAGAACCATTTGAAGAATTTACGTGTATAAGCTCTGAGAATGATCAAACGGGGTATGGGGCCAGATTCCAGCGTAAGAAAAGAATTGAAGCTGAAAAAAGGGTGTTTATACACGTATCCGAATATTACGAATTTGAAATCATTCCATGTACAAAATAATCAGGGCGTCTATGAAGTGTTAAGCTTAGAAGAACGCTGAGAAAAGATCTTTTCCAACCGAAAGCAAGTTACTAGTTCCCTTCTTAAACGTCTTCCATTTCAGGATAAACGTAACCTTACATTTATACCCTTCTCCATTAAATTAAATACTATATGGATATTAATTTTCTTTTCAAAGGTTCTTAAACCTTTTCAAGGCCATTGAGGCAGCATCAACTTTCAATATGGTACTCATTCTAATTATCACCGGTTCTAGACATTAGGATCAAGAATTGAGAGTTTTATGTATTTATACATAAATGAAAAGAAAAAGAAAGTAGTTCAACCAATTCTTGTAAGCTAATACCAGTTCTGCAACCTTTAGAATTGAACTTTTTTATTTTTCCGTGTTGCAAGCTTTTGGCAATCTTCTCAAGATTAGTACCTTTCAGCGCTCTCGATAAACTTATATTGCATCTAGGTCAGCCAAGTTTAAATTCTACTAGATTAAACTGGAACTTCTACTAGTATCCTAACTTGATGAAAAATATGAGAATTAAAACTATATATCTTTCTTTTTTACTATGCTTGGGACATCATTCAAACAATGGTTACAAACAGAAAAAGAATAAATAATATCACCGCTCTATGGGAAGTTTGATGGTGGTAACCAGATCTTTGCATCTGTTCATCTTCTTTGGTAATAATAATATACCTTAATCAATGTCAATAAAATTTAAAGAAAGATGTTTTTAAGAACCGCTTACAACCGAGGATGATATTAATGATCATCTAAAGTCTTATTAAAAGAAGTTTGTTTTTGTCCAATTTATATTCTCCTTAAACGGCTCTACATGAAGCCTTTGAAATATTTTTAGTTATAAAATAATGGATGTCTAACGATTTTATTCGACTTCATTTTTATTCTTTTTCTCATGCAGTTCTCGCAGTAATAACGAATCACAGCTAGTTTCGAAAAATATATATTTTAGAATTGCACAATAATGAGTGGGTTTCAATGGCATGGACATCTACGAGTAACGTTCTTAAATGTGCGCGATACAGAACACTGTATTGAAGTATTATTAAATATTGAGAACAAATTTAAACTAACAACTATCGCGACTAGATTTGTCACCAGATTGCTGCAATATGTAATCCACCAAACGTGTTTTGGCTTTCGTGCGGCTCAGTGTAGGCCTACCACGAAATAATGGCGACCTTTACTTTCCTTCTCTGCAAAACCTATCACATTACGATATTAATTGGCTAATATGACCTGCCTGGATTTACTTAGTTTTATATTTTTACTTTATGTACTTCTTCTTAATTCGCAGCTACTGTTGCTTCATTACAAGATGCGCCGTGTTCAGACAGCGGACGGGACCGCGGTGAGGGGAGTTCGTAGCCGAGATCGTGGTCATGATCTCGGCTATGAACCCGGCTGACCGCGGTCCATGCACAAGCCATGACACGTGTTGAACAGCCTACAAAATTTACCGGTCGTTTCTACACGTGGCAAGCGCTGTGGCAAGGTCAGTGGTCTGCGCATACCGGCCAGCCAATGTACACGTGTGGTAGCGCATGCACCGTGTTCAGGCCGCTGACCGGACCGCGGTCAGCAGAGTTCATAGCCGAGATCATGGCCATGATCTCGGCTATGAACTCCGCTGACCGCGGTCCGGTCCGCGGTATGAACACGGCGCATCTAGCCACGGTAAAGAAAACTTTGACATTAATAGTCGTAAAAACTTAAACTACAAGAAAATTATAAATAAATAGGTTTTTAGAAAATTCTCATCTTCGACAGGATAATATTCAACATGCCTAAGGCAACAACTTAATTTATAATGCTTTACATATTGAGTTTAACGCTATATAGCGAAGTATACTTTGTATAATTCGAACTTACAATATAAATCGCTTGTAAGCCTAGTTATTAAATCAACGTCAGGAATATATTGAAGCAATCGCTAAAACGTGAAAGCACCTAATACTCTAAGAACAGCCTTTTGCTTTTCATACGAAAAATGTAAACATTTAACAAAATATATCTACAAAACATCTGAAATGGAAGCAAATGAACTAAAGAAAGAAAATTTGGAATAATATTTTTCTGAGACACGGATTAAAAAGTAGATAGTATACAACGTGTTTTTTATCTTAGATTACAACAAATGGTAACAGTATTGATGTTTTCATTGAGTATGGGAATTTAAAACACTAGATCTAAACTGTACCCTTCCCTTCTTTATAAATGCGCCGAGGTTTGCTCGCAGCTTCTCAAATATTAATTTAAATTCATGTTATGAGGGTTTAAGCAAAGTTTCTTTTTTCAAGAATTTACATTGCCCTCCAGAACGGTCAGTTTTCTAGTGTATTTAAAGGCAATAATAACGTAAACGTTGAGGGCTAGATATTAGCGCTCTAATTTATATACAATCGATTAAAAGGGATTACATGTATGGCAGTCATTCATTGACACTTAGAGGTTATATAAAGAAAGAGAAAAGTGAAATCATGGGCGAATATAATGTCTGTTTAAGAAGAAATACATTAAAGAAGTGACGTACCGAAAAGTATAGAGAGATGTTCAGGATGCAGTTTATATGATATGAAAAAACAAAAGGATCCTTTTATGTGACATTCTAAGGTCGGGTATCTAACCAGGATTTCAAAATCGCACAAAATATTTTTGCACAAGGACTTTGTTATACAAATTAAAAAGTGTACGAAAATGAGCACGTATAAGAAATGGCACATATCACTAGCCGGGATGGTGAGATAGGGAGTTATGTTACATAAAACAGGATATACCGTATTCATTAACAAAATATTTAGGTGGGAAAATGAGTTACACTCCCATGTAGATGCAGAGAAGAATAGAATCATATTACTCGCAATTCAATTGAAACATCAATACGATGAAGAGGTTTATGCACGGATGAAAGCGCCTTTATCTTTGCAGAGGGTTCCGCAGAGATGCATGAACGGTGTCTAAACACAATCGGCAATTCTTCTTCTCACCTTCTACTTTCTGCTCTACATGTTTGACTTCTCGTATCGAGAAGGTCTCGTTAATTTCCTACGACAGCCTGATGACTCTGATAATTATGATGAATGTGCAAATGAAGGAAGCAACAAATAACATGAGCCGATATGAATCAGCTTGAGATCATATTGCAGGTATCGGCTTGGAGGGAGAGAGAGTATATCTCGGGCTCTGGTTAGTCAGCACAATGTGGGCGTTCATAGAGCCTTTATAATTGGGTTGCGAATCGCAACCCAATCATAAAGTCTCGCGCAATTTGCAAATGCTTTATCTACGAGCAATGCGCGAATAACATGCGTGACTGCACAGTGCTCAGCCACTCTCTGTTTCAGCGTCTGCTGGCTTTCTCGCACAGAACCTCCTTTCCCAGTGTACATTGCATTTGCGATGCCTTACCCTCTCCCCACCCTTTCTACACAACTATCAGAATGTGAGTCCTTGTGCTTTTGCAACCACTCGCGATGCTGCTGCATTGAGGCTGCGCAGGCTCGGCACCATTCCCTCGTTACCTTGTAAACGGCCGTCGCGTATCGACAGGTGTGAGAGTTGGGCACCACCTTTTCCAATTTCTTGACACGCGTCGTCCAACCCACCTTCTGCGCTGCTGTCTCGTCTGAATGATGCCCAGGAGACGTCTCCTAACCCCATCGAGTTGCTGCTAATCAACTTTCCGAAGAGCGCCATCACCTCTCACGTCACGCGGTCTTTGAAAATGGAGTTCGAGATGATCACCTTGGCTCAGCTGATGCTATTGTGTCAGACGATTGTGTGTACCATGCCAAATCACCCTCCATTGAAATCGTTTTCCATACTCAAAGCGCCTTCCAAGTCTTCGCCCTTTAGTTCGATCCGCCTCTCACATCTGTCTAAGTGCTGCGTTCTTACAAGAACTCTCACAACGAACCATTGCACTCGCTCTGCCACCACTTTCGTAGCTTTCGCTGGCGTCTTCTAATCTTCCCAATATGTCTGCAAACTGTGGTCACAGATTCTTTTACATTGAGTGCGGAGGTTATCTCTGCGTTCCAACCACACCAACTTTTAAAAAGACACTTTTCCAATCATCACAAATAACACATCGTATGTGTGCAGTCGCTTAGAAAAGTTCTGGTTCGTCTTGTTGCATCCGTCTAGTTCGCCTGCTGCTTCCACTCTGTCATCCCCGCATGGTCTGTAAAGGCCGCAGGGCTACTGCCTATCATGCCGCGCTGCAGCCGCTCCAGACACAGACTGCCGCGGAAGACGCTGCCGCTCATGTGCCACGCAATTGTTTCGAGACTGTTTAGAAGGCTGCACATAAATGCGAGAAAACCACCCGAGACTGGGGCTTTCTGGAATTTCCCCGGTTCACAAAGGGGCGGCCCGGAATTTATCGGAGGATTGCATGACTATGTTCATCTAGGTGCGCATTTATTTACAGCATTCTGCCCCGAATCCTATTAAGGAATGTTACTGAGCGCTAAATACGCCGTTAAACTCCAGGTAGGAGTTGGGCTTTCTCGAGTGTGCAAATCAAGAAGCAACTTGGTACATGAGATTTGTTCCGAAATCGCTCTACATGGAGTATGCTGTGCTGTTCCCGAAGTTCAACCTGTCAGTGTCCGAACTTGGAAATGAGAATTCGGGGATAAAGATTTTCTTTTTGCTCTGAAAAAAGTGTTCTACCAGTCGCAGACGTCTTCTACTGTCGTAGAGACTAAATTATGCTCAGAGGAGTTTTGCTGGGACAACAGAAAGGCATTCAAGTATCAAGACGTGCATTTGCTTCAGCTTAATTTTTGCAATAAGCTTTAGAAGAGGATGAAGAAAATTGCTCCTGACAAATCTAAGTCGGTGTCTACATTATGTGAGAATACTCTTCTCAGCTTTACGACCTATATTAAATTTTCTTATGCCTTCACGACGAAAGAAGAGGTTTTGGACTTTTTATCAATATCAAGTGCTGTCGCAACGTTTACGACACCGATTTTGTCCCCGCTGCTGATGATTTCGATGAGGATGAAACTCTTCGTTGCCTTGAAGGACGGAAAAGAGACCGAAAAAGAAAGTATGAGAAGAAGATGCTGATAGTAGCGATGAAAAGGGAGATAGAGGAGAAAAAACTAGGCCTAGGATTTGAAAAACGAAGGAAAAGGAGAAGGAGACTAGAGTTAGCTTTAGTTCTGTTCCGAAGCTAGTGTGGAAGGGATGCAGGTATTTCGGATATCAAAAGAGGTGGAGATGGAAGTATGTGGAGCAAGTGGGAAACGATCAGGACCGGTATTATGATGTCGCGAAAGGGTTTGACTCTCTTTCGCAGATGCGCGTATAGGGAAAGGTACTGGCGGTGTACTGATCGAAGTTGCGAAGTAGGATTTAAGTCATGTTGACGTCATTACTTGAGGATGGCGAGATGCACGCGGCTTCTAGTACGTGAATTTTGTACTATGTAGCTGTAGTAATGATGTCAATCCTACAGAATTTGCAGAAATTTGCCACCGTAAATACGGCGGCACAGGTGGTCATGACAGCATGCTTTCCTCTGACGTAAAATAGTACGGACGAGACTTTCATTTCGTGAACATGTACTAGCAGTCGCGGCGTACGTCAATTACTCTGCTTTGAACGCAGAAAGAGCTCTAGTAAATGAAAGCGCCGAATACAAGAAATTGTAATTAATTGGTTGCACATAGCCATGTACGCGAGTTTTGCAGATTTTTTGACTAATTTCGTCCGATCATGGTGTTCTAGTGCACCTAACTAGCAAAACGAGAACACAGACGACGTCCATAACACAGAAATAGACACAAGGCGTTGAATTGTAGGGACGATAGACCAGCGCGTGAGCATGTCAGTCCAATCATTGCCCAACCCATTGATGTGGAAGCATATATAAGCGTAGGCACTAAGTCGCACTGCTCATGGCAGATGATGGTCTCCTAGTGGAGTGCTGGCTGCTAGCTCGCAGAGAAGTAAGGACCGCGGAAGCGAATGAGTATGTCACGAGTGTCATGAATGCTGAGGCGGTGTATTTACTGTGAGTGGCGCTGGTCGCATGTTAAGTAGGGAGCGCAAGTTGAATGCTTTAGGAGAGGTGCCGAATCCCGATATACATCGAACTGCAAGCGGTCTGATGTGTCAGTCGGATTGCCTGCTGTAGAGCTGATCGTCATTACTGGCTCTTCTCCTTCTTGTTTTTGGTGCGTACCTTCACTCTTTCTTCTTTTGCGCTCGGTTTTTCGCTCTGAAAACGGTTCCGCTTTGTCGTATCGCCCGTTGGAGAATGGGATGATTGACTTTATTCGTGCGCAGCAATTAGGTTAGTGCGCGGCATGGTTTCGGTTTCGTAAGCCCGTCAGAGAGGTTGTTGTCGCGATCTATGTCGCCAATATCGGATATCTCTTCGTGGTTGTAGGCTTCCCGCGCGGCACTGATATCGATCATAAGTGGCTCTTCCCCCGTATGTGTTGCCTTTTTAATAGTGTCCAAGATGATCTGACTATCCGTTAGTAAACATAAACGAATTTCGCTTCCCAAGCAAATCTCTAAGTCCTTCTTGGTAATGTACGCGGCGTCGAAAGCGTCGGCGAAAGCGTAGATTTCTGCGCCCGTACTTCAAGTGACTGTGCCTCACTCCCTGCACACTAAGAGTATTACCAAAATCCGGCCCTCGCAGTGACCCGAACTGAATAGGCCACCAGCTTCAGTGGGGTTCATCATAGTTGCGGCCGTAATACTGCGAGCCGCGATACACAAGCACGCTAAGCTCACCGCCCATTATTGTTTCTCTGCTGATGTACATATCTGCATCTACAACTCACTCAACCGTGGTCGCCAATGTCTCATAGAGGCCATATCTGTGCGCTGTTGTATGATCCAGCCGGCGTTTAGGTCTTTGCTGACACCTCTGCACGATTTCTTTCTCAACTGTACGCACCAACTCACCCGCGCGAAAGATGCGCTCGGTCTCATCGAGGTGTTCTGCAACGTATCGCTCACGATGGCCCTCGTCCCTGCGCCGGACTACCGCGATATCACACATTTCTCACGTCCAAAAATTGGACTTCTTCCTGCGCCACAGACCAACGCCGCTCGGACCCTTCAAGTCGACATCGGCCGGACCTCTTCAGTCTAAACTGCTGTATGCTTCCATTCGCTGGATGATTCGAAGTTCGTTTCGGAGTCTTGTACAAGGAGTATTGATTCACTCTCAAATGGCATTTTGGTGGTGCGACGATCGCGCTGCTGGTATTCTCAAACGCGTGCTGCTTCCAAGCCCAGCTTCAGCCCCGCGGCCGCACTGTGCACTTCTACCTCTTCCAAGCCCAACGAAATCCAGGCGGCCGTCCTGCTCCCAAACCTCCGACCGCCTCCAACGCACAAGATGCTTTTGCATAGTCCCGTTCACTTCTGACTTCTCTTTTCCACTTCACTGTCCACTTCGTTCTTCTTCATTCTTCTTCTTCCGGCGGGGTCGCTCTACCCCAGATCTTACGCCTGCGCAATGCTTCGCCACTTTACGCACAGCCTCTCAGTCCCCCCAGTCAATAGATTGAGGGAACGGTCCAGAGCGGTGCAAGAAGCGAGAAGCCGCCGTTGGAAACAAGCGCTTGGTTGCGGCGTTGAAATAACGAGGCAACGTCGGCATCAGAGGCTCTGGGCGAGACCGCCCGCTCTGCAGTATACAATAGTTGCAATAACGGCCATTCGCTGGCCGCTGGTGCTGTCCATTGGAGAACCACGGCGCTTGAGGATCCGCTTTTCGATACCAACAACTGTTTTGCTGGGAATCTGGCCGATGGCGACCGCATCCCCGCCAAAAGAGAGTATGTGGCAGCTGCGTTTCCTTGCTTTTCAGTACCAGGGTCCTCGCGTCAGCTTTGCTGACTCGGAGGACCCAGACTGCGCCCTGGCGAGAACTCGCGAGCTCGCGCCGCTCTGCCGGCCTTCACAAGGACAATAAGCAAGGGCTGCCCTAGACGCTACCCCGGAGAGGAGAGGGAGCAACAACAGAGAGCTGACAGTTTTACTCTCCGCGGTCCCCGGTCTTTTGCCTTAGCTGCGCCGCGAGCCCTCCACTGCACTCGCGATTCTGCAGCTCTGCTCTTGCGAAGCCGACGCCTCCCTCAGAACTCCAATTGCCATGCTGTTTGATAAGGTACCCATGTTCTTACGAACCAGTGTTCTTCAACTTCTTCTCAATACAGAGCGAGATTACCGCAAAATCTAAATTGAAAAAGTTAACTTTCGAAATGAAGACGTGAAAACGTCATAATTAACTTTTATTGCGCTTCAAAAACACATTTTGCGGTAAGTGTGCGTGAGATACTTGTGGAAGAAGAAATCGCCTTTTTCTCCGACAAGAACGATGTCATACTTCAAAAAAAGCTAATGCAGTGCCTTATCTTCTAACTTTTGTCTTTTTTCGCATATTTCCGACGTTCGGAGAACATGGAAACGTTTCTGCACTCTGCACAAACAGTAATTTTCGGTTGGATACTTCTCCACAATCAAAAAGCACCCAACATAACTCTGAAGCAAACATGATCCGGTAATCGGCTCCAGATGCATCTCATAATGAGCACTGACCCGTTCAGGGGACGTGGCGCACACTATGAATGGCACCCCCATTTTTGGTTAAATTTTGGAACAAGTTTCAGGAACCTTTATAGGCAGATGTGGGAATTGGCTCACGGACATGAGCGGACGCTGGACTTCGTAGCCGACGTGTAGTGTAGATACTCAAGGTGTACCCACCGGGGTTGTGCACAGGAACCTGACACTGGGTCGCACACGTGTTTGAACTGGGAGAGGTACACACCGCAACTGTAATAGTAGTAGTTTAATTCTTGGTAGATTCCTATATAGGCTCGGGCCATCTCACTTTGGAGCCCACCACGTAAACCCACCTGAGTCGGGTGCTATCTCCCAGGACCGGGCTATAGATATTGTTGCCTGCATAAGTTCACTACTCCTCGCGGAGGGTACCCACGACAGGTCTCGACATATCTACCCCTCAGGGTCCTTAAGGAAGCCTACGCTTGCACCTACTGTCTGGTTTCCTGCTACTACTCCGGTATCGGCTTACGTCGAGCGTCTTGGCCAAGGAGTAGCGTCGTTCTGGACATAGCCACCTGTTTTAGGCACCGTTTCGACTTCCGTACGGGTATCCTTTGGCCCCACTTTGGTACATCCTTTTGGCACCACGGCGTGGTCGTGGTGCCGCTTTCTGCTCTGTTCTAGCCGGTTGGGACGAGCCGTTGCTACGTTCCGCGGTCGATTTTTCGTGTACACCGTCCACACGGTTGCTTGTTTGTGATCCCATCTTTAGGGCTTTCTATCTCGGTACCCACCTGGGCTCCGCTCCTTTCTCGGTTTTACCTCTGTAGTTATAGCCAGGCACCGTCTTCTGTGTTACACCCGCTTGCGTCTTGCTTGCGCACGGACACAGGGCTGTGTCACTGAGACTGCCCATACAGGGAGCAGGACTCAGACATCCTGTGGATCATCCCCATTACTGGGTTTGCTCTACAATAATACGTATCTTCCTCAACATCCGCTTCACTTCCAATACGCAAACTGAGACGAATCTGCAGTGCTTGCCTTTGGCGGCATTTGACTGTAAATAGGGGGTGCCTCTCCTTTTTCAAGAGATCAGCTGATACAGATCAATGTAAATCTACAGCACTGCACAGTTTGACATCTAGCATTTGCTGGACGTCGAATTTTGCGATTCTGCAGCAAAAAGTCGGGCGCAAAGCGATGAGACGTAGATTGAACGTCTGTAGAACGTAGTCCTACGCGTTATAGTTCAATATACTTAGCTATCCATAAAATGCGATTGACCCGCTTCTATGGAGGCAAAAGAACAAGGATTGTTTTAGAAACCGAATGGCAATGAGCATCAGTCCTCTCTGTCTGATGCCCCACTCTTGCTAACTGAGCATAGCGCCGAACGGTGGTGCTCTGGTTTGCGCCAGCTATAGCGGGCGTGAATAACGATGCATTGGGAGAGACAGTACAGAGCTCGAAGCTGCGGAGAGTAGAGCCAACGCCGGCGCATCGGGACGAGTATTTGAAAATAAAGGTTTGCATACCCCTCAAAATTCGTTTGGAGCTTGTGATGGTAACTGTGCGCTCTTAAATTTTAGGACAAACCACAGAGCACAAAAGCTCAAGCGCCGAAAGTAAGCCTTTGCGATTTATGTTTTCGGGAGACGCCCAGTGAGAGAAAGTAAGGTGATCACAACCCGCATTTCCCACGGTGACCTTCGCAATAAATTAATTGCAAGCTCACCTGCCTGCAACAATTTGATCTGGAGCCTTCCATGGTATCGAGATTCGTCAAACACGGCAGGAAAGCCGACGGAAATGATGCCCGCTTCATGAAAAGTGTGACCAGTTTGATACTATTTCTTGACGGACGAGGATAGACGTTTATCAAAGTTGAGAGGCTTGCAACAATTTACTTAACTCGCCTGCGAGACGAAAGAAAGCATAATATTTAATCTTTCAATCGAGTTCGAACTTTTCATGTGAAGTCAAGTAAAATTACGGAGTAGAAGAATAAATTGTAGTCTACACTGCTTCTCTTCTTCCTACAAATAATGACTGAATAGCTTAGATAAAAATATAGGAAACGGCATTTATGATATTAAGTATGTCCACAAAACCTGTAGGAACGGAAAAAGACATTTAAAATATGTCACTAAAAAGTGAGTAGAGTTAATTTACCCAAAAACGTATTCTGGTTCCCTCGTTACGTGGATGTTATTCTACCAGACTGATATCTTTCTTGATATTTGAGTTCTGCTGTTGTTGTTGTTGTTGATAATGATGATCGTTTCACCGCACTGGGCTGTGAGGTTACATTTAGTTGGAATCAAAAGAATGATACGGCAATATGCACACAAAAGTTTGGATACAGCAGAAAGAGTTCTTGAGTATGGTTCGACAGGTTAGTCAGAACTTGTCATCTGAACTGCATTTGCATCTACTTATATGAAGGTAGTTATTTCAGAATTGCCGCATATGCTGCATTGTCATTAGGCAACAATGTAGTCACACAATCCTGCATTAGGTACAGTTGTTGAAGTTAAGAGCCTACCAATGAGTACATAAATGCGTGAGAACCAGGAAAGCTCTTCGGCACCTTGGTTCTCGATTATCTGCCCACTTTGAAGGGGTTATGGGCCCAGCCCAGAGAAAGACTGTAATCAGCAGTTCTACTTTTCTCTCGAATATATTGTCGTCGCACCATGCTTTCGTTCTCTTCTTTCTGATACGTTTTATCGTTAATCCGTGGTTTTGATATTATAGATGATACCAAAACGTATTCTGAAGTTTCTCGGTCGCTCAGAGGAAACCTTTCTTCTCTTGCAAGCTCCCATTGAAGCCCTATTGCAAGCAGAGAATGTCTTGCAGTATTTAACTCTCGATGTTTTTGAAAACAAAGAGGAAACTCTTACTGACGGCGAAAAGTTGGAAATCGCCAAAGGTCGGTCTCCATTAATGCGTGGACTTGGAGATAAACCGCTACCGCTTTGCTTGGCAGATCAGAAGAATCCGTTTGAGATGTGCAAAAAGCTGCAGGAAAGGTGTTCTATTTCGAGGGTGACGACACGGGTCCAACTGCAGACGCGTTTGACGCGTATGAAGTATACTAGTCAGTGGATGCGACCTTATGTGGATGCTTTCGAAGAAATCTTCAATCGATTGGCTGGTATGAACACTCCTCTCCGTGAGGACATGCAGGTAGCAATATTTCTTTCCTCTTTTGGTGACAAGAACGCCTCTGTCTATGGCGGAACCGTAGCAGCCTTGCAAACATTCTATAATCAGTTGTCATGGCACACTGTTTCAGCTCGCATAAATCCCAGGAATACGAAGAGAAAAGCATTTCGTTTTCACGTGAAACCCCAACAGCTATTGAGAACGCACTGCAAGTTACGTATCGTAATCGTAACCGTAGCCTAAATGCTAAGCGCATTGAAAGACGAACATGCTATTCCTGTACGAAGACGGGTCATATTGCTAGGAACTGCGCGGACAAAGAGATGTCGTTTAGCAACTTAAGTAGTGATCGTTATGCTGAGTATCGCTCCGATTCAGTTAATCAGGCTAGACTACTGATGGTGCGTTCTTACTTTGTGGAAGAGACATCCGAAATAGTTCTTGATTTTGGTGCTTCGCAGCATATTATGAACGACTCCCGATGTTTGTTTCAAATTCGCAATGTCAGTAGCAAACCAGTTCTTCTTGATGATTTTCCTGTTTTCCATGCCTCGTCTGAAGGTCTTGCCAACCTCCGTTGCACTATCAGAGTCGAATGAGACGTCCACGAACCTGACATACACCCGGATAATGTTTTATTAATTCCAGAAATTTCAAATGCTCTAGTGTCTTGTTCCGCGTTGTGTGAATGTTGTGTGAAAAGGGATATGTGTCATAGTTTGATCGCAATGGATGCCTCGGTTCCCAAGGAACGATGACAAAGATTTATGCCGTTCGGTACAAACGCTTCTTTGTCATTACTGGAAGACTTCTCATTCGCGATGTACCATCCGTGAACATAGCACGATCTGAAGTCAATGAAACATTGTGGCATGCAAGACTCCGACACGCTAGTCGTTGCAGTATCAAGTCATTTCTGCGCTCGAATGCCGTTCAGGCATTTTGAACTGCAACCTTCTCTAAGAAGATATGTGAGGTTTGCGCGAAGGCAAAGCAAACGCAATGCCCTCATCACACGAACCCGGCGAGATCTGCTTCTGTTACTGAAATTGTGCATAGTAATGTATGCGCACCCATGTCGATGAGATCGCTTAGTGGTTCATGATACTATTGTAGAGCAAAACGTGCTCGCCCGATGCACGGGGATGGTTTTCATAAGTACATGGTAGGAATTATTCCGGGTACTCGGGAGGTATGAGTATTGGCCGACGGATGGGATGCGTGTCGGCAGTATGGAGGTATCGCACCATGAGGGGTCGGCCATGACGTGGCATGGATGAGTACTGGTCGCGTGTACGCGTGTGTAGGAATGGGTATGTTCACACATGTTTTGGGATGATTGTCGGATATTTTACTGACCACTGCCGCTAGTTTTCACGTGCACCACGTATATGGACCTGCTTAAGTGCGCATTAGATTACTTAATTTAGTTTAACTAATTTCTCGGTTACGATATAAGGGTTGACCTCCCAGTGAGTTCGGCTCTGAAATAAGTTCGCCTGCGCGAAGTGCACAACTCCCTCAGGAGGGTCAGCGCGTACGGTACGAACTAGTTTCATCCCTCGGGATCCTTCACGAACTACTTACCTACACAGCTGTTGCCCTCGGGCTTATTTCCGTCTTCGAACTATTGTTTTACTTTTCTTTACCTGCAGATTACTGCTTACCTGTGTCAGTTGGTTTTTCCGTCTCTTTATAGAGTTGTTGCCTTTTGGGCTTAATAAACAACCCCCGTCTCCCGTCGCCGGGTCTGTTGCCGCTTGTCGCACATCCCGCCCAGGATTTCTCCTTGATTTTCCCTTCCGTGTCCCGTTTCACCCAGGGCTTACATTGCTCCACGGTACCCTTCCTCCAAACCGCTCCGTCACTTTTCGTCGGACTCCTGGATCAGGCCCGTTCACCCCTCAAACGTCGTAGGTATATCCCGTACCACAGAGGGTCTTACATCCGCGTTAATCGTGTTCGGAGGGCTCACCACTGAGTTCACCTCGTCTAGAGAGCAAATACTCAAATGCCTTGAGAGACGATCCCATCGATGGGGTTTTGCTCTACAAGTGGTCTCCCGACCTAGAACGGGTTGATTCTTTCATCGTTCTCGTTCCTTGTCGAGAAGTTTCACGATTAGTGATCTTTTGGTTTCTGGGAAGCTACTGTGGAACAGTGGACTCTCTAGAGTGTTTTATTTGCCGGTCGTTACTTACTCTTTGGAGTATCGAGACCTCTCGTTGTTAATTTGATCTTGCCGCTGCTTGGTACACCGTAGCCCGGTATGACGCTACCTGCGCCGAACTCTGAAAACGGTGTGACCAGAGATGCTGGTGTGCCTCCGCCTAGGCCTCAACGTTCTCGCGCCTCCGTATCCGCAAGCTCGCCTGACAATGAACAGGTCCCGGAACCCCGGAGGGCTTCTTCAGTCCCGTCGGGTCCGATGGCCGCTTCTACGGCAGGAGCTCCGCCCGTTACGGGTACTCCGGCCACCGAGAGACCACACGATGTGGTTGAAACCCCTGAATACTCGTGCCTCAAAGCTCAACTGCGTGTCAGTCAGCCCGCGCAACACTCGTTGTTCGAGGATCTGCAGTATCTCAGACGGAAGCTTTACCAAGCTGAAATTGGAGATCCGACCAATGACATTCGTGTCTTACCTCAGGACGTGAATTCCATTTTGGAAAGTCTGGGTGCACCAGCCGCTTTTGTTCAAGCTTACCATTTCTCTATGCAGAAGCATCGAGCCGAAATCGACCGATGCACTACCCAGTTGTCTACTCTAGAAAAGATCAATCGGATGGATAACGCAACTGATGCCAAGAATGTCAAGGAAGAAGCTTCTAAGCGCTCGGCAGGCCAGTCCCCGTCCCACGAAAACCGACGATCCAAAAAAGAACTCCGTTTCGACTCGGATTCGTCTAGTTCCAATTCTAGCGTTCGCTCTGCGAAGTCTACTTCATCCAGCGCATCGGACAGTGAAGACGACCGAGAACGGTATGGGAGTAGATCTCGCGGAACGAAGTCGAAGGCGACATATGCCACTCAAGTAGTGATTCGCTCTCGCGAAAAAGGTAGACGTCATCTTGGACTCAAGGAGTTGAAACCAACGAATCTCTTCTACAGGAAGCTGTTGTCGTATCTTTATTATCGATTCGACGATTCATCGTCAAGTCGCACCTCGCGAAGCACCGGTAAGGTGAAGGACCACATCAGACGACGAACATCGTTTTTACAAAGAAATTCGATGGCGAATATCCAATTCTGGTACTGGACTTTCTAGCCCGCTTTGTGCAGAAAGCCGATATTCTCGGTATGAACGAGGCTCAAACGTTTCTCGCTTTAACCTATTTTCTGTCAGGGATGGCTGAAGATCAATTTAAATCGGTCCGAGGGTCGTCCCGTGCATCTGAGAGAGCTGTCAGCTGTTGACCGGAAGCGGTCCAATATCCCCTGAGTTCCTATGCAACAGGAAGCGCGATTCACAACGCGCCGCTTGCTCTACGAGATACGAAACAGAACACTGAAGAGACCGAAACGGTTTACTCAACTCGGTTGAATAAAACGTTTCATCGCTGTGGAAATGTGTACTTCGCTCAGGAGAGATGCACGATGTTCGTGGATGGGTTGGATCCTTCTATGAAGGCTTTGGTGGCGCGATATCGCAAAGAGAGACGTAGGATTACGTATCTGGAATTGGTCCAGTATGCCCAATCTGAAGGCAAAGTCCTCCGTGCTTGGCGCCCGCCGAAACCCCGTCGCTCAAGGGCGTTGCTCGTCAACGAGTCATCCCCATCTCTTTCCTTGGACGTGGAAACTCCGTGAACCCGGATCTGGATAACATCCACTTCGTTGGAAGTGCTCCCGATTCGTACGGGTCTTCTGACATTCCGTCGTCATCGACTCCGATCTCGGAAGGTGACCCCGCACTCTATATGGGAGGAACACGGGTACAGGCCGCTCCACTCGCTTACGCGACCAACGGCAGCCGTTTCTCACGCCCAGGATGGGTGAATGCGCAACCGCAACGACAGCCAGATGGTAATCGATCTTTCGGTAAGTCGGTAACTACCATCTGTCATATTTGTTACCAACCCGGTCATATTGCACCTATGTGCATGTTACACGCTCGGGAGTTACCGAAAATTATCGGGTAGTATGAGAGCCCTTTTCACTAGCTGATCGTGCTCGTGTTCCGAGTAAGAATTATGAAGAGCAAAGGGCCAAGTTTGGCAATCCTGCTACAAGACAGAACGTTCGAACTGAGGAACCTCGAAACCAGGCTAAACAGGTAGCTGTGACCAACCCGGAACCAGGGAATCCTGTTTCCCACTCTGGAAAGAGTTTGCCGTCACCGGCCAACCCCGCCCAGAAAAACAAAACTTGAGAGTTCCCCCTGCGAGAGGGGCGTCTTCTGAGCCAAAGTTGGAGACGCCTGAGGCGCCGCCGCTTCGCTTCCAGGTCCCTTTCTTTAAGAGGATGATCCTTACGAGGAAGATGGCTCAATCTGACGTGGACTCAGAGCTTCTAATGGTTCTCCGTCGTCCGTGGGTACGGTTCTGAAGTTTCCGTAACCCGGATAGAGTCCTTGTGATGGCCGCGAGGACTTATAAGGTTCATGACGACCTCGGCCTATTACAGCAGTTTATGGTTCTTCAACTGTCTGTGTTAGACACGGGCGCTGGGCCCAGTCTCATTCACTCTTCGTTAGTGCCCCCGGCACTTCGGGAGTTCGTTTGCTATGGTCCAGGCTTGGATATCGCTGACGCGAACAACAACTCGTTGCGAACTGTTGGTTACTTAACTCTCACAGTGAGACTTAGCACCTACGTGGTGAAACTTTAATTTGTTGTCTGCGATTCACTCGCTGCACCGGTTATACTCGGTTGTGATTTTTGCGACCGCTTTGTCGAAGCGATACGCCCAAGGGCGAAAACCGTGGAAACGGAAGACGGTACAACCATTCCGATTGTTCGGAAGCCATTGAAGCGCGCAATCCGGAAGCGCGTTCCATTACCTGTGGCTCAGAAGGTCCCAAATGTGGATCCGAAATCAAAAAAGCTTCGCATAGCGAAATCCGTTTCAATCCCGCCAAAATCCCAGGTGTGGGTGCAGTGCATCTCCGAAAAACATGAAATTCGACTAGTTCAACCGTCTTCATCGTTATACGATCAGCGACAGCTCGCTTTAGCTAATGGTGTTGTTTCTATCCAGCCCGATCGACCTTTCAAGGTGCTGGTTGCCAACTTTTGCAAAACCACTCAGTGGCTAGTCAAACACCAGGTACTGGGTTCGGTCCTGCCGCATCCCAAGGCGCTCGTACAGACGAGAATCCCAACGACCGAGGCTCTCGGCGTGCCTGAAGCTTAGTAGAGGGAGATGCGTTCCGGAGACTCCGTTTTGTTGAATTTCTCCAGAAATGGAAACTCCGCCCTACCGGAAGCAGTTGCTACTGAAGAGGTGAACCTAGTTAATTCGGGTCACAAACGACCGTTCACTCCCGTTAAATCAACGATGCCCCATGGCACAGAACAGAGAAATCCTGTTGAGGAATTGGAGAAGTTGAATCTGGACCATATCCCAGCGTCCCATCGCGAGAATTTGCGACACATGCTCAGAGAATTTACTTCTATGTGAGCCGGTCTCCTGGAACAATTGGAATCACGGAGCATTGTAGTGATCTGCTGCCAGATACTCGCACTATTGCGCAACATCCGTATCGGGCAGGTCCGAAAGCGCGGAAAGAAGAAAAGTCTCAAGTCGAGAAGATGCTACGTGTCGACATAATTGACACAGCTCAGTCGTCATGTGCATCGCCCGTCGTACTTGTTCCGAAGTCGGATGGATCGTGGCGTTTTTGCATCGATTACAGGCGACTCAACGCCGTTACCGTCAAGGACGTGTGTTCTGTTCCACGGATGGATTAGTACATCGACTCGATGAAAAGGGCCAGAGTATTCACCGCCCTAGACGCCAATCCCAGGGAAAACTTTCCGTCTTTGAATATTCATTTGCTTTTCTGTATCTAAGCATATTTTTTTCAATGCTCAAGGCATCTTCAATGGATCGAAAGTTTTAGAAAAACTGCTTTCAATGGAGTCTAAGTAGATTTCGATGCAACGAAGACATAATTACACACCACCTGGCAGAATGAAAATTGACCGAACAAGAAATGAAAATCCTATGACATTCGAATTAAATTTGATTGCATGAGTTTTCGCTGGGAATTGGGGTTACTGGTAAGTTCCAATTCGAAAAGAAGATCGCGAAAAGACCGCATTTGTGTTTCATCAAGGACTGAACCGTTTCAAATGGATGCCCTTCAGGCTAACGAATTCTTCTGCTACGTTTCAGCGCGCGATTGATATTCTGCTGGCCAAACTCAAGTGGGAGACTTGTCTTGTGTACTTGGACGACATTGCCGTATTTTCCAACAGTATGCATGAACATATGTCTCATGTGAGGAAAGTGATGCAGGTTCTGCGTAACGCCGGTGTTACCTTGAAGTTCAAGAAATGCGAATTCTTTCCCGACTCCGTCTGTCTCTTGCAGATGCTAGTTTTTGGCGAGGGTCGTCCAGAAATTGGCAAGGGTCGTCCAGTAAATCTTTTGAAAAAATATCGAGATCAATTATTTCAAAATTTGGAGATAATTGCTTGGGTCGTCCAGAATCGTTGTGCAGTAAATACTGGTGGGTTTTCCACTCATGCTAGTTCTTTAATCGAGGGCTACCTGAACGGTATTTCGCGAAGTCTAGGTTCAGTTTCCATTAAGGTGCACATTACACGATACCTTCTGCGGAATGATACCCTGCAACGCATGGAATACTGGTGCTAGTACAGATGATGCCCATTTTGAAATCATACCGTTTTATTCGTATCTATTCTTCTATCGACCGCTTTTGCTAACCACTACTTCGCTATATTACATGTACCATTTCCCCATGATGGAGCGGGTGTAGGCGCAATCTGCGGCAGATGCCGCAGACTGCACCTCCACCATAGTGCTGTATCGGTAAAACAAATACGCACTCCGAGAGGATGAGGCGCGAAGCGCCTCATCCTCTCCGTTTCTCATGTAGGGAACCATGCCCAGATGCATGGTTCCCTACTTTAGGAACCTGCACCTGCTACTCGTGAGCTACGTACGCATCAAAAGTCATTTACCTGTATACGCAAGAAGAAAGTATCCATAAGTTAGTCAATGATCCGTTAGATACATTTGAAATGCGATGGAACGTACCATTGATAAAACAAAACAGAAACGTTGCGCTATAAAAGTCGAGGGACCTAGTAACTCGCAAACGGAAGAAGAAGCAGGAAAGGGATCGGTTAGATTACCAGCCCACCATATCATCGTAAAGCGCGAAAGGTGTCGAAGCGAGAACTCACAAGCAAGGACACCAAGAATGCCCATGCAGCAAACATACCGCAAGATGCGATAAACGAGAGAGCAGCCTATGTCCCAACCAAGTACCAGAATCGCCTATCCCGAACAGCCAGAGATCGATCTTGAGAGACGAAATGAAATTGGTCGTTTACCTGTATACGTAAGCAGAAAGTATCCATAAGTTAGTCAATGCTCCGTTGGATACATTTGAAATGCGATGGAACGTACCATTGATAGAGCAAAATAGAAACGTTGCGCTAGAAACGTCGAGGGACCTAGTAACTCGCAAAAGTAACCCAAAGCCTTTTTCTGCCGTTTACATGTCGCAGAGCGCGAAGAGACGTGGTGAGGATTGCTTAATTTAGAACAAAGATACGTAGAAGGATATGGAAGCACGTACGAAAAGACTGCACGGAAAGACTGCACGGAATTACGGATGCGGATGATGTCCGCTTTATGGAGGCGTCCATTAGGCGGACATGAAGCGTACCTCATTCTCTTCCCCGCACTCTACTTTGTAGCGAGTGCGAGGGCGGAGAAAGGTACGACGGAGCGCCGCTCGTGATCCGTGCCATCCACATCTTCGCGTTCTACTCCGGCGAGGGAGAACGCGCGACGGTAACGGTAGGTCGGACGCCGGAGGCGCGGCGGCGGCGGTGGAGGGAAGAGATTTATTTTTCTGTGCGAGATTGGACAGGTGTACAGCGTACAACGTTGCGAAACCACAGGTTTATAACCAGTGGTAGATAATACGAGAAGTACACCCTTGTGTTGAGGTCGACGTGTACCTACGTTCCTTTTTGAACGAAAGCACGTGATTTAAACTCAAAATATATTCTCCGTTCTGAGCATGACGTCGATATTGACTGTCGCTCGACCTCCTTCTCCCTTCGGACGACCTTCCCTTGCAGTCTTTGTCTTCGTTTCTCGTTCATTTCTTCTTCCCATGGTCTACTACTGTACACATAAGAAGCGTGGGTGCCCCTTCGTTACTCGCCGAGGAGTCTTATCTCTTCAACAGCATGTCAACCATTGCCTTTTTCGTCTGAAAGCAGCGCTGGAAGACGAAAATAGGCAGCCCATTCGGAGAAGCAAGCGTCTCAAGCTTTCCGCGCCCGCGCCCGCATCTTCCGAAACGGTCACTGCCCCTTGTCGCCTTCCCGAGCCTCCGGTGTCCGAGGACATCGTCGACCCCATTCCGTGCGCCCCTCCCATTCCGGACACTTCGCATTGTGTTTCTCCTTCCCCGGATCCCGCGTCATTAGAGCGAGAATACGGAAGCAGTTCCGGCCCAGTGCCTTCTGAGGAGGCCCTCGGTGATTTGCATATGGATTATCTCACGGTTTGTCTGGCTTCAGTAGCTTCCAACCTTGGTCATCGTGAGGCAGACGAGCTAATTGGGCTACTTCGGGACCCGCGATTCTCGAAAAAGCGATTCAACGAGACCATAACAAGTTCCAAGCGCTGTACAGAACTGAAGAACGCCATTTTCGAACGATACGCCTCAAAGGACGGTTTCAATCGCAGAACTGTCTCGCCAGAAGGATGTAAGTTCAGCGCCACCCTCTACACGAGAGACCCCGTTCAGACACTTGTGAAACAGCTCCACTTGGCTAACAACGAAAACACATTCTTCCACCCTATACCACAGACCAACTCCACGAAAATATCTCACCCCATGTCCGGCTCTCTCGCAATAGACGCCACCTCAAAACTTAAGGAAATGGTTATGGGCTTTTTGGATAGTAGAATAGTGTGGTACTCCCAAGAAATAAGTTACAGTGAATCTTTCGTAGGTCTTCTGCAGGTATACACCGATAAGTCTTCAACAACTCTAAAGCAAACATCGGTTACCGCCTATCCTCTTCACCTCATATTTCTCAACTTCTCCGACGAGCTTCGCCGTAAGTGCATCCGTGATGACCTCACAGTAGTGGCATACTTCCCTACTACACTGATCGAGGTTTCCGCATCTGAAGCAGACGCAATGCCATTCGTTTCTAGCAAGTCTCTACGCCAGTCCAGGATGCAAATCCTTCAAGAATCTCTTCGTCAAGTCCTGGAGCCCATTCTAAATCTCACGCAGAAAGGTTTTCAGTTCATCGGCGAAGACAAACTAAGTGGAGTGTGCCATCCTCTGCTTGCAAGTTATTGTGCGGATATTCCTGAGGCTAAGGACATTCTGTCCATTCTTCATGGGACCAAAACGGAAAGCCCGTGTCATAGATGCAAAGCCCCTCGCTCATCTTTATGCAGTCCTATTCCCACCTCATTCAACGGATGTTCTCAAAAGCACACGAAAAGCATCCAAAAGACATACACAGCTATCTTGCAACATGCACAAAAATACGAGGCGGAAAGACGTCCACGTCGTGCGAGGGAGAGGAGATCTCAAGCGGATACTCTGATGCGTTCAAATTCCATATCTCTCATTCCTTCGTTCCTCGAAACTTCCGTAAGCCTTGGAATGATCCCGGGATTGTCTCCATACAGTCTGTTCTCATTCAAAACATTACAAAACTTGCATCTCGGTATCTCAAAGCTGATAAAAACGGCCACAATCGAGAGACTGCAGTCAGACACCCTGTGCACTACAATAGGAACATCTGCATCGCGTTCATTTCGAACGATACGCACCCAACTCTTGAACCATGCAAACGCAATTCTAGCTGCCATAGAACGCGATTCTCCTGCCAAAGGTTTACATATCGATTTCTCCACGCAGGAGAAAGGCAAATCTTTGAATGGTATCTTCACGAAAGACGGTCTCCGTGGAATGGTGGAGGCCAAAAACTACAAAGCACTTGACATGGTCTTCCCCTTCATAGGAGCATTCTTTGACATATGCTGTGGAGAACTGGACGTTGCCCCAATCACAACCGTTTTCTCTCAGTACTCGGACTTGCTTTCGACCTTATTCAGATACAATCGTGACCCGTATTGGACTGAAAGCTCTCTCCTGTGTCTTAGTTCGGAGATTGAAGCCTTCAAGCGTTCCGCAACAAAGACTCTGGCGGATTTTCATCCCTCCAGACTGGGAACTCTGAAGTTTCATCTTCTCGATCATCTAGTGGACGATATTCGCCGCCTGGGAAGTATCAAGTACTACGACGCAGGCATATACGAACATGCACACCTGGTATTTAAGAGACACTACAAAAAGACGTCCAGAAGAACAGCAACGGCTGTGGAGGAGACTATTCGCTCCATTGAGCACGGACATGTTAGAAAGCAATGGAATGGCAATACTCCTTACCAGCGTAATCCAGGTTTACCAGGGACTTCCACACAGCTTCCTCGGTTTGCAATAAGAGGGCGTTCTTTCACTTTACGAGCTCTTCAACATTGTGTTTCAAGTATGTCCAGTTCAAAAACATGGACTGCTGTTAGAGAGATGTTCTCAAGTACGGACACAAGGTCGATTCTTGACCAAATTGGTGAACAGGCCCTTCCTCCTTTCCTCAGTCTCGTGAAAGAAACACTGGATGAGCACTCTATTACATACTTCCCAGAAAAGACAAGGATAACTCTGGTGAATTCGGCCCTCGTGAAAGGCGGTTTCGTTCCGACTCTTGAACACTTCGATTTGTCTTCTAAGGCACTTAAGCTGGGACGACCCAAATACCCCTTCATCCAACGTGTCTTCGCTTCTCCAGCATTTGGTCCCAGTAGAAAGCCAAAGTTTTCCACTGTATTGGTAAGCGGAGAAGATTCAGAGACTTGGGTTGCCCAGGTAGTCGCTCTGATTCGAATATCTCTCCTTGATTCTGCACTTACCGCACCAGAGGTGGCATTCGTCCGGTATTTCGAGGTTTTACCCCCAGCAACAAACATCGACCACATATTGAAATGCATATCTTTACGGTGCGCTACAAACGATGAAAAGAACCACACTCTTCCGTTCCCTCGTCATTCCAAAGCGGAGACTATCGTAGAGTTAACTCCTTGGTACGGGATGGTTCCGGCTTCTGCACTACAGGGAACTGTCCATGTTGTTCGATCAAACTACCCTGCTCCACCTTTTTGTCCTCCACTTCAATGGTTTCAACACCGATTCTACATCAATCGATTCTATCATGATTCAGATGAAGGACCAACTGAGCACGTTGATGTTGTACAGCCTTAAACATTAAGGGCTCCATCCCCTACATGTTCACCTTGTGGTGCCTTTTGTTGTGATCCTGTGCTACTTCCAAAATCGTTCATGTCCATTTCCTTGAACTCCATATCCCCTTCCTTGCATTCACCAACGAAACAATCGCTAATAGACCCCAATCTTCGGCTCACACTGTCAATAAAAAATTGTTCTTTCACAGTGAGGTAAAGTCTTCCGTTCGACGGCATTCGATATCCAAATGTAGCCTCTCTCATGTCATTACCAAGAACCTTAGTCCAATCTTCCGTTGTCGTTCCAAAATTATGAAACTCGCTGGAATTGGTCCTCAAGACACGTTGCCTAACATCCCCCAGAACAATCTTTAAACACAGAGGTAGCAGTTGGGCAAACGTCTTTGTAAACAGTTTCTGTCTCTGGCCACCCCTTGACACATCCGTACTTAGAAGGCTCACAACCGTCAACACCCAAGCGTCCAAACGTGCGAGCAACAGTATTTTGCCATCTAAAAAGGTGCCCGTATCCTTGTCTTCCACATCATACCCAATAAACTTCTTCAGTACTTGTACCCCGACACGGTTTTGGAAGAACAAGTCTTGATCTTCCGTCGGCATATCCTCGACATTGTCCGCATTGGAGTACTTTAGACGAACAAAGGGAGCTTTTCTCCACCATGAAGTGTTCGGTACACCATTTTCGTCAAGACGCAGTATGTTCTCCTGCGCTTCCTTCAACTGCATTGTGAGTTCGTCAGCATTCTCTTCTACCAGCTTTGTTCTTCTCCAAATCAGATCGTACCCCAGGAGCAGAAATAGTTTATCCCTCGTATTTCTCTTCCGAACGCCCACGACGTCACTCATGGTCTGCCGCATTCTCTGCCTAAGGCACATATCTGCACAAAGTTCCAGTATACACCTGTCGGTAAGAGATGCTTTTCTAATACCTTCCCAGCTCAACTCCTTCAACTCGCTTTCAACCATTTTCTTCAGCAAAGCATCTGGCCCCCCCTCTACCGACGGTGTGAACATGCCAAAACTGCCCAAGAGCTCCACGTGGTTTTGAGGAACCATGGATGAACCACCTTCCTCCGGCTCAATAAGCCCTTCCCCACTCTCAGTTGCGTCTTTCACCTTCTCGGCACGGTGACCCCAATTTCGGGTGAGCGACTCACCTTCGAGCCATAGCTCACTTGTTTCTCTCCTTGCCCACGTAAGCATGTTGTGATACACTGCTCGAGCAACCCCTCGAAACTCGTCGCACACCTCAATTTTATGCTTATTTCGACCTGTCTGCCCAGGTTCAGCAGCACGTGTACTCCTATCTCCCTCCTGTTTCAATGCCTCTCTTAGCCCTTCAATGACTAGATCCTTCTCTTCAAGCCTCTTTTCAAAGCCGTACTCTGCTCTTGGGCGATCTTCACTAGAATTCCCCCAACCATCAAGTCCTCTTGTAGCGTCTTAACCTTTTCTTTCAAGCAATTCAGTTCATTTAAAAGATCACGTCTGTTCATAGAGGTTGAATTCACACCAGTGTGGATATCTTCCGGTATTTTCCTAGCCTCTTCGGCGACAGGCCCCGGTAATGCCGCAAGATTCGGTGTTATTTCGTTATTGGAACTATCCTCCTGTGCCATACCCTTAGACACGAGAGGCTGCAGGCGTTCTGTGTCCACCCTTGGCACGGCTCCGAGCTCCAACTCCCGTGTCTGTCTTCCTCCATGGCATCGTATATCAGATGAATTGGGCCTCGTACGAGCTGCAACAGCCCCCGTTCTGGAAAGAGGGGAAGGTCGAGGAGTAACTCGTTTATCAGTTGTCTCTCGATTTCTTATAGTCTTTCTCCCTTGTCCGGACCCATTGCGAGGCATAATACGATTCATAGCGGCCCCAGTTCTAGAAGACAGGGAGGGACGTGACGATCTTAATATACTAGGGCTCTCACGACTTCTCGTCATTGTCCCTTGTTGTCCAGATCCACTGGGCGGCGTAACCCGCGCCCCAGTAGCTCCGGTCTTCGATATCGGCCGGGGACATGAAGGTTTTGGTGTCATACGAACCTCTTCAGTTCCAGATGTCATGCCCTCCTGTCCTGACCCGCTGGGCCGAGTTACCTCATCTTCTTGAGGAGCAGAGACAGATGCACGATTTGAATTATCGGCAGTTGACGGCACGACATCGTTCGCTGATCCACGAATTCTTGACGCAATCCCGGAAGACGCCCCGCTGCGAGATGGGCGAGAGAGTACTGTAGAAGGACGCCCACTGACTCTCTCCTTCGTCGAGGACGACTTCCGTTTAGGAAGTGCGGTGCTTGTAGCCTGATTCGTATCGTCCGATGCTCCTTCTTCTGTCCACTCTTGTTCCGCTGCGTACTATTTCACTTTCTCGGCGTTATACCCATGTTGTGGAGATAAACGGGGTAATGAAACGAAATTGTTGGGGGGGGAGGGGGTGGGGGGGGTGCATGGTTCAGATATTCCGGGAGACTCCGCACGTCCTGCTTTTTAGGAATTTTAAGTGCCCAATGGGTCGCAAATATCGCCGTTACTAATAGATGAAGAGCTCCAGTGTACATGTACAACGCATATTGCAGGCAGCTGCAACATTCACAAGCATATTTACTTTCTATTCGGTACTGAACTCATCTATTGCTCCAATGTCAGAGCCCAGTCCCAGGCGTACTGCTCTCCGTAGTTGAAATACAACTCTTCGCCCCTCTCAATATCTCTCACTGCTCTACAACGAAGTAGAGCATAGTTAGAAAGGTCGGACTTAAACTGTATCACGGACTTCGCTTCCACCATCTGCACATTGGCACTTCGAGTCCTGTTTGACCGGGGCTGCGATAAATCGGGATTCCCGGCATGATATCCGGCGTCGTTAATGTAGCCACCGATACAAAAAGGCGCCGAGACAATGTACACTTCGCTCTCCTTTCTATCCTGAGCCTGTCCTGGTCTGTTCCTCAGGTGCAGAAGCTCCGTACCAGTCACAGTGACCATCATAGAAAACAACTTGTACCGCACTGGAGTTGCTCCGAGACAGCCACTTCCATACGTTAAGTGTCTTTCCTTCCGGTTCGTCAGATCCGTGTATACCAAAGTTCCATAGAAATGACAGATAGTTTCCCCAGCCAATATCTTATGTTCCGTGAACACCTCCATACCAGCACGGGGATGTCAAATCTTAGAAGATGCTACATGTACGCGATAGCGATTGGCTTCAACAGTCAACAGCAAATGCATATCCATTAGATTCAGAGCTCCTCGGTACTTCTCGTCCCAAAGATCTACAGTATGCTGTCCACACTTGTCGACAAACTCCCAGTCCTTCCAGTATCTTCCTAGGAACTGAGTAATATGTGCAGGCATCACTTGGTACTGGGGGTATCCAAATAGAGCCTCCCATTCAAGCCGACTTCGGTCCCGATGTGGAACCCGTTCATAAGTCGTTGAAGCAGCATCCACCACCTCCTGTTCAACCACGATGTCATTCTTCCCCTCGCGAAGAACTTCGGCCATAAGAGTCGTTACATGGTGCTTCGCATGGCTGAAACATGGCCTATTCTTCTCGCACCCCAAGAACTTCCTATGCTTTGTCAGCGATAGGCACGCCATACCCGTAGAAAAAGTTCCCGCGAACATGTCCATGGCAAGATCACCCGGTCTTGTGAACCGACATATCAACTCTTTCATCAACTCCCTGGACTTCTGCTCCGGTCTTATGTACTGCCACTTGGTACTGAACTACCTGGCTCATTTACCTTCCATGTCAACCACTCCCCCGCTCTCGGTTTTGGCACCCGGTCAATTACATTCCTGTTAGCCGGGAAAGTAGAAGGAATGAAATTGTTCTCCTCAAATGGAGTAAGACTGGCTTCCTCGGATGGTCGCAATCCACGCTTCACCCCATGAACGGCGTACTCCGTTACGGGCTGTATCCCAAACTTCCGTGGATTCCCTCCAACATTACTTCGATCCCGGATGAACACCAGTGGATTCCCATCCACTTTAAACGAAGGAATGAGTTCTGGTTTACCTTCGCTTCCAGCTTCATCTTTCGTACTCGCCGTTTCCGAAAGTATCCTGTGCCAAACATGAAACTGTGCCATGGCACAGAATATGATGAAGTGCCCACCTGACCGAAGCGCGGAACTTATTAAGTCAGCCGTTCGGATCATGTCATCCTCACTGAAGACATCGTGAGAACTATTCCGTTTGTTCCTCTTCCTTCGAGTGTTGAAGGGAGGGTCTGTTAGGACAAGCTGTGCCTCACCCCATAAAATCTCACTCTGATTCACAAACGTTTCGTGTGTGTGTGCCTCAGGTCCTTCATGTCACAGTTGTACGCTACAAAGTGTGACTTTCTCATCCCCTTCCACACCGTGTCCATATTCATTCGAAGGAGACTGGATATCCCCTTCATGGGCGGCTCAATACCAGTCTTTTGGATGTTGTACCCGGCAACCCGAGATTCATGCTCCGCACAATTCACCGCCTCTCGAAGTCGTCGCCATCGGAGCTCACGAGATCTATATACTCTCGACGAGGTGGGGCTGGGGCAGATTTGGTCGAAGAAGGTTCGGCATTACCGGAAGTTTTAGGAGTTTTCGTCAGTTCAATATCGGGTTTCCCATGAATGCCCACATTGAACCCTGCCGCATGACGCATACCCTGTATCGGTTTCCATAGCAACTCCGAAAAGTTCTGAAATCGTGCAGGCAACTCACCGGAGTCAGAACCAGATACGGTATCCATCCGCATCTCCGAGAACTCTATCCAGTTCCTCATCTGATCAGCCCGTCAGCTATAGAGGCTATCGTGGGTGCATATGGTTTCGAGGTCTGTCAAAAATTCCTTAGCCAGTATTCGGAGGTTTGTATCGCATTCATCACTCAAGGTCTCTACCGATCCACTAGTACTGCTCTGTGGCACATCCTGTGTGTTCAATCGAGTACTCTGGCTGGGCGGGGCATAACCAGACTCCCGTGTCTCTAGCGCTGTATACTTCAAAGTCTGCATATTCATGTAAATGTATGGTTATACCATGTGCTGAACGTTTGTGTATCCAAGATGACCCGCAAAACAACTCCATGCCCATACGACCTCACTGATACCGAATCCCAGTCGATCATAGTTGTCTTTGGAGATTGACGTAAAAGTGGGTATGTACACAGATGGTGCATGGTTCACTTTTCGTTTCTTTTTCTGTTGTTTCTTCTTCATCATTCTGATGTTGTCGTTCTCTCCCATTATGTGGCCGAGGTATGATAAGTATCTAACGACCTCAAATGGGTTCACAGCTGTTGGTGGGATGAACACTGTCGTCTTCAGAACCTGCTTTCTCCTGGTCATGAAATAACCAACCAGGCATCGCACCGGTAGGTATATACCCATATCCATAGAGAGAAGGAAAAAATTGCGGAGTCTCTGGTCCTCATCCCCGTCCTTCTTGTCAAGAAGCTTCGTTACAAGATATCGTTGTTCCACAGGTTTGTTATTCACAACACTCTTTCGCAGCTGTTGCAGTGTCAAGTTCTGCAGGTTCTTGGAGTTAGTGGCCTCCTCAAACATCTTCCTTGCCTCCGGAATATCCTTATAGTTCTCGGCGCAGAACTCTATTAGCCCTCTAAACCCCACGTCCCGTGGCGGATCAGGGCCTCCATCGCTGTCTGCCAAAGCATCGCGAAGAACCAAGAAAAGTCTGACATATGCATGGAACGCCGGAGGGGGAGCACTCATGTCGATAAGATGTATCTCCTCTCCATCATCGGTGGAATCCATCGCTTCATCGCAAACAACGGAGGCGAACCTTTAAATGGCACTTACGCTAGGCACCCCCGCTTTCGGCAGCTCCTCCCAGCGCACTGCCAGTCTCGTCCGTGTCCGTGTCCACTCGGTGCGATAGCGTCGCGTGTCGGCCACGTCGCGATTCGGAGCTATTGCAAAGGTCGCGTATTGTGCTAAAAGTCGCGGATCAAGTGGGTGTGAAGCGCTAGTTTTTTCTAGTTTGATATATGTGCACGGCGTGTGCAGCGAAATCACTGCCGGAAGTGCCGGGAGGAGTGTTTTGGGAGGCCTCCAGAGGGTGCCAGAATGTGGCTAGAACGTGCCCGCGGGCGGGGGGGGGGGTCAGTCGTGTTAGGGTAGGTACCCTAACACGACCGGACCCCCCCGCCCGAGGGCATAAAATCGCACATTTTTCAAAAAATCGCCCAAAACGTGCGGAATCAGTGACCGAATCTGTACTATCAGTGGTTCCCACCTGTTCTACACGCTGCAGCAGTATATGCACCAGGCTGTTGCAATTGTGCAACATGGCACTTGCAGGGGTTGGTCCAATCCGATTGCGAGAAATTGCAATCACCCTTCCCCTCTGCAATCGCAATTGCAATCTCCCTCACCGTTTTCAATCGCGATTGCAATCATCTCTCTCCTTCGCAATCACGAATGCGATTGGGAGTATTTGTGCAATCGCAATCGCAATTGCAATACAACGTAGATCTGGCAGCTCTCGTTATGTTCTACATTGTATGTTTAACTCTACGCTAATCTCAAACATAATATGAGAGTGTAGAGAAAGCTTTGTTTACGTACGAATAACTTTAGAACGGCGCTGTTCCGGATGTGGTGATCGCAGAGAGAGTAGGTGTGGTGCGCGTGGGAATTAGGGAGCGTTTGCGGGATGGAGAAGACGCGTTGGTGCATTGAGGTGACGCGGTGGGTGCCGGAAGTGCCGGGAGGAGTGTTTTGGGAGGTCTCCGGAAGGCGCCAGAATGTGGCCAGAACGTGCCGCGGGCGGGGGGGGGGGGTCGGTCGTGTTAGGGTAGGTAACCTAACACGATCGGACACCCCCGCCCGCGGGCACGTTTTGGGCGATTTTTTGAAAAATGTGCGATTTTATGCCCGCGGGCGGGGGGGTCCGGTCGTGTTAGGGTACCTACCCTAACACGACCGACCCCCCTCGCCCGCGGGCACGTTCTGGCCACATTCTGGCGCCTTCCCGGGACCTCCCAAAACACGCCGCCCCGCAGTGATTTCGCTACACCCGGCCGCCGGTACGTTGGCGCCGCTGTCCACGTGTATTGGCGGGAGTAGGTTGTACATGAAAGTGAATGAGTGTACTCTTGACTACTATGCAAAGCATTTGAAGAGCACGATTAGAGAGCGCGACCATTGCTCGCGTGAGTGATCATTGCGCGAACTCCACGACTCTAAAGCGTACAATCAGCGTGCGAGCGGCCACGGACAGGACACGGACGAGACTGGCAGTGCGCTGGGAGGAGCTGCCGAAAGCGGGGGTGGCCAGCGTAAGTCGCCATTTAAAGGCTCACCTCCGTTCTTGTATCGTCCAGAGCGAGCGTATTGTTGATATACAAATTTCACTGCAATAGGGGTTCAACATGAAGCCAACTCGTGTTAGAAAGCGTACGCAAAGCGTGACTCCTCGCACTCGGCGGAGCACTCGATCATTGCAAGGTGGAATGCGGGTTTCTCTGCAGATGGATATTGAGAATGAAGGAAAGGTGATAGTCGGGGAAGCGTTGTTGCATGGAATTGGAAGTGTTCTACGCCGCGAGTTGAACGGGAAGCAATTGGACCAGGTCTTGTGGTGGTTCATAATACTCTCATCAGTCGAAGCGGTCACACGTTCTACCCTTACCGGGCGGAGGGCCTGGATCTTCCACAATACATCCAGGATCTCCGGACGGCCGCTCCTTGGGATGAGAAAATGATGGAACCGGTGGCAGCCAGCATTCCCGCGGCCAAGCGACGAACGGTGAGTGCTATGAGTGAGGTGAGGACGCCGACAAGCCGCACGGAGCCAATTCGAAGTTCATCAACACCGAGAGGTAGCGCATCAGTAGCACCTCCGCGGGCAGGTCCCGTCGTCTTTTATGAAGCGGTCTATGGAGACGAGAGCATCCCCAGCTACGAAGCAGACAGGTCAAACAAAGTCTACCTCCGCTACGAAGCCCACTGCGTCGAAAAGGGCATCTCCTGCGATGAATCAGACCGTCGACACAAGGGGATCTTCTGCGTCGAAACAGACGGTTCAGCACGGGACGGCTGTGCAAGAAGAGGAAGATGAGATCATAAAAGGTCCCCTTCCAGACGCGGATGCGCAATCCGCACAAGGAGCTGGTCCATCTGTACCCCAAACTGCACCAGAAACTGCGGAGCAGCAGGACGATGACGTTGTGCTTCTGTCCGCAAGAATGGCACGTTCAAGTTTTCTGGCGAGCGGTCTGGAACACAAGGGACACCTACTCGGAGCAAGAGGTTAGAGACGAATTCGTCAGAAGGTACCAATCGTGAACCTCAATCTAGACCGGATGGTTGTTGTACTGTTGACCCATCACTCTGCGTGGACACTCCGCCCAATTTGACTCCGTGGGAAGTAATTAAACGTCACGGTGAAGCCCTTGT